>JAPVLO010000899.1:0-477517 GCA_027257055.1 Cephalopachus bancanus | reverse complement strand
TAGACTCTAAATCCATCCAAGTTGCATGAATTCCATATGTCTGTCCTTCTTTATGATGGCATAATATTCTATTGTGTATATATACCACATTTTTTTTTTATCCAGTCCAGCTCCGATGGCCAGCATGGTTGGTTCCATGTTTTTGCTATTGCGAATAGAGCTGCAACAAACATGCGTGTACAGGTATCTTTCTTTTTTGTAGAATGACTTGAGTTCTTCTGGGTATGTTCCAAATAGGGGGATTGCTGGGTCAAATGGAAGGTCAATTTCTAGTTCTTCCAGAAATCACCATACTGTCTTCACAGGGGTCGCACTACTTTGAATTCCCACCAGCACTGTAGAAGTGTTTCTTTTTCTGCACATCCTTGCCAGCATTTGTTGTTTGTTTTATATTTTTCAACATATTTATTGTTTAATTCATAGCATGAAAGGTTTAAATGGGTTTATTCCATGTTAAATCATATTTTCTTTTGTGCTAAACACCATATATTTATTTTCATCTCAATATAATTCTACCTAATCAATTAATACTCTACCCATTTATACTTACTAGTTTAATAAGAAAAGTGATAGAAAAAGTACTATTTATAGATCAAGCTAACAAGCCTTCTTTTCATTATTTTAGCTATAGAAATCAGTCATTTTAATATCAACACATTAATGAAATCAACTGAACTGGTACATTAGTACGTAGTATCAGTATTTTAAAGACACAGCTCTTGATCTTTTTAAATCATTCCTACTTTTAATTTAAATATTCTTACATTTAGTCATTCTTTCACTTAACTGTTATCATTCAGAAATGCCTAGAAGGTGTTAGATTATCATTAGGGCTATAGTTATTTTTATTTATGTTTTGTGGCTTTTTTTTTTTTTTTTTTGAGTTGGAGTCTCACTCTGTCACCCAGACTGGAGTGCAGTGGCCACTCCCGGCCACCGCAGCCTCGACCTGCTGGGCTCCGGCGATCCTTCCGAGTAGCTGGAACTACAGGCGTGCGCTACCATACCCAGCTGATTTTTTTATTTATTGTAGAGATGAGGTCTCGCTGCCCATGTGGGTCTCGAACCCGCGGGCTCAGGCAATCCACTCACCTCAGCCTCCCAAAGGCGCGGGATTACAGGCTGAGCCACCGAGCCTGGCTTTGTGGCATTTTATTATGAAGGCCTTTCATCATATCTGGGCAGTAGAATGTGACATTTGAATGATATCTGATATCTGACCATATGTTTTTAAGATTTCTTCCCTTTGAATTGAGGCTCATCACTAATCCATTGTTTCACAGGTTTTGTTTTGTTTTTTCTTCCCCTTTCCTAGGGTTTCAGGGTCTCTGTGCTTCTTATCTTGTCTTATAAGAACTACTTTATTATACTGAATCAAGCAATGATCTTGAGAGTATTTAAATTTTTCTAGAGGTTCTCTTTTCCTGCTCTTTATATGGTTCTCTTGATCTGCACTGATAGAAAATGTAAAAACGGGAGGTGTCGGGAAGATGGTGACCAAGCCAGTCAGACTATGTGAGTCTTGGTGTGAGTGAATGAGTGGAAAATTTTGTGTACATGCTGGTGAGTGAGTGGGCATGTGAGTGGCTGAATGAATGAGGGCCAGGGAGCTAGAGGCCAGGGATCTTCTGGTGCAGCAGCTGAGGCCAAATCTGCTCAGCTTGGACCCTAGTGATTCCCAGATGCAGAAGATGAGTGCCATTTTTAAAAAAATCAACAAAACCCTTCCTGGGAAGGAAATGCTGTGAGAGACTGACTAAGTAGGGGTTCAAGAGCAAGTGGCCCGGGCCCTCCTGGTGAAGCAGCTGGTGCTGCCCCTACTCTGCTTGGTCCTTAGTGCATCCCAGCTTGCAGAAGCTGAGCACCATTTTTTTTAATGGGCAAAAGTTTTCCTGTGAAGAAGCAGCAGGGAGAGGATACTGGTTCCAGGTTCTGCCTCATCACTGCAGCAGGAGAGAGTACCAACTCCAGGCTTTGCCTCACCACTGCAGCAGCTGATCAGACACTGGCAGCAAGGGCTGGGGAGGGAGCCCAGAGGAAGAGTCCCACCAGAGAAGAGGAAAGAGGCACCCCACCACCATGTTGAAAATGGGGCAGAAAAGTGCTCCAACTTGCTCACCATGGAGCAACAGACTCAATCTCTATGACTGGTGGATCAACTACTCAGGGGTTGATCATGACCCAGAGGAAATATCCTGAAAACACAAACTTCATAATGAACTGACAAGTACTGTGTCTCAGGCGTCCCACCTCCCCCCCTGATCCAGCTGTGGGACAAAGGGTGTGGTCAGAAAAAGATGAGAAAGAACTTCAAAGAGATCAGTAGTGAGTCTGGGGCTGACCCAACCCCTCTCCTTCCCAGAAATCCTCTGAAGTTCAGACCCACACAGCTGGGGCACAACTGAGAGGGACAAATCCAGACAGATCCTGGACGTTAGTCACAAAAGGAGAACGCCATTCCAAAAGAGACCTGACTGGGGCACCCACACGAGTAGCAAGTACATACCATAGGAAGAAACAATCCCACACCTCCCCACTGGAGGGGATCTTACTGACCATGGAGAGTGGGAGGGGAGGACTGCAGCCCCACCCTACCCAACCACCCCTCTGCAGCCCCACCCTACCCAACCACCCCTCTGCTTTCCCTGCTCTGGACACTGAGGAGACAATGAAAGAGGTGGAAGCTCTGCAGGAGATAGCAGAGCAAACAGAAGGAACAATTACAGGGCATACCATAGTAGGACAGGGTTTTCTTTTTCTTTTTTAAATTTTTTTCTTAATTTTTGCCTATTTGTTGCTAGTTCATCTATTTTTTTATAATATTTTCCCTTTGAGCATGAATGTGCATGTGAGGGTTTGATCTGCATCCCCCCTTTTTTCTTTTTCTTTTATTTCTTCTTTTGTTTTTTGTTTTCTGTTTATATGTGTATGTGAATGATTGAGTCTTAATCTTTCAGAGTTTTTTTGTTGTTGCATTTTTTTGGTTCTTTTGTTCTCCTTTTTTTTTTTAGTTTATGGTATATGTGTGAAGGTTCGATCTGAATTCTTTTTTTTTTCCCCCAGACTTTCTCTTTTTATTCTCCATTCATTTTGTGCTAGGTAGGTGTGTGTGTGTGTGTGTGTGTGTGTGTGTGTGTGTGTGTGTGTGTTCAGTTTTCCTGGTTTTTCTTGTTATTTGTTTTGTTTCACTTTGTTATTCCAGTTTGTTTTGGGGGGGTGTGTATGTCTCTGTGTGTGTGTGTGTGTGTTCAATTGTCTTCTCCTTTGGTTTCTGCTTTCCTTGTTCTGTGTTTTTTATCTTTTTCTTCAGCTCTTGTCCACTTTACGTCATTCTATTTTTCTCTGTGCTCTTCATTGCTATAACTGTATCCTGGACACAGGGGGCGGAAACACATACCCATTGCATCATCATATAGAGTGGTGGTGGGGAGTGGTCTCAGGGAACACATATCATAATCATAATCATAATGTAATTTGTAAGTGGTTTCTGAATCTAAGCTTTCCACCACCTACCTATTCATCTTTAAAAACTACAAGAAACAGCAAAGCTTCTCACCCACAGTCCTGTGTCAAAACAGAACAAATCCAGAGCACAGATCAGGGAAGACTAGAAAGCTGAGCCAACATCAGAAAGGAAAGCCTCTCCCACTGACACCGAATAACAGAACTAAAGAGAAAAAAAAGAAATCTGTAACAAATGAGAAAACACCAAAGGAAGAACACAGATGATCTCAAGTGTAATGAAGAGAAAACTCCTGAAAAATCAGAACTTGGAGGGCAAACAATGGAAGTCACCAGTGACTGGCCCCAAATACAACAGGGATTAGGGAATGAATGGAAACAGTGAATAAGACTCAAGAAACACAAGATACAACACTGAAAGAACTTGTAACAGAGATTTTGGCAATAAAAATTTCATCCTGGAAATTAATAAAAAGATGACAAGTATTGAAAAAGAATTAATCTAACCGAAGCAAGAATCTGAGAACTTGAAGACCAGAACACAGAATTAACTTGATCTGTAAAAAACAAAATAGAAAGAAGACTCAGAAAGAAAGAACAAACCTACAAGAGAAGTGCAATTATATAAAGAGGCCAAACCTATGCCTGATTGGCATCCCAGAAGAAGAAAGGGAATTGAAGAACAACTTGGATCAGGTATTCCAGGAGTTAATCCAAGAAAACTTTCCCCACCAGAGATGTGACCAACCAAACACAAGAGAAACAGAGAAAACCCACAAAACATAAAATGAGAAGACCAACCCCTCAACAGAGAGTAATTTGCCTACACAAAGTAAACACAAAAGATAAAAATCCTAAAGACAGCAAGAGAGAAGGGTCAGACTAACTACCAGGGAAAACCAATCAGAATAGCAGCAAAACTATTGGCAAAAACACTAAGAGCAACAAGGGACTGCAGTCCAATATTCAAAGTTCTCAAAGATAAACAATTTCAACCAAGAATTTTCTACCCAGCCAAGCTCAGATTCATCAGTAATAGAGAACTAAAATCCTTCCCAGAGATCCGATCCCTAAGAGATTATGCAGTTTCCAGATCAGCTCTACAGGAGACACTTTAAAAGATATTAAGCACAGAAGAAAGAAAAAAAAAAAGAATGACCATTCTTCCCAAGAGAGCAGAGCACAGAATTGACAGTGAATACAGTGCACCTATAAACTTGAAAACACACACATACATCAACCCCAAAACCAAAAGAAAACAGGCAAAGAAAAAACTTTATAAGAACCTCATGACAGGGAGAAACAATCACATTTCAATAATCATCCTGAATGTGAATGGACTAAAGGCACCACTAAAAAGACACAGATTGGCAAACTTGATAAGAAACCATGACCCAATTATTTGCTGCATCCAGGAGACTCATCTCACTACAAGGGATGCACACAGATGCAAAGTTAAAGGATGGAAAACAAGTTTCCAGGCAAATGGATCACAAAAGAAGGCAAGAGTCATGATCATAATATCAGAAAAAACAACCTTTAAGCTATCAAAAATTTAAAAAGATACAAAAGGACATTACATAATGATGAAAGGTTTAATCCATCAACAAGAAATATACATCCTAAATATATATGCACCCATCACAGGAGCACCAGCATTTATAAAACAACTACTAAGTAAACTAAAAAAAAATATTGACTCTAATACTGGTATGGCAGGGGACTTGAATACCCCACTAACAGCCCTAGATAGATCATAGAGGCAAAAAAAATATCAACAAGGAGATCCAGAACCTAAACTTGACACATGACCAAATGGGCTTAATAGATACATACAGATTATTCCACACAACAACCACAGATATACATTCTACTCATCACCACAAGCAATGTAATCCAAGATTTATCACATTCTTGGCCATAAATCAAGCATAAACAAATTCCATAAGATTTAAATCTTGCCATACACCTTCTTATACCACAGTAGAATAAAAATGAATATCAACACCAACAAAATTGCCCCAAGGGCCACAAAGACATGGACACTAAACAGCATGATGCTAAACAACTACTGGGTCAACACTGAAATCAAAGCAGAAATTAAAAGATTCCTAGAAACAAATAAACAAGAAGAAACATACTACCAAATCTCTGGGATACCATGAAATCAGTTCTAAAGGGGAATTTATATCTCTATGAGCACACATCAAGAAAACAGAAAGATCACAAGTTGAGAGTCTAACAAGTCACCTAAGGGGGTTAGAAAGAGAAGACCACCAAAACCCTAACTTTAGAGAATAGTCCAAATCACCAAAAAAAGATTCCAAATATGGGAAACAGAAGACAAAAATATCATAGAAAACATCAATGAAACAAAAAGCTGGTTCTTTGAAAGAATTAACAAGATTGATGGACCCCTAGCCAGAATGACCAAGAAAAAGAGAAAGCTCAAATAAGAAAAATCAGAAATACAAAATATCAAATCACAACTGACCCCAAAGTAGTACAAAAGATTATCAGAGATTACTATGTACACCTATATGGAAACAAACTTCATAACCTAAATGAAATAGATGACTTTCTGATATCACACGACCTCCCCTGAGTGAGACAAGAAGACACTGAGACACTAAATAGACCAATAACAATCCAGGAAATAAACTTTGTCATAAGAAAATTACCTACCAAAAAAAGCCCTTGACTGGTTGCCTTCCTAGCAGAATTCAACAAAACGTATGAGGAGGAGCTGATACCAATATTATTGAAAGTATTGCAGGCAATTGAAAAGATGGACTTACCCCCAAATTGTTTTATGATGCCAACATCACACTGATACCCAAACTGGGTAAAGATACAACAAAAAAAGAGAACTACAGGCCAACATCCCTTATGAACATAGATGCAAAAATCCTCAACAAAATTCTAACAAATTGGATCCAAAAACACATCTCCAAAATCATCCACAATAACCAAGTATGCATCATCCCCAGGACGCAGGGCTGGTTCAACATTCGCAAGACCATAAATAATTAAATACATCAACAGATATAAAAACAAGAACCACATGATCATATCATTAGATGCAGAAAAAGCTTTTGATATAATCCAGCATCCCTTCTTGATAAAAACACTCAAACACCTAGGTATAGAAGGAACATACCTCAAAATAGTAAGCGCCATCTATGATAAATCCACAGCTAACAAATTGCAAAATGGACAGAACCTAGAAACATTTTCCCTGAAAACTGAAACAAGACAAGGCTGCCCACTCTCACCCCTCTTGTTCAGCATTGTGTTGGAAGTCCTAGCTAGGGCAATTAGACAAGAGAAGGAAATCAGGGGTATCCAAATACGAAAAGAGAAAGTCAAGTTATCCCTCTTTGCTGATGATATGATCCTATACCTTGAAAATCTAAGAGAATCTGTCAAACCTACTTGCACTGATAAAGGACTTTGGCAAAGACTCAGGGTACAAAATAAATGTAAAAAGACAGTTGCATTCCTATATACCAACAACAAGCAGACAAAGAACCAAATAAAAAGCATCATCCCATTCACAATAGCCACACACAAAAAATGAAATACTTCAGCGTCTTCCTAACCAGAGAAGTGAAAAACCTTTACAATGCAATCTACAAAAACTGATCAAAGAAATCCAAGAAGACACAAACAAATGGAAAAATATTCCATTCTCATGGATAGGAAGAATCAACATTATTAAGATGTCCATCCTACCAAAGGCAATCTACAGATTCAACGCAATACCCATTAAATTACCAACATCATTCTTCTCAGACCTGGAAATGACAATACTGTAATTCATATGGAAACATAAATGACCACAAAGAGCCAAAACAATCTTTAGCAAAATAAAGCAGAAAGCATCACACTTCCAGACTTCAAACTTTAGTATAAGGCTACAGTAATTTAAATAGCCTGGTATTGGTACAAGAACAGGTGTATAGACCAACGGAACAGTATAGAGATTCTGGAAGCAAAGTCTCAATTTCTCAACCAACTCATCTTTGACAAAGCCTCCACCAACAACCACTGGGGCAAGGAGAACCTATTCAGTAAATAGTTCTTGGAAAACTGACTGATCACATGCAGAAGATTGAAACAGAACCTCTACCTATCACCATATACAAAAATTAACTCTAAATGGATCAAAGACCTAAACTTAAAACCTCAAACTATAAGAATCTGAGAAAATGCAGGAGACACCTTATGGTAATTGGAACTGGGAACCAATTCCTGATCAAAACCCTAAGTGCCCATACCATAAAAAATAAGGTAGGCTAGTGGGACCTCATCAAACTGACAAGCTTCTGCAAAGCAAAGGATTCCATCAAGAGAGCAGGGAAACAGCCCACAGAATGGGAAAAAATGTTTGCCAACTGTATATCTGACAAAGGCCTAACATCTAGGATCTACAAGGAACTCAAACGTGCTGAAAAGAAAAAAACAAACAGCCCCATTAAAAAGTGGGCAAAAAACATGAATAGACACTTCTCAAAAGAAGATATATGAGCAGCCAAAAGACACATGAAAAAGTACTCAGCCTCACTAATCATCAGAGAAATGCAAATCAAAACCTCATTGAGATTCCACCTAACTCCAATAAGTATGCCATCATTAATAAAACATACAACAGATGCTGGCGAGGATGTGGAGAAAAAGGAACACTTGTACACCGCTGGTGGGAATGCAAACTAGTGCAACATTTTGAAAGACAGTGTGGCAATTTCTGAAAGAACTAGAAATTGATCTTTCATATGACCCAGCAATTTCCCTATTGGGAATATACCCAGAGGAACTCAAATCATTCTACAAAAAAAGACACCTGCACACTCATATTTGTTGCAGCTCTATTCTCAATAGCAAAAACATGGAACCAACCATGTAGCCCATCAAAGCTAGACTAGAGTACCATATGTTCTCACTCATAAGTGGACCTTGAACAATTATGATAATACTATAAGACAGGAACTGGCAGTAGTGGGAAACTGCCAGGGGAGGGAGGGACACATCTCATCAACAAGGATACCTGCATAATCAATATTTGTATACCTAACCCTGTATTGTACCCCACATCTTTAAAATAAACTATAAATAATAATAAAAGCAAAAAAAAGGAAATGCTTTCATACTGCTTTCAATGTGTATGTGGTTTATGTTAAGTACACTCACAAGAGTCAAAAAGTTAAAAAATTAGCCGGGCTCGGTTGGCTCAGCCTGTAATCCCGCACCTTTGGGAGGCTGAGGTGAGTGGATTGCCTGAGCCCGCGGGTTTGAGACCCGCCTGGGCAGCGAGACCTCATCTCTACAATAAATAAAAAAATCAACCGGGCGTGGTAGCGCATGCCTGTAATTCCGGCCACTCGGAAGGCTGAGGCGGAAGGATCGCTGGAGCCCAGCAGGTCGAGGCTGCGGTGGCTGGGAGCGGCCACTGCATTCCAGTCTGGGTGACAGAGTGAGACTCTGACCCAAAAAAAAAAAAGAAAAAAAGTTAAAAAATTATGAAGTAAAAACCAGCAGTAAGTGAAGGTATATTCATTATTGAAGATAGAAAAGTACTTTTTATACATTTATAAATTTGATATAGCCTAAGTACAGTATTTATAAGTTTACAGATGACTCATCCAGTTCAACTTCTAGTCCCAAATCTTCATTCATAGCAAATGCTCTCTACTAGTGTACCATTTTTATCTTGAATAACATATTATATACTGTACCTTTTCTATGTTAAAGTATGTTTAGATACACAAATACTTAACATTGTGTTACCATTACCTACAGTATTCAGTACATGCTGTTCAGATTTGTAGCCAAAACAAGAGGCTGTACCATAGAACCTGGTTGGGTAGTAGGCTCTGCTATCTAGGTTTGCCTCCTTACTCTCTATCATATTCACACAATGATGAGATCACCTAACAACACAATTCCCAGAAGGTATTCTTGTGGTTAAGTTACACACAACTATATTTAAATAAGAGTACTTTCAACTATATATTGCATACTCAGCAAAAATATCTATCAGCATTGGCATTAAAATAGGCATTTTCCAGTGAAGGAAACCTAAGAGAACTAGCTACCAGCAGAGGTGTTCTTACAAAAAAAAAAAATACTGAAGGAAGTTTTTCAGACTGTAAGAAGTTTATACTGAGGACAATTTAGTATGCTAGCAATGAAGAAAGAGCACTAGAAATGATCAGTCTCTTATGAATATATACTGGATTACTTTTCTTCTCTTAAGTTTCAAAAAATTTGCATGACTGTAGGAAGCAAAACCTGTCAAGTTGCCTGTATGAGGGTAGATAGAGTGTATATAGATAAAATATACAAGTCAACTATAGCATAAAATTGAAGTAGGCTTTGGGGTTTAATTTGAAAAGATAACTTAATCTCTAAAAAGACTGTGAAAAGAAATGTACTTGTTTATGTAGTTATAGATAGATAAATATATCTAGGTTTACATATAGTTTATATTTATATATCTATATCTGTATATATGGATGTATCAGGGGGTGGACCAAAAAAAATTCAAAATAATGTTTTGGAGGCCAGGCCCCTTGTAATATACTTGGAATTTGTTCCTCTAGACCAAGCAATCAACCAAAGTTTTTATCTGAAAGTCTTGAATCACAATTTGTGAATAAACTTTCTGAATTGTGGCAAATAGGTGACTGGTTCTTCCACCTAGACAATGCACTTGCCCACACTGCCCTGAGTGTTCAGTAGTTTTTAACCAAAAACTGCATGACCCCCATATCTCACCCTCCCTATTTACCTGATCTTGTGCAGATTTTCTTTTTTTGTTTCTTTGTTTCCCTGAATGAAAAAAGTCCTCAAGGTGAAACATTTTGCCAATGGAGAAGTAAAACAAGAAAAACAGTCAAGGAATTAAAAGGCATAAAATTTTACAAGTTCAAAGTTGTTTTGAGGAGTTAAAAAAAAATCTAGTTAGGTGTATTGCATTTAACAGAGAGTACTTTGAAGGTGACTGATTTAAACATGTACAAATAAATTGACAATTTTTTATAAATTCCAGTTTTTTTTAATCTCACCTTATATGTATTTATATTAATGTTTAAAGGAATCACTAAAATATAACTAATGACATGCAGTCAAAATTCCAAGGAGAGATTAAAATGAAGTACTAAAACACTTTCAAATCATTGTTTTTGGTTTGTGTTTTGTTTTGTTTTAACTGTCATTGTTTATTACTTTTTTGGCTACATTCTCTACAATTTCAACAGCATTTTAAAGAGACAATGTCTCTATGTACAATGAAAAAAACAAAATGGCTTGCAACATCAGAAATAAGAGCCACTGTTTAGCTGTATAATATGAAGGAGAATCTGTGGTAGTTAAGTATAGCCTCCTTTTTCTGAAACATGGAAAACTTACATGTAAGTATCAGCATTATGAATGTGACAATAAAGAAAAAAATTCTTACAGGAGTGAAATACAGCTTCCTGAAAAATATTGATTTCTACCATACAAGGCAGTTAGAAAATGTTCACATTTTAGCAAAACTGTACAAACCACAAGAAACTTGTTTATGGGACCATCATCCCACCTTGTGGATAAGAACTTCCTAGAAATGTAGAATAACCATGAACAGTTTATAAATCTATTATCTATGTGCTCCACAGCCCTAGAACCCAATAAACCGATTTAGAGAATTCATATGTCCAATGTGGATCATTTATGCATGCCTTGATTGTTAATGAATGCCTGCTTGCAATATCTCTCTATGATGTACAGTCAACTTGCACCTTCAAGATCATTCGAGTTTTTAGCAAAGAAGCAACATCATTTAGCAGCAACTAGAGCGCCTTCAAGAAGACTTAAAAAAAATACAATATCCAATTAGAAAAGCCATATTTTAAACATTTGTACAAGAATAAGTTGCTGAAACTTAGTAATTGAAGTATGACATCTGTACAATTTACAATAGAGCTAGAAGGGAATTTATCATTACGCTGCATAGAACTGGTCTGCATTTGGTTATATACTGTTACTTGTTTTGATGAACAAGGCCTGGTAACAAAAGAAAAACACCTGTTATCAATTCTACCATGTTGAAAACACTGGCAATATTACAATTTAGTGAATTCAACTGATTTCAAAACAAGCAGCTCATTTTGTCAAAGGTGTAGATATCTAGAAATAATAGCTCTCTCTTTAATATAACCAGTGAAAAAAACAGACATGTGATTTCGAGGTACAACTTGGTAAAAGCCAGAACAGGCAAATGACAAAGGCTAACTTTGTCCAAAGATTCTAACTCTCACATTCTATTACTATAAAACACAACTGTCATTGTCATTCAGTCCTTACTTTGGTTTTAGCACATTTACTGCCAAATGCTGAAGAATGTATCCAGGCACTCTAGTTCTTGTGTTAGAAATATGTCTCATATTTTTTCCATGTTTTTAAATAATGAAAAACTACCCTTCATATTAGATCTCTCTAGTAACAACCAAATGTTTTTAAGTATTATAAACGTTATTTACAATGTCCCCCAAAATAAACAAAAAATTTTTTCTTCTATTTTAACATGGTATTCCTCTTTCTGTGCAATAGGCAGTTATCCTTCACTGCTCAGGGTTATAGTCAGAAGTGTGCATTTATTCACTGTCCATGATCTGTTCTCATACAAATGACACTATGAAGAACTTCAGTTCACAAATAGTTCTTAACCATGTCCTGTGTAAAAAAAAGAAAACAAAAACACTCAAATGCTCTCAAACTCAGTGTGCATCTGAAAGCAATTCAAAGATAGCATGCCAATCTTGGAGGAAAGTCAGTAAGTAATTATGCTTGAAGAAGGGGGTGTAGGGGATGCTGTCAACCCAGTCATGTGTAAGTTTCCTGAAGAATTTGATCTTCTCATGTGTGGGAGAAGGTATGGGTCTCAAATCGTTTTTAAAAGGCAGGGGAAAAAAAACAGAAATTATTGAGGACAAACAGAAACATAACAGAGAAAGTCCTAAATTCAACCCTGTCAGTATTTATAGTAAATGTAGATAGCCTAAGCATACCAATTAAAAGAGAGAATTTGTCAGATTACATTTTTTAAAGATAACTAGTTCTATTCTGACAAAAAATACAATTTATATTTAATACAGATAGTTTAAAGGGTGAGAAAGTATGGGCCATGCCTACCTGCTGAGTCTGTTTAAGCTGCTGTAACAAAAGCAATATAAACCACGTGTCATATGAACAACCAATATTTATTTCTTATAGTTCTGAAGACTAGGAAGTACAAGAACAAGGTGCTGGCAGATTCCATGTCTGGTGAGAATCTGTTCCTCATAGGTGGCAGCTTCTCCCTACAACTTCGTATGTTGCTTCACATGCAATAGTTCACTGTAGCCATGGTTTCATTTCCTGTGGTTTCAGTTTTAGTTTGCATACCATTCTGAGTAACAAGACGAACGCTTTTGCCATGAACTTGACTCATCCTTGTGTCTGCAATCCCCACATTGTTCAAGCTGGCTGCCCATTAGTTGCTACATAGTCATCTGTTTTATCAGTTAGACTGTCATGGTATTGCAGTGCTTTGTGTCCACATAACCCTTATTTGATATTGTACTGCTCTTAAAGTGTAAGGAAAGTGATGCTGGCAATTCGGATATGCCAAAGAGGAGCCGTGAAGTGCTTCCTTTAAGTGAAAAAATAAAAGTTCTCGACTTACTAAGGGAAAAAAACTTTGTAGGCTGAGCTTGCATAGACCTAGAATAACTAAGAACAAACCCTGTATCTGTGAAATAGTGGAGATGGAAAAAGAAATTTGTGCTAGTTTTGCTGTTGCACCTCAAGTTGTCAAAGGATATAGTACTATCTGAAGTTTCAGGCATTTGCTCAGGGTCTTGGAGCACATTCTCTATAAATAAATGGGATAAATGGGGAATATCAAGTGGGAGGGTGAACAAGGACATTCTTCAGGCTGTAAACAATTTATGCCAGAGGAGAATGCAGTATGTCAGCAATGATGGGAAAGCAAGAGAATTGGTCAGGATTTGGAGAATACATACAGGATTATTTTTCCTCTAAGTTTAAAAATATATATATGAAAGTAAAAACCAAAAATTGTAACATTGTCTGTATGTAGAGGGAGATTTCCTCCCTTGGACCACTTTTTTAAAAGGCACTAATGCCATTTACAATGGTGCTGAAAGGCCCAACCTCTTAATACTATAGCACTGGGGATTAATTTTCATACAATGAATTTTGAGGGAAGACAAACATTCACACCAGAAAAATTTGCCCCTCGTTCCACCAAAAATTCCCCCTTCTCACATGTGAAATACATCCATTTTATCCCAATAGCACCAAAAATCTTAACTAGTTCCTGCATTAACTTTATATTGAAGTTCGAGGTCTCATCAAAATCAAATTTGAGAAAAACTCATAGTAGGATTCATCCTCAGATAAATGACTCTCCAACTGTGAACTTATAAAATCAAACATGCAAGGTGCTTCCAAAACACAAGGGTGGGACAGAAATAGAAGAGACATTCACATTCCAAAAGAAAAGAAAAGAAAGGAGGAGTGGCAGATCCCAGTCAAACCCAAACCCAACAGGGCAAACAACACGAAATCTTAAGAACCTAGAGTAATTTTCTTTGACTCAATGGTTTGCAATCTAGACATACTGAGGTGAGGGTTAAACCCCCAAGCCTGGGGAAGCCATGCTCTTGTGGCTTTGGACAGGTTTCTTGTGGAGACTCTGAGGAAGAATCTGTACCTTGCCTCTCTCCTAGCTTCTAGTACTTGCCAGCAACCATTGATGCTTCTTGGCTGGTAGGCATATCATTCCAGTTTCTGTGCCTTTACATGGCCTTCTTCCTAAGTGCTTGTGCCTTCACATTTACCCTCCCCTGTGCCTGTCTCTCTACCCAAATCTTCCTCTTCTTCTAAGGACACCAGTCATTGGATTAGGGTCCATTGTGGTAATCCAGTATGACCTCATCTTAACTTTATTATATTGAAAAGACTGGATTTGTAGATAATGGGGGTTAGGATTTTGAACGTTTCTTTTGAGATGAGACAGCTCTACTCACAATAGAAGGAAACTGGGTGGAGCAAAAATAATATTCACTATAGTCTAGAAAACAGCACACCCACCTTTTTCCTCCAGTTTTTCTACTAATTCTTTGAAACCAACAGGACATTTTTATTCCCTTTCAGGCTTTAGTGTCATTGTCTGTAAAAGTAAGAATATGAACCACATGATTTCTAGAGTCATTTTTATAAAACTCTGTGATTCTTCACTACAATGTTATTGGCAATTCTCTATCAGACTTTTGAAATACAAAAATATGTAAATACAAGTTTAATGAATGGTTTCAACTTCAGTCAATTTATAATTTCCAGAGAAACTTTCAAATTAATTCTTTTTGAATTAGAGTTATAAAACCACTAGCCATTATCGAGTTTCATCATTTTGTAGTCATCTATTAAGTTATACCAGATACTCAGGAAAATGCATCATTGTTATATAATACCAGGACATGTTATTTTTTTTCTTTAAATATTTCACATAGAATCACCAGGGTTTCCTCAAAGTTGCTTTTAAGTAAACCCTTGTTTTAATCAACAATTTCCGATGGTCTGATTAATCATGTAAAGGATGGATATTTCTGTCTATTTTGGCAAGAATCTAAATACTCTTATCTGTTATTTCTGTCTGTAGATTATAATCAACATTTTAATTGTTGTCAATCCTGTTCTCTTTTTGGTGTCAGATGATTCATATAAAGCCTTCAAGAATTTTATGCTAAATTTCTCCTTAGTTCATTATACTTTCTTGACTCTACAATCTCACTCATGTAATTGTTAAAAACAAATTGAATTATTTTTATATTGTTTATAATCTGTACAAAGCCTCAGTTATAATCCTTTTCAAGCACTATTCTTTAACTTCTTTTATATAAAATGAAAAAATAGGCATGTATTCATATATAGGCTATCAATTCTGTCCATGCACAGATCCA
Source organism: Cephalopachus bancanus (assembly GCA_027257055.1). Classification (NCBI taxonomy): domain Eukaryota; kingdom Metazoa; phylum Chordata; class Mammalia; order Primates; family Tarsiidae; genus Cephalopachus; species Cephalopachus bancanus. The sequence continues at coordinate 462,047 of JAPVLO010000899.1, read as the reverse complement.
AAATTATTAAGACTTTTTTCTTTTTTGTAGGGGAAAAGTATTGCTATAATAAAACACCAATCATTTTAGACAAGTGAGTTATGTTGTTCTGCATGTGAGAGCAAATGGGTTTAGATTGTAATATTATATTTTGGCTTTTATATTATCTGCATAATCCCTTTATGTATTTTTGAAGATATTTAAATCTGAACATGAAAAGGATTATAAAATATGAAAAGTACTTCTGGCAAGATGGCGACAGGGCAGCCTGGTCTATGAGACCCTCTACAAAGGAGAACACAGAGGGTCTCTGGCTCTCTCCCCAGAGGCTGCAGATCCCATCATCAGCAGATGACTCTTCACACGGAGCTCAGCCGTGGCGACTGCTGGGGCATCACGGCGGTCTGGACAGCGACTGCAGCTGCAGACCAAGCAGCCGCCAGTGCCACCGCTGCCTCAGTGACAGCCATAGACACATCACACCACCCATGCCTGAGGCAATCCACAACTTCAGTCCTTGAAGCCCCTGCAGGCAAGATCTGCTGGAATCGCTGTCACCTCTGCTGCCACCATGACGTCCTGCGAGCCATGGGTCTCCTCCCATGTGCCCTGAGGCAGGCTTCCATCTCCGGCCTCTACCTGGCTCCTGTCTGGCTTCACCACAACTGGGGTGAGCAGCTGAGATAAAGACCATCTGGAGCGGTAAGATACCACCACCTACTGGCGATTCAAGTTAACAACACCAAAACAGGAAAAACAAACTTGAAAAAGAGACACAGGCCATATTTGAGTGGTGAACTGAGTGGTGATCTGAACTGCCCTTCACAGCAAGTCAGGGGCAACTGACCCTAACTGTGAACAAATTTACCAGCCTGAGAAGACAGCTAGAAATCAGAGCTTAAAGGACAATTGGACTTAAACAAAAAGTCTCAGAGTATACTCGATTGGTTCTGTTAGTTTAATGACTTGATTCTATTCCTACTATTTTGTTCCCTTTTTTTCTCTTCCTTTTCTTCTCTTTTCTCCTCTCTGTAAACCATATCTTTGTATAGAGGAACAGCACACCAATAAGGTGGTTGGTTAGCTTGTATGTTAGCATTATTGTATGTTTTAGTATTTTTGTATGGGAGTTGGTTAGTCTGTAGCCATGGTCTACTGTTTTTACCTGTTTCCGTTTAAGTCTCTATCTCCATTTGTTGATACACTCGTCTGCTTCCCCCCTTACTCCTCTCTCTCTCCACTCCCCTCTTCCCCCAACTGTCTGCTCCATTTTCTTCTGTCTGCTAACCTCATTTTATTTCAGGGAGTAAACCTACAGCCTCACTACGTGGACAGATTCCAAGGCAGTGGGAAGTGGGTTTCAGATTACCCATACACCTGTCGCCAGATACCAAGACCTGCAGATAGATTTTGAATCACAGTTCCACCCTTAAGTAAATCTCAAAACTCCAAAAAGGACCACCCCCAACCAACAGTGCAACTCCAGAATAGAACAAAGTAAAAGGGCATACATAAAGAAGAATAGGAGATTGAACAAACAGAAGTAAAACGACCCCTCTACCTCTAAATAACAAAATTAAAGAAGACGGTGACATGGAGGGAAGGAAAAAGTAGAAAGGGGAAAAACTGCACAAATGAAAAAACCAAAAGAAGAATATAGGTCTCACACAGACCCCTGGGAGGTCAGACACTGAGAAAACAGACTCCGGAACACAAACAATGAAGAGCCCCCAGAATGACTGGGTGCATACAACAAACACAGACATCAAAAAATTAATACAGAGAATTTAAAAGAATTGAAGAGAGACAAGAGGAAAACAAGAAGGAGCTGATGTCAGAAATAACAGCAGTAAAGAATACTGTGATGGAAATAAATAACAAACTAATAAGCACGGAAAGCAGAATTAGCCAAGCAGAAGAAAGAATCTCACAGCTCAAAGACCAAAACACAGAACTAACCCAAACTGTCAAAAACATAGAAAAGAAGCTCAAAAAGACAGAAAAAAATTTTCAAGAGATGAATGATCACTTCAAGAGACCGAACCTAAGAGTAATTGGCCTTCCTGAGACAGAGAAACACAGGCCACACTGGAACAAACATTTCATGAAATCATTCAAGAAAACTCCCTCATCTCATCAGGGATGAAAAAATTCAAAAACAAGAGATTCAGAGAACCCCAGCAAGACAACAAATGAGAAGACCAACTCCCAGACACATAATAATTCACCTAAAAAAAGTAGGTTTAAAAGAAAAAATCCTAAAGGCAGCAAGAGAAACAGGTCAGACTACCTCCCAGGGAAGACCAATTAGAATAGCAGCAGATTTATCTACAGAAACACTCCAAGCTAGGAGAGCTTGGAACTCTATCTTCAACATTCTAAAAGATAAACAATTTCAACCGAGAATAATCTACACAGCCAAGCTAACCTTCATCAGTGAGGGAGAATTGAAATCTTTCCAGATATTCAATCCCTAAGAACCTACGCTGCCACTAGATCACCTCTACAAGGAACACTTAAGAAAGTATTGAACACAGAAGAAAAGGAAAAAAAAAACAACAACGTTCTTCACAAGAGTACAGGCAAAAGATTAAAAATACACATGAACCAACTCCAGAACCAAAAGACAACACACAAACAGAAAGAACAACAACTCTGTAAGAACATTATGATAGGAATCAACTCTCACATTTCAATAATTACCTTGAATGTGAACAGACTAAATGCACCACTGAAAAGACATACAATGGCAAAATGGATAATACATCACCAGGCAACACCTATTGCCTTCAAGAGACTCACCTCACTAGAAAGGACACTCACAGACTAAAAGTAAGAGGATGGAAAATGATTTTCAGGTGAATGGAACACAAAAGAAAGGAGGGGTCATGATCTCAATCTCTGACAAAATACCCTTTAAGCTATCAAAAATTTAAAAAGATACAGAAGACCACTACATAATGATAAAAGGTTCAATCCATCAACAAGAAATATCCATCGTAAATATATATGCATCCAACATAGGAGCACCAACTTTCAAAAGGCAGATCCTAGGTAAACTGAAAAAAGATATTGACTCTAATATCATCATAGCTGGGGACTTTAATACCCCACTCACAACCCTAGACAGCTCATCAGGACAAAAAATCAGTAATGAGATCAGAAACCTCAATGTGACTCTTGATCAAATGGGCCTCATTGATACCTACAAAACCCTTGATCCAAAGACCACAGAACACATTCTACTCATCACCATATGGAACGTACTCTAAGATTGACCACATACTTGGCTATAAATCAAGCATAAGCAAATTTAAAAGGACCAAAATTTTACCATGTACCTTCTCAGACCACAGTGGAATAAAAACAAACAATAACGCCAACAAGAGCTCCCCCAACACACAAAGACATGTACACTAAACAGCATGATGCTAAACAACTCCTGGGTCAATGATAAAATCAAAACAGAGATCAAAAGATACCTGGAAACAAATGAAAATGAAGAAACACCTTACCAAAATCTCTGGGATGCCATAAAGCTGTAGTAAGAGGGGAATTTATATCCCTACAAACGCACATGAAGAAAATGGAAGGATCACAAATTAACAGCCTAACAAGCCACCTAAGGAAGCTGGAAAAGCAAGACCACAAAAACCCTAATTTCAGCAGAAGAATCCAGATCACCAAATTAAAGCCCAAATCCAGGACATAGAAGACAAAAAGATAATACAAAAAAATCAATGAAACAAAAAGCTGGTTCTTTGAAAGGATAAACAAGATCAATGGTCCCCTAGCTACAATGACCAAGGAAAAGAGAGAAAAAAATCAAATAAGCACAATCAGAAACACAAAAGATTAAGTCACATCTGACCCTGAAGGAACACAAAAGATCATTAGAAACTCTTATATACGCTTGTATGGAAACAAACTTGGAAACCTTAAGGTAATGGAGGAATTTCTGTCATCACACAACCTGCCAAGGTTGAAACAAGAAGAAATTGAGACCCTAAATAGACCAGTAACAATCAAGGAAATTGACTATGTAATAAGAAAACTACCTACAGAAAAAAAGCCCTGGACCAGATGGCTCTCCAGCAGAATTCTAAAAGACATTTAAAGAGGAGCTGATACTAATTCTACTGAAGGTATTCCAGGCAATGGAGAAATATGAAACTCTCCCCAAATCATTTTATGAAGCTAACATCACATTGATACCCAAGCCAGGTGAACACCCAAGAAAGAAAGAGAACTACAGGCCAATATCTTTGATGAACATAGATACTAAAATTCTCAACAAGATCCTAGCAAACCGGATTCAACAACACATCTCAAAAATCATCCATCATGACCAAGTAGGTTTCATCCCAAGGCTGGTTTAAAATTCATAAAACCATAAATGTAATTAAATACATCAACAGATGTCAAAACAAAAACCACTTGATTATATCATTAGATGCATAAAAAGCTTTTGAAAAAATCCAGCACCCTTTCTAGATAAAAACATTGAACATCTAGGCATATGGGGAACATAGTCAAAAATTGTAAAAGTCATCTACGAGAAACCCCCAGCCAGCATACTCCTAAACAGACAAAAATTGGAACCATTTCCCCTGAAAACTGGAACAAGACAAGGATGCCCACTCTCATCTCTCCTGTTCAATATAGTGTTGGAAATCCTGGCTACAGCAATGAGAGAAGAGAAGGCAATCAGGGGTATCCAAATAGGAAAAGAGGAAGTCAAGTCATCTCTCCTTGCAGATGACATGATGTGTACCTTGAAAACCCAAGAGAATCTGTCAAAAACCTCCTTACACTGATAAAGGCCTTTGGCAAAGTCTCAGGATATAAAATAAATGTGAAATAGTCAATCATATTTCTTTACACCAATAATAAACAAACAGAATCCCAAATAAAAAGCATAATTCTATTCACAATAGCCACAAAAAAATGAAATACCTTGGCATCTTCCTAACCAGAGACGTGAAAGACCTTTACAATGACAACTACAAAACACTGCTCAAAGAAATCAAAGATGACACAAACAACTGGAAAAATATCCCATGCTCATGGATTGGCAGGATCAACATTGTGAAGATGTCTATCCTACCTAAGGCTAAATCTACAGATTTAATGCAATACCCATCAAATTACCAGCAACATTTTTCTCAGACCTAGAAAAAACAACACAGGAATTCATATGGAAACTCAAACGACCAAGAATAGTCAGAACAATTCTCAGTAAAAAAAACAAAGCAGGTGGCATCACATTACCAGACTTCAAACTTTACTATAAAGGTACAGTCATCAAAATAGTTTGGCATTGGTACAGGAACAGGCATTTAGATCAATGGAATAGAATTGAGATTCCAGAAGCAAAACCTCAATTTCTCCACCAACTCATCTTCAACAAAGCCTCCACCACCTACCACTGGGGAGAGGAGAACCTATTCAGTAAATGGTGCTAGGAAAATTGACTGACCAAATGCAGAAGATTGAAACAGGACCCCTATCTATCCCATACACAAAAATTAACTCTAAATGGATCAGAGACCTAAATGTAAAACCTCAAACCATAAGAACCTTAGAAAATGAAGGACATATCCTCATGGAAATCAGAACTGGCATCCAATTCCCGAACAAAACCCAAAACCCACAGGCCATAAGAGAGAAGATAGACAAGTGGGACCTCATTAAACTGAAAAGCTTCTGCAAAGCCAAAGAAACCATCAAGAGAGCAGGGAGACAGCCTACAGACTCAGAAAAAGTATTTACCAACTCCAAGTCTGACAAAGGCTTAACATCCTGGATCTACAAGGAACTCAAACGTGCTGAAAAGAAAAAAACAAACAACCCCATTATAAAATGGGCAAAAGATATGAACAGACACTTCTCAAAGGAAGACATCCGAGCAGCCAATAGACACATGAAGAAATGTTCAACCTCACTAACCATCAGGGAGATGCAAATCAAAACCACACTGAAATACCACCTAACTCCAGTCAGAATGGCAATTATCATTAACTCAAAAAATAACAGTTGCTGGAGAATGTGTGGCAAAAAAGGAACACTTCTACACTGTTGGTGGGAGTGCAAACTAGTGCAAGCTCTGTGGAAAACAGTATGGCGATTCCTAAAAACTCTAAATATTGACCTTCCATATGACCCTGAAATCCCCCTACTGGGAATATACCCTGAAGAACTCAAATCACTCTATAAAAAAGATACCTGCACACATATTTTTATCATAGCATTCTTCACAATAGCAAGAACCTGGAAGCAACTATGCTGTCCATCAAAAGAGGACTGGTTTTAAAAAATATGGTACATATACACGATGGAATACTACACAGTCATAAAAAAGAAAAAAATCATGAATTTCATAGCAACCTGGATGGAACTAGAGTCAATAATACTGAGTGACTTCTCACAGAAACAAAGATCTGAGTATCACATGTTCACACTCTTATAGTGGACGTTGAACATCCAATGGGTAATACTGTAAGAAAATGCTGACAGTGGTGGGAAACTATTGGGGAGGAGGGGAAGGGAGATGGGATTAAAGGTAGTAAATATGTGTCTGGGGACGGGGAGACACCTCTTACCAACAAGGGTGCCTGAACAAAGCATATTTATATACCTAACTCTTAACTGTACCCCACAATATCATAATTAAAAATATTGATTATAAAAAAATATGAGCCGGGCTCGGTGGCTCAGCCTGTAATCCCGCGCCTTTGGGAGGCTGAGGTGAGTGGATTGCCTGAGCCCGCGGGTTCGAGACCTGCCTGGGCAGCGAGACCTCTTCTCTACAATAAATCAAAAAATCAGCCGGGCGTGATAGCGCATGCCTGTAATTCCGGCCACTTGGAAGGCTGAGGTGGAAGGATCGCTGGAGCCCAGCAGGTCGAGGCTGCGGTGGCCGGAAGCGACCACTGCACTCCAGTCTGGGAGACAGAGTGAGACTCCAACTCAAAAAAAAAAAAAATTTTTGAAAAGTGGAAAAAAACACTAAAAATAATGAATGATAGCTGCTGAGTATTTCAATGCATAATAATTACATTAAATCCACAAAAATGAGAACGTGAGTCCTGCCATCTTGCTCTCCTCCAAGTTGCCATGGGTTTCACCACCTGCTCTATCATCTTCTTTACCAACGACAGGTCCCTGGGCTCCATGCAGCTGTCCAGCCTCCAGCCCACCAGCAACTAGACCAGTAAGTGCCCACAGCTTGAACTGTTGGATCTCGGTTCCCACTCCACCAGGGTGCAGGGTGGCTGAGGGTGCAGGGTCCTGGCCGCTGGGACATCCGGGAGTCTAGCAGGCATCCAGAGTGAGAAGGAGATCAAGCAAGAGCTGAACGACTGACCACCTGGCCTCCTACCTGGACAGGGTGAGGAGCCAGGAGATTGAGAATTGGAGGCTGGAGAGCAAAATCCGGGAACACCTGAAGAAGAAGGGACCCCAGGTAAAAACCTGGGGGGTGACTTCAAGACCCTCAGGGACCTGAGGGCTCAGATCTTCAAAACTTCTGTGGACAATGCCCACATCATTCTGCAGACTGGGCAAAGCCTGTCTTGCTGCTGATGACTTTAGAGGCAAGTATGAGACAGAGCTGGCCATACATCTATTCCATAGAGAGCGACAACAATGGGCACCACAATGTCATTGATGACACCAGTGTCACCCGGCTGCAGCTGGAGACAGACAACAAGACACAAAGAGTAGCTGCTCTTCACTCTTCATGAAGGAAGCAAAAGGCCTACAAGCCCAGACTGCCAGCTCTGGGTTGCCCATGGAGGTAGATGCCTCAAATCTCAGGAGCTCAGCAAGATCATGCCAGATATCCAGGCACAGTATGATGAGCTGGCTCAGAAGAACTCAGAGAAACTATTAAGCACTCGTACCAGCAGACCAAGAAGAGCACCATACCAGTCACCATGCAGTCTGCCAAGTTCAGAGCTGCGGAGATGACACCCAAAGTGCCGAGTCGTAATTGCAGTCCTTGGAGAACGACCTGGACTTCATGAAAAAACTGAAAGGCAGCTTGGAGAACAGCCTGCGAGAGGTGGAGGCCTCCCACATTATGCTGTTGGAGCAGTTCAACGGGGCCCTGTTGCACCTGGAGTCTGAGCTGGCTCTGAGCTGGCACAGATCCGGCAGAGGGGCAGCGCAAGGAGTAGGAGCCCTCACTGACCATCAAGGTCAAGCTGTAGGCTGAGATCACCACCTACCGCCACCTGCTGGATGAAGGGGAGGACTTCGGTTTCTGTGATACCCTGGACAGCAGCAGCTTCATTCAGGTTCCCAAAAGACCACCACAGGATAGTGGGCGGCAAAGTGATGTCTGAGACCAAGGACAGCAAAGTGCTGAGGTGCAGAGGTCGCAGGTGCAGGATACCCTTCGGGAGAGCAGGTGGCCAATAAAGTTCACAAAAACATGCAGAGAAAGATTTTACCAGTCAGGTCTTACTGTGATGCAAGTGACAAACTCCCAGTTGAAACAGTCTAAGGCAAACAACACAAGACCTTCCACTGAATTGTAAGACTCAGCTACAAGGGATTTCATGCAAAGTTGGAGAGAGGTTAACAGATGAGTTTGAGTCTCTCTCTCTGTCTCCCTCTTTCCCGTGCTCTTTCTCTGTCTGGGTCTCTCTTCCACCAGCCTTCTCTTCAATACATTAGAAAATTTTTTTCAACAGCAGCAACTGACAGAGTTGCAATTCATTGTTCACTATTTCTGGAAGAAATTGCATATTTCTTTCCTGTAAATCTGAAAATATCCCAAAGTGATTCCGGTTTGCCAGGCATTGAATTGTATGACCTCTTCTGGAACCAGGCAGAGATCATACACCTTGAACCATAAGAGGTAAGCTGGTACATATAACATCTTTATTTAATACATAAGAACATTAAGAAAATTAAAGTGATCATCACATATATTCACATGGTAGGCCTGGGTACTCAAACTCCACTTTTCCAGTTCTAAAAACTATCTTTTTTATATATTTTTTTAAAGGGACCTGTGAAGGAAATCCAAATACACTATTTTTTAAAGTTATTTTTTAAAAGCATGGGTGTTCACCTTTTCCTGGACAATGTACCCAGCTAACATAATGGAGTGATTGTCATTCTACGTATGAGTAATCTTTTGGCCAATCAATCATCCTCACTTATTGATTATGGAGAAAGTATTAAAGGTACACAAAAGAACAAAAACATCAGGCCGCTCATTCATTAAGGGATATGTTTTAAACATTTTAAACACTTCAAACATTTTCAACAAACGTGGATATAAGAAGTGCCAGAGAATTGGCGGAGAAGAGAACAAATGTAACAGTTCAAAGGAGCAGGGGGACAACAGAGATTTGGAGCTGGGAAAGGTTTCCCAGGGTGATAGCAATGTATGAGTTTGACCAATGTATAAAACTAATCTAGACGATGGAAGAGGGGTAGTGTGATCACAGTTGGTAGAAAGTAATGGCCAAACAAACACTGGACAACCAGACTTCTCTGGGGCTATTTTACGTGACATTGTACAAGTTATTTCAACCATCTTGTTAACATATATCATCTGGAAAATAAATATACTTAGGCCACATAATTTTAAATTCCTTCATAATACTAAAAATAATTTATGAGAGCTATTTGAAAGTCACTGAACTAATCATTTTATATAGATGGATTTATTTAATCTTCACACAAATTCCACTGTGCAGACACCATAATGTAGAACTTTGCAACTTTTAGGGTGACACTAATCAGCAATTTTTATTCTTTAAAAATGCAGATGATTGGGCTACTCACCACACAGAGTTAAGGAGCTTAGTTACCATTTGAACTAGATTCTCAGGTGATAAAACGTGAATAATTTTTTGAGATGCCCTGAAGTACTATTAATATTGCCATTTTATAACCAAACTGGTAAAATAGTTTGTGCAAGATCAGTCAGCTAAAATGCGATAGAACAAGTTTTTAACTAGGGTTTAGGCCAAGTTCTTAGCCACTGTTCTGGCACCTTTAGTTTCTATGGTGCTGTGAATCTACACAGTGGTTAAGTAGGAGACTAAGTTGGAAAGAGAAGCATAGCAGGATGGAGGTAAGATTTCATTGCAGTCTGGTACTTACTACTAGAAAAATTGATGGTTTTTATTTATTAAAAGTAAACACAGTGGCAGAAAATTCTATGGTATTTCGCTAAGAAATGCTGAAATACATGGGCAATAAAAGATTAATTTTATTATAAATGTATGAAGCTATATCAAGAATGCTTGGAGTGATTTTTCCAGTATCTGTGACAAGAATGGTAAGATTTTTGACTTCATTCATAACGAGAAGTTTAAGAAGCGCAAAGAGATTTCTTCCCTTGACTTAAAATATTTTGAAATAATATATGCATTGTGAAAAAAGACATATAAATTTCTATATGCCAACATCACATTGCTGCATTTCAACTTTCTTAATATCATAGCTTCATTTTTATTGCCCAAATCTATTTCTAGGTGATGCTCAAAATCCACTAGTCATTCAATCAGTGTATTGTGCTCTTTTAATTTTATATAATGACATAGACAATCAAACTAGTTGCTTAAATTAAGTTGTTGGCAGAATCATAGTACAAGGTCGTCATTTCAGAGGCAGCGATTTCTACTCTGTCTTATATTTGCTTTAGTACTGTGATTAGATCACTGAGGGCGACTTCCAAGTAGGATTGCTGGCATGTGAATATCTGGCTCCCCTTTCTTTTTTCTTGCAACATACCTCTTAAAGTGTTTAATGACTAAGAATTCTTGTCTTGGAGATGCACAGAGGATTTAGTTGTCTAATAGGATTAGTGTACTTTTAACAAGTTCATTTAGCCTATAGAATGCCAGAGAGCAAATTTTAACTGTATCTTCTATATGCCCTCCTTTTTTTAGATAACAGTGGTCCATACCCTTGGTTGAATCCTGATTTCATGTTTCACATTTCATGATAATAATATAGAAATAGATATTAACACCAAGTTAAAATGAGTCTGTTTTTTTAACCTTTACACAAATATATTATCTCTTCGATATTAGTAATAGGAATGAAACATTTCTGGAAATTCTGAAAGAGTCAAAATGCCTCTCACTGACTCATTTCTTCTTGGTAGAGAAGCAGTATTATTTCCTTGTTTGAGTTCTTGAGCAGTGGCTATTAACCCAAATTTTAATTACTTGAAGGGTTCTTAAAAATATCTATACCTGGTGGCTAACTTCAGAGATTAACTTATAAATAGTTGGGGCTAATTCTTTAAACCTTCTCCAAGTGATACCAGTGTGCAACCAGGGCTGAGGATTATATCCAGCGCATCAATATATAAACTTCAAATGGAGAAATTCTGCAAAAATTGGGATTGAGAAGGGTGAAGAAATGAAAGACTGAACAAGCAGAGAGAGTGAGGCATATCCTCTGTGTTATAATAATTGTTTCTTCTCACATATTTTTCCATCATATTTTACAACACATTTTGTTGTTTTATACACAGTATGCAAGGCTCACATGGGTTTATTCTGTTGAGAGCCAACATCTATAGCTACATGGCTGAGGCCTGTAAAGGCCCATCTGGAAGATCGCCTCTGACATAGGATATCAGTTATACCTATAATATTGGCGTGTGATTAGTGACCAGTGTGCATACATGGCAGTAAAACTCATAAGTAAAGTCTCTATACGCCTGATGAAAGGTTATACAGCAGAATGACCTTGTCCTTTCTAAATCTTACTTCTTTTTAGATATTCTTTAACTTCTATTCCTGGTAGGCTGGTGAGTCAGCTCTTGTTCCCAAAGGCAGTTCCTCCTAGGATTAGGATTAGAAACTAAATTATCATAATAGTTTTATTGCCCCGCCTTTTAGCCGGGCAGGGCGTTTTTCTTCAGCTCTTGTTCCCAAAGGTAGTTCCTCCTAGGATTAAGATTAGAAACTAAATTATAATAGTTTTATTGCCCCGCCTTTTAGCCGGGCAGGGCGTTTTTCTTCAGGACGTTTTTCTAGTTTCGTTACATGCCGAAACTGCTTGCTTCAGCCCGTGGCCATTTCCATAGTAACCATGCAGTCCATTATCCAAGAGTGTAACAGACACTATTTGATTTTTAGAATAGACTTGTTCGGATAAAACATTCATTTAAGACGATATAATTTCCATCGGAAAGATTTAAACAGTAATAAGCATTCATAGAAAACTTTTAGGTTTTGTTTAAGCTTTTTAAGTTTCCTTTTTTCAGATTATGACTTTAGTTCCTGTTCCTGTAGGCCAATTTTAAGATCCTTTGATTAGTATACCAAAACTTTCCCAACGCTGTAGTTTTTGCTTCTAATATGACAATAGGAAATTTTACACGTAGCCATGTATTAATATACTAGGAAAAAAGATTTAAGTTTTGGGTTAAAGTCATAGTTTTATTAGAATAGAATGAGAATTATAGTGTTATGATTCTAAAATCATATGTCAATGATAATTATAAGGTTTAATGATAAGGTATTAGCTTAATGAGATATAGCATAGTATTAAAGTCCAAACACTAGATCACGAAACTCATATAAGTCATGGTAAGGAATAAGTTTTGAGTTAATTGTTATAGAATTACAGGCCACTATGTTGAATCGTAATAGGTTAATGGAATAAATAAAAATTAAGTCATTTAGGTAAACTAATAGATTATAGTATAGTGTTAAGTTGATAATATCGGTCGTTAAAAAATATTGGGAGTCAGTGAACTTGGATTGAACCTAGAGTTAACTAAGAAAGTTTTTGTATTAATCAGGGTTTAGAACAAAGAGTATAATATGAATGATTTGTTGAACACTATGGAAGACACTTTTAAACGAACTGTATTTGTGCACCTGTGACCTTGATGTGAGATTTGTGAGGCACGCCTGCTTGGAGCTTGCAAGTCTTGTGATGGTCTTGTGATGCATAGTTTGTAAATCGCAATATACATCATGGAGTGTGTATGCCCCCAGCAAGTGATTATCACACTGCTGGAGGGTATGAAAAATGGTATATAAGTTGGAAGGTGTCCGAATAAAATTTGGCTTCAGTCCTGATCAGACTGTTCCCAGAAGAAACTGCCTCTGAGTGGTCTCTTCTTGCCATCTGGATTCTCCGTTGCGGTCCTTACCCACCCTCCGTCAGGGCTGGTCCCCGACATTATTCTGTGTTAAATTGTATTATTTTCTTTTGTGCTAAATGCCGTACATTTATTTTCATCCCAATATAATTCTCTTTACATCTGACTAAATTAATTATCTTGACCCTATCAATTACTGCTCTGCCAGTTTATATTAATACTTATTAGTTTAATAGGAAAAATGATAGAAAAAATGATATCTATAGATTAAGCTAACAAACCTTCTTTCATTGTTTTAGTTATATAAACCAGGCATCTTTTTTTTTAATTTTTATTTAAAAGATGTGGGGTACAATTCAGGGTTAGGTATACAAACGGTCATTGTACAGGTAAAGTTTGGGCCTCACCCTGGCCCCCCTCACCTGGTTTGAGATTAGGTACCCTACTGATAAAGAGTGCCCCTCACCGGGCAGTTTCCCACTACTGCCAATCCCTTTCTTGTAATTTATGATAATTTAAACCAGTCATCTTAATATCAATATGTTAATATTCAGATCAACTGGTACATTCATCTATAGTATCAGTATTTTAAAGATACAGCTCTTCATGGTTTTGAATCAGTCCTAGTGTTAACTCAAATCTTCCTACATTTAGTCTTTTACTTAAGTGTTTATCATCCAGTAGTGCCTGAAAGGTACTGGCTTATCATTAGGGCTGTAGTGTTTTTTATTCATATTTTTTGGCAGTTTTTTGATGGAGGCTTTCCATCATATCAGGGCAGGAGAATGTGCTGCCTGAATGACACCTGGCCATATGTTTTTAAGATTTCTTCCCTTTGAAGTGGGGTTCAGCACTAATGCTTTGTTTTATAGCTCATTTTCTTTCCCTTTGCTAGAAATTCAAGTATCTGCTTCTTATCTGTTTTTATAAGAACTACTTCATGTACCAAATCAAATAACAGTTTTCATAGGATTTAACTTTTCCTAGAAGGTCTCTTTTCCTGCTACTTGATCTGCATTGATAGAAAATGTAAAAATGGCTTTGACCTTGAGTTTTTCTTTATTAGCTGGTCCTAGAGTTCCTGATCTCTTGGAAATATTTAACATGAAGGGTTCACTCAATAGCAAAGTAGAAACAAAGTTTCAATTTTCCTCAGCACATCTCATTCCTGAGAAGTACTCTAAAAATTTAATATCTCCATGGCTCTTCAAAACAAAGTGGCAACTGGAAGTTCTTGTGAATTTCTTGTGAAAATATTTTGATGATTTGTAATATATAGTTTTGTTTTTCTGATCACAAATTAATAGAAAAGGATCCTATACTCTACAGAAGTGTAACTTTTTAAGAACTGGGTCAGTGAAAGGCAGTGATTTGGAACATGTGCAGATTGACTAAGAGCATGGACACTGGGCTCACCTATACTTCACCATTCACTTGATGTGTGAATTGGGCACCTTTATTTAGTGACATTAAGCATCAGTTTCCCCAGCTGTTAAAAAATAAAAAAGACACTAGCTATACTTATTTTATATAGTTATTACTAGGTTTATATAAGATGACCTAAAAAGCAGCTGGATCCTACTAAGAATTTATTACATGTTAGTGATCTTTATTATTCATCTCTCTTAAGGAACTCTGAACAATAGGCACACTCCTTTGAATATTTAATAATCAAACCAATCTAATTTTTCCTCAGAGAGTGTATGCTATGAAGAAAGAAGGAAAGACCAGTATAAAATTGATGCACAAATGCAATACAGCAGAGTCACTAGACCAGGAGAACAGAGCTACCACAACAGTGAGTGCAGCATGGAACAGCAGCCTCATTCTCCTGAGTATATGACCATTGATATTGTATTGCCTGCTCTTGCACTGCAGTACATTCTCATGTTTGAAGGCATTTGTGTGTACTCAGACATATTTTCTTAGAGTTATACTTGAGCATTTCATAATATTTTGGTTTACAGAATGATGTCACTTTCAGCAGAACTTTTTATTTGTATCTGGCATACAGGAATACAACTGGTTATTTCATGTTGTTTATATATGCATCATACTTTGTGTGTAACTCTGTTTTTTCAATAAATTTATTGAATTTTTATGTCAATTTTTGTATACTACCTATGGATATTACAATACCAGTATTGGCAAAGACATGAAGCTATTGAAACAATCTGAATGTTAAATTGTTAAATTGTTTATTGCACTGGCTGGAAGATTCAATTCAATGTTGAAAAGCAGTGAGCACAGAAATCCTTATTGCTCTCTTAAATTTTAAGGAGTTTCCCTAACATGTTACTGTTAATTTCAATTTCCATATTTATTTTATAGACTCCATGAACACATCAAGTAATTTGCCTTCTATTCTTAGTTTACTTAGTGCTTTAATCAAAAATCAGCAATCAGTACTGAATTTGAACAAATGATTTTTCAGTGTTTAGGGCTATGTTATACTCCATTAATTTCTCAGTATCATAAATACGTGAATGTTTTTCAGTACTTTAAGATGTCACTTCTGTACCTTTTGACTTGCATAGTTTCTGATGAGAAGTGTATTGGCATTTTTGTCTTTGTTCTAAAAGTAAATAATAATTACATCTCAGAAATGAACTCATCTTGCATATTAATATTATTCTTAACATATCGCTGCACTCTGTGTGCTGTATATTTTACTAGACATTTTGCTTCTATGTTCTGTATGTGTGGATTTAATTTTACCGTTTCCTATTTTTCTGGTTTAATTCTTTATAAAAATTATTGCATCCTTATTGGGTAACAAATGATCTGAATTTCCCTAATGACTAAAATAGCCAAACATCTTTCTTTTTGTGTGCTTATTTTGTACCCATATCTCTTCTGTAGTAAAATATCTATGTAAATCTTTGCCCACTTTTTTTTTTCCTTGTAGATTTGCTTTATTGCCCAAACAGTTTTCCAACGTGGTATACTTTCATCAGTAATGTTTCAATAGCTTCATGTCTTTGCCAATACTGGTATTGTAACTCCTTAAAATTTTAAACATTCTAGTAATTGTGTAGTGGAATGCCTTCTCTTTTGTCCTTGATCTATATCGTGACTCTTCCTCCTTGTATTTAGTTCTTCCTAAAGTTAACTGAGTTAGCAAACAGAATTCTACTTCTATCAGAATTTTCTCGGATCAGTAGTGGCTTCCTTGAGGGAACATTGGAAAGTGAGCTATGATTGATTTATGATGGCTTCCACTAACTTTTTTATTACTGAGAATACATTTACATGTAATGAAGTCCAGTTCATTCACAGATACTGGTTTTACAAATATTTTTTCTTCTTCTGTGGTTTATTATTTTTAACATGTCTTTTAAGAAACCGAGTTAGTTGTGATGAAAACTAGTTTGGTGAAAACTTAGTTTTGATGGAAGTCAATGTATCTTTTTTAAAAAATGCTTTATACCATGAGGTTTTATACTTAGGTCTGCAATTTTTTTAACATGGATCAAAATAAGGGTCAAGATATTTTTTTGCGTAAGTAGTCTAATTTTTCAAATGCCAAAGACTGAAATCCCTTCAAAAGATCAAAAGCTGTGTCAATTTCTGGAACTTCTATTTCCTTCTTTGATCTACATTTCCAATCTTTCTCTTTTGATGAAATTTATTCTTTTATTAAGCCAAAAACATAGTTTGATTTATATTCTTCTTTTAAATATGTACTTTTAAGTCTAAAGACTGCTTGAGCATTTTCTCACAGAGCTTGTTCATTTGTTAAATTCCAAATATTTCCTGAATTTCTTGGGATCTCTTGCACACATGCGGTTTCTTTACCAATATGTTGGTCAATTTTCAACAGTTGGAATTTTGAAGATACTTTTTGATTGTTTTTTTTAATACATGGCAGTCAGAAAATATAATCTGTGTGATTTTATTTTTTTTATATTCAGTATTTTTATTTATGATATTGTGGGGTACAGTTAAGGGTTAGGTATACAAATATGCTTCGTTCAGGTACCCTTGTTGATAAGAGGTGTCTCCCCATCCCAAGACAGATATTTACTACCATTAATACAATCTCCCTCCCCCCCCACAGTTTTCAACTACTGTCAGTAATTTTCTTATAGTATTACATTGGAGGTTCAAGGTCCACTATATGAGTGTGAACATGTGATACTCAGATCTTTGTTTCTGTGAGAGGTCACTCAGTATTATTGACTCTAGTTCCATCCAGGTTGCTCCGAGATTCATGATTTTGGTTTTTTTATGGCTGCATGGTATTCCATCATGTATATGTAACACATTTTTTTAAATCAGTCCTCTTTTGATGGACAGCATGGTTGCTTCCAGGTTCTTGTTATTGTGAAAAATGCGGTGATAAACATACATGTGCAGGTATCTTTTTTATGGAGAGATTTGAGTTCTTAGGGTATATACCCAGTAGGGGGATTGCGGGGTCATAGGGGAGGTTGATATTTAGAGCTTTTAGGAATCGCCACACTGCTTTCCACAGAGCTTGCACTAGTTGCACTCCCACCAACAGAGTAGAAGTGTTCTCTTTTCACCACACCCTCTAAGCAACTGTTATTTTTTGAGTTACTGATAATTGCCATTCTGACTGGAGTTAGGTGATATCTTAGTGTGGTTTTAATTTGCATCTCCCTGATGGTTAGTGAGGTTGAACATTTCTTCATGTGTCTGCTGGCTGCTCAAATGTCTTCCTTTGAGAAGTGACTGTTCATATCATTTGCCCATTTTAAACTGGGGTTGTTTGTTTTTTTCTTTTCAGCATGTTTGACTTCCTTGTAGATCCAAGATGTTAAGCCTTTGTCAGACTTGGAGTTGGGAAATACTTTTTCCCAGTCTGTAGGCTGTCTCCCTGCTCTCTTGATGGTTTCTTTGGCTTTGCAAAAGCTTGTCAGTTTAATGAGGTCCCACTTGTTATCTTCTCTCTTATGGCCTGTGGGTTTTGGGTTTTGTTCAGGAATTGGATACCAGTTCCGATTTCCATGAGGGTATGACCTTCATTTTCTAAGGTTCTTATGGTTTGAGGTTTCACATTTAGGTCTCTGATCCATTTGGAGTTAATGTTTGTGTATGGGGATAGATAGGGGTCCTGTTTCAATCCTCTGCATGTGGTCAGCCAATTTTCCCAGCACCATTTACTGAATAGGTTCACCTCTCCCCAGTGGTAGGTTGTGGAGGCTTTGTCGAAGATGAGTTGGTTGAGAAATTGAGGTTTTGCTTCTGGAATCCCAATTCTATTCCACTGATCTTTATGCCTGTTCCTATACCAATTCCAAGCTGTTTTGATGACTGTAGCTTTATAGTAAAGTTTGAAGTCTGGTAATGTGATGCCACCTGCTTTGGTTTTTTTTGCTGAGGATTGTTCTGACTATTCTTGGTCGTTTGTGTTTCCATATGAATTCCTGTGTTGTTTTTTTCTGGGTCTGAGAAGAATGTTGCTGGTAATTTGTTGGCTATTGCATTGAATCTGTAGATTGCCTTAGGTAAGATGGATATCTTCACAATGTTGATTCCTCCAATCCATGAGCATGGGATATTTTTCTACTTGTTTGTGTCATCTTTGATTTCCTTGAGCAGTGTTTTGCAGTTTTCACTGTAAAGGTCTTTCACATCTCTGGTTAGGAAGATTCTAAGGTATTTCTTTTTTGTGTGTGTGGCTACTGTGAATAGAATTGTGGTTTATACTTGGGTTTCTGTTTGTTTATTATTGGTGTAAAGAAATGCAGTTGTCTTTTGTACATTTATTTTATATCCTGAGACTTTGCCAAAGGCCTTTATCAGTGTAAGGAGGTTTTTCACAGATTCTCTTGGGTTTTCAAGGTACACAACCATGTCATCTGCAAAGAGAGATAACTTGAGTTCATCTTTTCCAATTTGGATACCTCTGACTGCCTTCTATTCTCTGATTGCTCTAGCCAGGACTTCCAAGACTATATTGAAAAGGAGGGTTGAGAGTGAGCATCCTTGTCTTGTTCCAGTGTTCAGGGGAAATGGTTCCAATTTTTGTCCATTTAGGAGTATGCTGGCTGGGGGTTTCTCGTAGATGGCATTTACTATTTTGAATTATGTTACCCATATGCCTAGATGTTCGAGGGTTTTTATCAAGAGGGATGCTGGATTTTATCAAAAGCTTTTTCTGCATTTCATGATATAATCATGCAGTTTTTGTTTTGACATCTGCTGATGTATTTAATTACATTTATGAATTTACGAATGTTGAACCAGACGTGCATCACAGGTATGAAGCCTACTTGGTCAGAATAGATGATTTTTGAGATGTGTTGTTGAATCCAGTTTGCTAGGATCTTTTTGAGAATTTTAGCGTCTATGTTCATCATAGATATTGTCCTGTAGTACTCTTTCATTGTTGGATCTTCACCCAGCTTGGGTATCAATGTAATGTTAGCTTCGTAAAATGATTTGGGGTGAGTTCTATCTTTTTCAATCACCTGGAATACCTTCAGTAGGATTGATATCAGCTCCTCCTTAAATGTCTTGTAGAACTCTTCTGCAAAGTCATCTAGACCAGGGGTTTTTTTGTTGTTGTTGTAGGTAGTTTTCTTATTACATAGTCAATTTCCTTGATTGCTATTGGTCTATTTAGGTTCTCAATTTCTTCTTGTTTCAACCTGGACAGTTTGTGTGGTGTCACAAAGTCCTCCATTTCCTTAAGGTTTTCAAGTTTGCTTCCATACAAGTGTACTTAGGAGTCTCTAATGATCTTTTGTATCTCTTCAGGGTCAGATGTGACTTCATCTTTTGTGTTTCTGATTGTGCTTATTTGGGGTTTTTTTCTGTTTTTCTTGGTCAGTCTAGCTAGGGGACCATCAACCTTGTTTATCTTTTCGAAGAACCAGCTTTTTGTTTCATTGATTTTTTGTATTGTCTTTTTGTCTTCTATGTCCTGGATTTGGGCTTTTATTCTGGTGATCTGGATTCTTCTGCTGAAATTAGGGTTTTTGTGATCTTGCTTTTCCAGCTTCCTTAGGTGGCTTGTTAGACTATTAATTGGTGATCCTTCCATTTTCTTTATCTGCATTTGTAAGGATATAAATTCCCCTCTTACTACAGCTTTCATGGCATCCCAGAGATTTTGGTAAGATGTCTTTCATTTTCATTTGTTTCCAGGTATCTTTTGATCTCTGTTTTGATTTCATCATTGACCCAGGAGTTGTTTAGCATCATGCTGTTTAGTGTGCATGTCTTTTTGGGTTTTGGAGGACCTTGTTGGTGTTAATGTTTATTTTTATTCCACTGTGGTTCGAGAAGGTGCATGGTAAATTTCAGTCCTTTTAAATTTGCTTAGGCTTGATTTATGGCCAAGTATGTGGTTGATCTTAGAATACATTCCACGTGGTGAAGAGTAGATTCTGTATTCTGTGGTCTTTGGATGGAGGGTTTTGTAGGTATCAATTAAGTCCATTTGGTCAAGAATCACATTGAGGTTTCGGATCTCATTGCTGACTTTTTGTCCTGATAATTTTTCTAGGGTTGTGAGTGGGGTATTAAAGTCCCCAGTTATGATGGTGTTAGAGTCAAT
This sequence comes from Cephalopachus bancanus, assembly GCA_027257055.1. Lineage (NCBI taxonomy): Eukaryota > Metazoa > Chordata > Mammalia > Primates > Tarsiidae > Cephalopachus > Cephalopachus bancanus. The sequence goes on along the minus strand of JAPVLO010000899.1, from coordinate 441,444 downwards.
ATTTTTCTTTAGTTTTCCTAGGAGTTGTTTTATGAAAGTTGGTGCACCTATGTTGGGTGCATATATGTTTAGGATAGATATTTCTTGTTGGTGGAGTGAACCTTTTATCATTATGTATTGGCCCTCTGTATCTTCTTAAATTTTTGATAGCTTAAATGGTATTTTGTCTGCAATTAGGATCGCGACTTTTCCTTTATTTTGTGTTCTATTCGCCTGAAAATTTGTGTCCCATCCTCTTACTTTGAGTCTGTGTATGTCCTTTCTAGTGAGATCTGTCTCTTGAAAGCAGTATATTGTTGCCTGGTGATATTTTATCCATTTTTCCATGCTATGTCTTTTCAGTGGTGCATTTAGTCCATTCACATTCGGGCTAATTATTGAAATGTGAGAGTTCATCCTTATCATAGAGTTCTTATAGAGGTGTTGTTCTTCCACTTGGTTTTTTGTCTTTCTATTGGTTGTGGGGTTGGTTCATGTGTATTTTATTCTTTTTTCTGTACTCCTGTGGGAACATTGTTCTTTTTTCCTTTTCTTCTGTGTTTAGTACTTTCTTAAATGTTTCATGTAGAGGTGGTTTGGTGGCAGCGTAAGTTCTTAGGGATTGGATATCTGGGGAAGATTTCAATTCTCCATTGCTCATTGAGCCTAACTTGGCTGGATAGGTTATTCTTGGATGAAATTGTTTCTCTTTAAGGACTTTGAAGATAGGATTCCAAGCTCTCCTAGCCTGCAGGGTTTCTGTAGGCAAATCTGCTGCTATTCAAATTGGTCATCCATGGTAGGTTTCTGGCCTTTTTCTACTGCTACCTTTGGGATTTTTTCTTTTATGCCTACTTTGTTTAGGCGAATTATTATGTGTCTAGGAGTTGGTCTTCTCATTTGTTGTCTCTGAATCTCTTGTGTTTGAATTTTTGCATCACTGATTAGATAAGGGAAGTTTTCTTGAATGATCTCATGGAAAGTTTGTTCCAGTATGGTTTCTGTCTCTCTTCTGCCTCAGAAAGGCCAATTACTCTTAGGTTCAGTCTCTTGAAGTAATCGCTCATCTCTTGAAGGTTCTGTTCTGTCTTTTTGAGTTTATTTTCTATGTTTTTAAGTGTTTGGGTTAGTTCTATATTTTGGTCCTTAAGCTCTGAGATTCTTTCTTCTGCTTGGGTTACTCTGCTTTCCATGCTTATCAGATTGTTATTTATTTAATTCACAGTATTCTTTATTACTGTTATCTCAGATATCAGCTCCCTCCTAGTTTCTTCTTGCCTCTCCTCAATTCTTTTTAATCTCTCCATTAATGTCTTGATATCTAGGTTTGTAGTTTGAGACCAGTCATTCTGTGGGCTCTTCATTGTTTGCATTCCGAAGTCAGTTTTCTCAGTGTCTGCCCTCCCAGGGGTCTGGGAGAGACCCATATTCATTTGGTTTTTCTTCATTTGTGTAGATTTTTCTCTCCCTCTTTCCATCTTTAATCTTTAATTCTGTTTTTCAGGGAAGGTGGGATTGCTTTTGTTTTGCTTGTGCAATCTCCTATTCTTCCTTATGAATGTCCTCTGGTTTTGTTCACTTTTGAGGTTGGAGTATGGACTGTGGGCTGTGCTTTTTTGCAGTTTTGAAGTTTAATTGAGGGGGAAGCTGTGATTCAGAATCTATATGATGATTCCAGCATCCACCAACAGGTGTATGAGGACACTGGAACTTATTTCCCACTGCCTTACAATCTTTCTGTGCAGCGGTATGTATGTTTGATCCCTGGATCAAAAGGAGGTACAAAAGAGGAAAATAATGGAGGAAGAGGGAGTCAATAGGACCTTAGAAAGAGCAAAGAGTGAGAGGGAAAACAGACATACATCCCAACTAACAGATGAAAAGGAGACACAAGGCCATAGAGAAGTGAAAAAAATACACAAGAAAAATTCCCTAAAGAATACTGGTAGCTACACAGAGACAGACCAATAAAATCATAAAACAGATAGTGTAAGTCAGAAAGTAAACAACAGTGAGCCAAACAAACAGACAAAAATGATAAAATCAAAAGTCAAAATAAGAGATCAGACTAGCCCTGGAATCTTTCCTGAGTGTCTAAAGTCTCTTCAACTCTGATCTCCAGCCTCTCCCCTTTGTTTTCATTGCAGGCAGCTAGATTTACTAGCAGTTTGGGTTTGTTTTTTTAGCCTGCTGCCTGGGAGGTCTGTGTCGCTTAGTTGCCTTTGTCTGAATCAGTGTAGGTGAGGGGCTTTGTCTGCTGTTTAGTGACATTACCCTAGGAACCGAGGTGGAGGCTGCTGATAGGTGGGTGGGCAATGCAAATCTCTGCCCAGAGAATGGCCGAGGTGGCAGCTTCACTTTCATTGATCTTTCCTCTCCACTTATCTGGGTCTCTGTTTGATCCACTATGGTGGACTGTGGTGTTGTGGGAGGCACCAAGGATCAGTTATACAGTGGGTGCTGGATCTGGGGTGCCACCAGCAGGCTGGGGCGGAGGAAAGGGTTGGGCGTTCCCTCCTCTGGAGCTGAGAGCCTCCGATCAGCACCTCCTTAAGATATGCTGTTCCCTTACAAAAGTATGGTGTCGCATGCTGAGTGCTTCAGCCAGGGTGGGCCCAGAGCTCCAGAGCTCCAAAGCTCCAAAGGGCAGGTGGTGAGTGGTGAGGGTGGCCCTGGGCCCCTCACAGGGTACTTCAGCCAGAAATGGGACCGGTATCTCTGAGGGGCAGGCATCCAGAGCCTCCCTGAGTGACCGGCAGCTTGGTGCTGGGTGCTAGGTGAGACAATATAGCCAGGGATGGAGCCAAGACGCAAGACTCCCATGTGGGTGGGAGTCAAGTATAGTGGAGCAGCAGCTGGGGCCACAATATCTGACCCTGCATGGGACCGAAGGTCCCCAGGCCTGGGAGCAGTGCGGCTGGCGGTGGACAGGGGGGTGGGGGAAGAAAAGTGAGTCTTTTGGGGAACTCACGTTTGGAGAATCTCACAAGTCCACCTATGCCATCGCCATCCTACCAGAACCTCAATCTGTGTGATTTTAATACTTTAAAATGTATTTACATTTGTTTTATGGCCCAGAATATGGTCTAACCTGGCATTTGTTTCATGTTCACTTTATTTTATTTATTTTCTTTTTAAGTTGGACTCTCATTCCATCACCCAGGCTGGAATGCAGTTCATGCATGATCATGGCCACCCCATCATCGACCTGCTGGGTTCAGGCAATGCTTCTGCCTCAAACTTCCAAGTAGCTGGAACTATGGGCATGCACTATCATGCCACTAATTTTTTGATTGTAGAGATGAGGTCTCACCAATTACCCAGGCTCATCTCAAACCCATAGGCTAAGGCAGTTAACTCATTTCGACCTCCCAAAGTGCTGGTATTATAGGCTTGAGCCACCGCACCTGGCCCATGTTCACTCTAAAACAATGTTAGCTATTATTGGACAGAGTATTGTCTAATTTAGATCAACTTCATTGAAAGTGTTTTATAGTCTTCTATATATTTACTAGGTTTTTGCCCAACTTGTTCTATCAGTTACAGAGAGAGGAGTGATAAAGTTTGATACAATAATTGTGAGTATCTTGTTCTCCTATCAGTTCTGTTTTTATTTTTATGTATTTACAGGATTTGCTGTTTTATACAGACACTTTTAGGAGTGATAGGCTCATTGAATTGACTGCATTGCCATTATGTATGTTTCTCGATATCCATGATGTTATTATTTTCTGAAGTGTGTTTTCTCCCTTTCTTTCATTCTTTCTTTCTTTCTTTCCTTCCTTTTCATTCTTCCTCTCTCTCTCTCTATCTCTCTCTCTCAATCTCTCCCTCTCTCTCTCTCTCTCTCTGTTTTTGAGACAGGGTTTCACTTTGTTGCACTGACTGGAGTGCAACAGATTACTATAGCCTCAGTCTCCTGGGCTCAGGAGGTCATCCTGTTTTAGCCTCTTGAGAACTTGTGACTATAGGCACCCACCACCATGCCTGGATGATTTTTTAATGTTTTGTAGAAATGAAGGTCTCACTTTTTTGTGTAGCCTGGTCTTGATCTTCTCATCTCCAGCAATCGACTCATCTCAGCAACCCAAAATGCTAGATTACACAGGCAAGCCACTGTGCCTGGCTCTATTTATTTCTATTTCCTCCCTTTCACATATCAGTTATTGTTTTTTCTGCCATTTTTTGAATTCTGAGAACTCTGAAATATCCACCATCTGCAGTCTTTTTTGAGTATAATGCAGCTAGTGCTGCTTTTCTCTGATGTCATACAACTGTCCTGATAACATCATCATCTTGCTTCACTCTAGGAAATAGATGTAATAAATACAACTTTCTTCTAAACGTAGGTCTCTGTGGTTCATATGTCCTATGTCCCTGGGTGTTCAAGACTTTGTATTCTCTTTATATAAGGACTGCACTCACTTTTGGTTCTGAATGTGATAAGATTTACTCTATCTTTCTACACATCTCCAAAACTGGATTCCTGCTTAGTTCACACTAAGATAATACCAACTACTTGTTACATATCACCTTACATTTCCTTGGTTCTTCTCATGAGTTTTTGAAATGAGAACTGTTATGAATCTGCTTCACAAGAGAGGAAATTGAGGTAGATTAGCAGATACATATAACTTGACTAGGTACACCAATAGCAAATTGTAGGTGCGACATTCAATATTGTATCTTTCTTTTTTCATTTGATAAAGCTTATTGATTTTCTAAAAAATGTAGGTACGGTTATTCTATATGGCTTGTAAGTATATTCAGGTAACATGGCAGTGGAAAATAAAGAAAATATCACCATCCTTTATTTAGGGAATGAAGATAAAAAAATAGCAAATATATAAGCACAAGACTAATATATAAATAATAGGTAACTAGATAAAATAAATAGTTTGCAGAAAGGGGATAAAGAGTCTTAGTTGATGGGGGAACTTGCACTTGGTAATTATAGTGAAAGTGAAATTCAAGACGGAACTTGAAGGGAGTTAGAAAACAACAGTGAGACCAAGGCAGCCACTCACAATGCACCGCCTGTGCCTGAGGCGGACCGCCACCACTGCTGCTGCCACCACCAAGGCTGCTGCTGCCACCACCGAAGTAGCCATTCCACATCGCACCACCAGTGCCTGAGGTGAGCTCCGATGCCGACGAAACCATTACACATCGCACGGCCCGTGCCTGAGGCAATCCATGACTTCAGACCTTGAAGTCCCTGCGAGCAAGATCTGCTGAGGACTACTAACACTGTGAAGTCCTGCCAGGTCATGGGTCTCCTCCTGTGTGCCTTGAGGCAACATCTCCCTCCCCTTAGGGGCGGGTGAGCAGTTGAGATAAAGACCATCTGGAGTGATGGGATAGCACCACCTGCTGGCGATTCAAGGTAACAATGCTGAAAGGGGAAAAATCGAAGCCTGAAAGACACAGACCAGATCTGAGTGGTGAACAGGGCAGTGGAGAACTGAGTGATGATCTAAACTGCCCCTCACAGCAGGCCAGGGGCAACTGACCCTAACTGTAAACAAATTACCAGCCTGAAAAGAGAGCTGGAAATCAGAGCTGAAAGGACATTTGACATAAAAGAAAAGTCTCAGAGTGCGCTTGATTGGTTCTGTTAGTCTACTGACTTGATACAATTCCTTCTGTTTTGTTCCTCCCCCCGCTTTTTTTCCTCCTTCTTTTCTCTTCTTTTCTTTTCTCTGTAAACCCCACCTTTGTATAGAGGAATGGCACACCAATAAGGAGGTTGGTAAGCTTGTAAGTTAGCAACATTGTATGATTTCATTTTTTTTGTATGGAAGTTTGTTAGTTTGTAGTCAGAGTCTATTGTTTTTATATGATTCAATTTTTGTCTCTCTCCATTTGTTGGTACACTAGTCTGTTTTCACTTACACCTCTCTATCCACCCCCTTCTTCTCCCCACTGTCTGCTCCATTATCTTCCCTCTGTTAATGTCAGTTTATTTCAGGGAGTAAACCTACAACCCCACTGCATGGACAGATTTCAAGGCAGTGTGAAGTGGGTTTCAGATTATCCATACGCCTGTTGCCAGATACCAGGACCTGCAGATAGATTTTGAATCACAGCTGCACCTTAAGTAACTTTCAAAACTGAAAAAGGACCACACCCAGCCTACAGTGCAACTCCAGAAATGTACAAAGTGAGAGGACATACATAAAGAAGAAGAGGAGATTGAACAAACAGATGTAAAAGCAACCCCTCCACCCATGAATAGCAGAATTAAAGAAGATGGTGACATGGAGGGAAGGAAAAAGTAGGGAGGGGGAAAAAACTGCGCAAATGAATAAAAACCAAAAGAAGAATATAGGTTTAACACAGAACCCTGGGAGGACAGACTGAGAAAACAGACTTCGGTACACAAACAATGAAGAGCCCCCAGAATGACTGGTCACATGCAACAAACACAGACATCAAGACATAAATAGAATTTTTAAAATTGAGGAGAGACAAGAGGAAAACAGGAAGCAGCTGATGTCAGAAATAACAGCAGTAAAGAATACTGTGATGGAAATAAATAACAAACTAATGAGCATAGAAAGCAGAATCAGCCAAGCAGAAGAAAGAATCTCACAGCTCAAAGACCAAAACACAGAACAAACCCAAACTGTCAAAAGAATAGAAAAGAAGCTCAAAAAGACAGAACAAAACTTGCAAGAGATGAATGATCACCTCAAGAGACCGAACCTAAGAGTAATTGGTCTTCCTGAGGCAGAGAGAGAGAGGCAGAGAGAGAAACAGAGGCCACACTGGAGCAAACATTGCATGAAATCATTACAGAAAACTTCCTTCATATCATCAGGGATGCAAAAATTCAAACACAAGAGATTCAGAGAACCCCTGCAAGACAACAAGTGAGAAGAACAACTCCCATACACATAATAATTCACCTAAAAAAGAAGGTTTAAAAGAAAAAATCCTAATGTGACTTTGGACCAAATGGACTTAATTGATACCTACAGAACACTCCAAAGACCACAGAATACACATTCTACTCATCACAACATAGAACGTATTCTAAGATCGACCACATACTGGGCCATAAATCAAGCATAAGCAAATTTAAAAGGACCGAAATTCTACCAAACACCTTCTTGGACCACAGTGGAATAAAAATAAACATTGACACCAACAAAGTCCCCTCAAAACCCACAAACAGGGACACTAAACAGCATGATGCTAAACAACTCCTGGGTCAATGATGAAATCAAAACAGAGATCAAAAGATACCTGGAAACAAATGAAAATGAAGGAACATCTTACCAAAATTACTGGGATGCCATGAAAGCTGTAGTAATAGGGGAATTTATATCCCTACAAACTCACATGAAGAAAATGGAAGGAACAGAAATTGACAAACTAACAAGCCACCTAAAGAAGATGGAAAAGGAAGACCACAAAAACCCTAATTTCAGCAGAAGAAACCAGATCACCAAAATAAAAGCCCAAATCCAGGACATAGAAGACAAAAAGATAATACAAAAATCAATGAAAAAAAAGCTGGTTCTTTGAAAGGATAAACAAGATTGATGGTCCCCTAGCTAGACTGACCAAGAAAAAAGGAGAAAAAAAACCAAATAAGCACAATCAGAAACACAAAAGATGAAGTCACATCTGACCCTGAAGAAATACAAATATCATTAGAGACTCCTACGTACACTTGTATGGAAACAAACTTGAAAACCTTAAGGAAATGGAGGACTTTCTCACATCACACAACCTACCTAGGTTGGAACAAGAAGAAATTGAGACCCTAAGTAGACCAATAACAATCAAGGAAATCGACTACATAATAAGAAAACTTCCTACAAAAAATAGCCCTGGTACAGACGGCTTTCCAGCAGAATGCTACAAGGTATTCAATGAGGAGCTGATACCAATGCTACTGAAGGTATTCCAGGATGTTGAAAAAGATGAAACTCTCCCCAAATCATTTTACGAAGCCAACATCACATTGATACCCAAGCCAGGTAAAGATCCAACAAAGAAAGAGAACTACAGGCCAATATCTTTGATGATCATAGGTTCAACATTTGTAAAACCATAAATGTAATTAAATACATCAACAGATGTCAAAACAAAAACCACATGATCATATCATGAGATGCAGAAAAAGCTTTTGATAAAATCCAGCATCCCTTCTTGATAAAAACCCTTGAACATCTAAGCATACGGGGACCATACCTCAAAATAGTAAAAGCCATCTATGAGAAACCCAGAGCCAGCATACTCCTAAATGGACAAAAAATGGAACCAATTCCCCGGAAAACTGGAACTAGACAAGGATGCCCACTCTCTCCCCTCCTGTTCAACATAGTATTGGAAGTCCTGGCTAGAGCAATCAGAGAAGAGGAGGCAATCAGAGGTATTCAAATAGGAAAAGAGGAAGTCATGTTATCTCTCTATGCAGATGATATGATTATGTACCTTGAAAACCCAAGAGAATCTGTCAAAGGCCTCCTTACATTGATAAAGGCCTTTGGCAAAGTCTCAGGATACAAAATAAATGTACAAAAGACAATCGCATTTCTCTACACCAATAATAAACAAACAGAAACCCAAATAAAAAACACAATTCCATTCACAATAGCCACAAAAAAAACGAAATACCTTGGCATCTTCCTAACCAGAGACATGAAAGACCTTTACAAAGAAAATTACAAAACACTGCTCAAAGAAATCAAAGCTGACACGAACAAGTGGAAAAATATCCCATGCTCATGGATCGGAAGAATCAACACTGTGAAGATGTCCATCTGACCTAAGGCAATCTACAAATTCAATGCAATACCCATTAAATTACCAACAACATTCTTCTCAGACCTAGAAAAAACAACACAGGAATTCATATGGAAACACAAACATTCAAGAATAGCCAGAACAATCCTCAGCAAAAAAAACAAAGCAGGTTGTATCACAGTACCAGACTTCAAACTTTACTATAAAGCTACAATCATCATAACAGCTTGGTATTGGTACAGGAACAGGCATATATCTCAATGGAACAGAATTGAGATTCCAGAAGCAAAACCTCAATTTCTCAACCAACTCTTCTCCGACAAAGCCCCCACAATCTACCACTGGGGAAAGGAGAACCTATTCAGTAAATGGTGCTGGGAAAATTGGCTGACCACATGCAGAAGATTGAAACAGGACCCCTATCTATCCCCATGCACAAAGGTTAACTCCAAATGGATCAGAGACCTAAATGTAAAACCTCAAACCATAAGAACCTTAGAAAAGGAAGGAAATACTCTCATGGAAATCGGAACTGGCATCTAATTCCTGTACAAAACCTGAAACCCACAGGTCATAAGAGAGAAGATAGACAAATGGGACCTTATTAAACTGACAAGCTTCTGCAAAGGTAAAGAAACCATTAAGAGAGCAGGGAGACAGCTTACAGACTGGGAAAAAGTATTTGCCAACTCTAGGTCTGACAAAGGCTTAACATCCTGGATCTACAAGGAACTGAAACGTACTGAAAAGAAGAAAACAAACAACCCCATTATAAAATGGGCAAAAGATATGAACAGACACTTCACAAATGAAGACATCCAAGTAGCCAACAAACACATGAAGAAATGTTCAACCTCACTAATCATCAGGGAGACGCAAATCAAAACCACACTGAGATACCACCTAACTCCAGTCAGAATGGCAGTTATCAACCACTCAAAAAATAACAGCTGCTGGAGAAGGTGTGGTGAAAAGGGAACACTTCTACACTGTTGGTGGGAGTATGAACTAGTGCAACCTCTGTGGAAAGCAGTGCGGCGATTCCTAAAAGCTCTAAAAATTGACCTTCCATATGACCCCGCATTCCCCAACTGGGAATATACCCTGAAGAACACAAATCACTCTATAAAAAAGATACCTGCACACGTATGTTTATCACAGCGTTGTTCACAATAGCAAGAACCTGGAAACAACCATGCTGCCCATCAAAAGAGGACTGGATTAAAAAAATGTGGTACATATACATGATGGAATACTATGCAGCCATAAAAAAGAAAAAAATCATGAATTTCACAGCAACCTGGATGGAACTAGAGTATATAATACTGAGTGACCTCTCACAGAAACAAAGATCCGAGTATCACTTGTTCTCACTCATATAATGGACCTTGAACATCCAATGTAATACTATAAGAAAATGACTGACGGTACTGGGAAACTATGGGGGTGGAGGGGGATGGGATTAACAGTAGCAAATATCTGTCTGGGGATGGGAAAACACCTCTTATCAACAGGGTGCCTGAATGAAACGTAATTGTACACCTAACCCTTAACTGTACCCCACAAAACAATAATAAAAAATATTGATTAATAAAAAAAAGAGAAAAAAATCCTAAAGGCAGCAAGAGAAAAAGGTCAGACTACCTCCCAGGGAACACCAATTAGAATAGCAGCAGATTTATCTACAGAAACACTCCAGGCTGGGAGAGCTTGGAGGCCTATCTTCAAATTTCTAAAAGATAAACAATTTCAACTGAGAATAACCCACCCAGCCAAGCTAAGCTTTATCAGTGAAGGAGAATTGAAATCTTTCCCACATATCCAATCCCTAAGAACCTACACTGCCACCAGACCACCTCTACAAGAAACATTTAAGAAAGTATTGAACACAGAAGAAAAGGAAGAAAAACAACAACGTTCTTCACAAGAGTACAGGCAAAATATTAAAAACACACATGAACCAACTCCAGAACCAAAAGAAAGACAATACACAAACAGAAAGAACAACAACTCTGTAAGAACATTATGATAGGGCTCAACTCTCACATTTCAATAATTAGTTTGAATGTGAATGAACTAAATGCACCACTGAAAAGACATAGAATGGCAAAAAGGATAAAATATCACCAGGCAACAATTTATTGCCTTCAAGAGATTCACCTCATGAGAAAGGACACACACAGACTCAAGTAAGAGGATGGGAAACAAATTTTCAGGTGAACGGAACACAAAAAAAAGGAGGAGTGGCAATCTTAATCTCAGACAAAATACCCTTTAAGCTATCAAATAACAAAAAAGATACAGAAGGCCACTACTTAATGATAAAAGGTTTAATCCATCAAAAAGAAATATCCATCCTAAACATATATTCACCCAATATAGGAGCACCAACTTTCATAAAGCAGCTTCTAGGTAAACTAAAAAAAGATATCGACTCCAACACCATCATAGCTGGGGACTTCAATACCCTACTCAAAACCCTAGACACACATCAAGACAAAAAATCAGCAAAGAGATCCGAAACCTCAATGTGACTCTTAACCAAATGGACTGAATTGATACCTACAGAACACTCCATCCAAAGACCACAGAATATACATTCTACTCATCACCACATGGAATGTACTCAAAGATCGACCATATACATGGCCATAAATCAAGTATAAGCAAATTTAAAAGGACCAAAATTTTACCATGTACTTTCTTGAACCACAGTGGAATAAAAATAAACATTAACACCAACAAGTTCCCCCCAAAACCAACAAAGTCATGGACACCAAACAGTATGATGCTAAACAACTCCTGGGTCAACGAGGAAATACAAACAGATATTTAAAGATACCTAGAAACAAATGAAAAAGAAGAAACACCTTACCAAAATCTCTGGGATGCCATGAAAGCTGTAGTAACAGGGTAATTTATATCCCTGCAAATGCACATGAAGAAAATGGAAGGATCACCAATTAATAGCCTAACAAGACACCTAAGGAAGCTGGAAAAGCAAGACTACCAAAACCCTAATTGCAGCAGAAGAATCCAGATCACCAAAATAAAAGCCCAAATACAGGACATAGAAGACAAAAAGATAATACAAAGAATCAATGAGACAAATAGCCATTTCTTTGAAAGAATAAACAAGACTGATGGTCCCCTAGCTAGAATGACCAAGAAAAATTCCAAATAAACAGAAACAGAAATACAAAAGATGAAGTCACATCTGACCCCGAGGAAATACAAAAGATCATAAGAGACTACAGTGTACACTTGTATGGAAACAAACTTGAAAACCTTAAGGAAATGGAGGAATTTCTGTCATAACACAACCTACCTAGGTTGAAACAAGAAGAAATTGAGACCCTAAAGACCAATAACAATCAAGGAAATTGACTACATAATAAGAAAACTACCTACAAAAAAAGCCCAGGTCTAGATGACTTTCCAGCAGAGTTCTACAAGATATTTAAGAGGAGCTGATACCAATCCTACTGAAGGTATTCCAGGCATTTGAAAAAGATGGAACTCTCCCCAAATCATTTTACGAAGTTAACATCACATTGATACCCAAGCCAGGTAAAGACCCAACAAAGAAAGAGAACTACAGGCCAATATATTTGATGAACATAGATGCTAAAATCCTCAACAAGATCCTAGCAAACCAGATTCAACAACACATCTCAAAAATCATCCATCATAACCAAGTACACTTCATCCCTGGGATTCAAGTCTGGTTAAACATTCGTAAAACTATAAATGTAATCAAATACATCAAGAGATGTCAAAATAAAAACCACATGATTATATCATTAGATGCAGAAAAATCTTTTGATAAAATCCAGCACCCCTTCTTGATAAAAACCCTCGAACATCTAGGCATACGGGGAACATACTTCAAAGTACTAAAAGCCATCTTCAAGAAAACCAAAGCCAGTATACACCTAAATGGACAAAAATTGGAACCATTTCCCCTGAAAACTGGAACAAGACAAGGATGCGCACTCTCACCCCTCCTGTTCAACATAGTATTGGAAGTCCTGGCTAGAGCAATCAGACAAGAGAAGGCAATTGGGGGTATCCAAATAGTAAAAGAGGAAGTCAAATTATTTCTTTTTGCAGGTGACATGATCGTGTACCTTCAAAACTGAAGAGAACCTGTCAAAAACCTCCTTACACTGATAAAGGACTTTGGCAAAGTCTCAGGATATAAATTAAATTAATTAAATTAAATGTACAAAATAAATTAAATTTACAAAAGACAATCTCATTTCTTTACACCAATAATAAACAAACAGAAACCCAAATAAAAAGCACAATTCCATTAACAATAGCCACAAAAAAATGAAATACCTTGGCATCTTCCTAACCAGAGATGAGAAAGACCCTTACGATAACAACTACAAAACACTGCTCAAAGAAATCAAAGATGACACAAACAAGTGGGAAAATATCCCATGCTCATGAATTGGAATAATCAACATTGTGAAGATGTCCATCCTACTTAAGGCAATCTACAGATTTAATGCAATACCCATCAAATTAACAGCAACATTCTTCTCAGACCTAGAAAAAACAATACAGAAATTCATGTGAAAACACAAAAGACCAAGAATAGCCAGAACAATCCTCAGCAAAAAAAAATAGCAGGCGGTATCACATTACCAGACTTCAAACTTTACTATAAAGCTACAATCATCAAAACTGCTTGGTATTGGTACACAAACAGGCATATAGACCAATGGAATAGAATTGAGATTCCATATGCTAAACCTCAATTTCTCAACCAACTCATCTTCAACAAAGCCTCTACCACCTACCACTGGGGAGAGGAGAACCTATTCAGTAAATGGTGCTGGGAAAACTGGCTGATCACATGCAGAAGACTCAAACAGGACCCCTATCTGTCCCCATACACAAAAATTAACTCTAAATGGATAAGAAAACTAAATGCAAAACCTCAAACCATAAGAACCTTAGAAAATGCAGGACACACCCTTATGGAAATTGGAACTGGCATCCAAATCCTGAACAAAACCCGAAACCCACAGGCCATAAGAGATAAGATAGACAAGTGGGACCTCATTAAACTGACAAGCTTCTGCAAAGCCAAAGAAACCATCAAGAGAGCAGGGAGACAGCCTACAGACTGGGAAAAAGTATTTGCCAACTCCAGGTCCGACAAAGGCTTAACATCTTCAATCTACATGGAACACAAATGTGCTGAAAAGAAAAAAAAAAACCATTATTAAGTGGCAAAAGATATGAGCAGACACTTCTCAAAGGAAGACATCCAAGCAGCCAACAGACACATGAAGAAATGGTCAACCTCACTAAACATCAAGGAGATGCAAATCAAAACCACACTGAGATAGACCTAATTCAGTCAGAATAGCAATTATCAATAACTCAAACAATAACAGTTGCTGGAGTGGGTGTGGTGAAAAGGGAACACTCCTACACTGTCAGTGGGAGTGCAAATTGGTGCAACCTCGGTGGAAAACAGGGAGACTCCTCCTAAAAGCTCTAAACATCAACTTCCCATATGACCCCGCAATCCCCCTACTGGGGATATACCCTGAAGAACTCAAATCACTCTATAAAAAAGATACCTGCACATGTATGTTTATCACAGCATTGTTCACAATAGCAAGAACCTGGAATCAACCATACTGTCCATCAAAAGAGGACTGGATTTTTAAAATGTGGTAAGGGGGAACAAGATGGTGATGGCATAGGTGAATTTGTGAGATTCTCCAAACGTGAGTTCCCAAAAAGACTCTTACTTTTCTTCCCCCCATCCCCCAGTCCACCACCAGCCACACTGGTCCGAGGCCTGGGAACCTTCGAACCGAATATTGCAGGACCGAATATTGCAGCCTCCTGCTGCTGCTGTTCCACCACATGCGTGGGAGTCTTGGGTCTCAGCTAGCTCCCTGGCTACATCGTCTCTCGCCTGGCACCCAGCACCAAGTCGCCGATCACTCAGGGAGGCTCTGGGCACCCGACCCTCAGAGACACAGGTCCCATTCCTGGCTGAAGTACTCTGTGGGGGCCCAGGGCCACTCTTGCTGCTTACCGCTTGACTGTTGGAGCTTCGGAGCGCTGGGCCCACCCTGGCTGAGGCACTCAGCAGGTGACCTCAAGCTTGGAGACCCACGCAAGCAGAAAGAAAGGGATCTATGAAAGAGAATCTGCCTCTGCCTTTCTCCAGGCAGAAATTTCCATTGCCCTGCCCACCTATAAATAAACTCCACCTCGGTTCCTAAGATAACGTCACTAGACAGGAGACAAAGCCCCACCCCTAAGCTGAATCAGATAAAAGAAACTCCCAGGCAGCCAAACCCAAACTGTGAGTAAATCTAGCTGCCTGCAATGAAGAACAAAGGGAAGAGACCAGAGATCAGAGTTGAAGTGACTTTAGTCTGATCTCTTATTGTGACTTATGATTTTATCACGTTGGCTATTTATTTTGATCACATTTGTTGTTTGCCTTCTGACTTACACTGTTTCATGACTATATTGGTCTGTCTCTGTGTACCTATCAGTATTCTTTAGGGAATCTTTCTCACATGTCTTTTTACACTTCTTTCCGGCCTTGTGTCTCTTTCTCACCTGATAGTTGGTATGTATGTCTGTTTTCGCTCTCACTCTTCTCTCTCTCTAACTTCCTACTGACCCCCTTCCTCCATTATTTTCCTCTTTTATACCCCCATTTTAATCTAAGAACAGACAGATTGTAAGGCAGAGGGAAATAGGTTCCAGAGTGCTCATACACTTGCTTGTGGACGCTAGAATCAGCATATACATTCTGAACCACAGCTTCACTCTCAATTAAACCTCAAAACTGCAAAAAGTACAGATTGTAGCCTACACTCCAACCTCAAAAGTGAACAAAGCCAGAAGACCTTCATAAGGAAGAACAGGATATTGCAGAAGAGAAATAAAAGCAACCCCACCTTCCCTCAAAAACAGAATTAAAGAAGGGGAGGGAAAGGGAGAGAGAGAGAAAAATCTACACAAATGAAGAAAAACCAAAAGAGAGTATGGGTCTCTCCCAGACCCCTGGGAGGGCAGACACTGAGAAAATTGACCGGAATGTAAACAATGAACAGCCCCCAAAATGAAGGGTCTCAAGCTACAAACCTAGATATCAAGACACTAATGAAGAGATTAAAAAGAATTGAGGAGACACAAGAAGAAATTAGGAAGGAGCTGATATCTGAGATAACAGTAATAAAGAATACTGTGAATGAAATAAAAAACAAACTGATAAGCATGGAAAGCAGAATTATGCAAGAAGAAAGAATCTCAGAGCCCGAGGACCAAAATATAGAACTAACCCAAACTCTTAAAACAAAGAAAACAAGGTCAAAAAGAAAGAACAAAACCTTCAAGAGATGAGTGATTACTTCAAGATACCAAACCTAAGAGTAATTGGCATTCCTGAGGCAGAAAGAGAGACAGAGACCACACTGGAGCAAACTTTCCATGAGATCATTCGAGAAAACTTCCCTTATCTAATCAGTGGTGCAAAAATTCAAACACAAGAGATTCAGAGAACCCCTGCAAGACAACAAATGAGAAGACCAACTCCTACACACATAATAATTCGCCTAAACAAAGTAGGCATGAAAGAAAATATTCTAAAGGCAGCAAGAGAAAAAGGCCAGATCACCTTCCATGGAAGACCAATCAGAATTGGCAGCAGATATTTCTACAGAAACCCTGCAGGCTAGGAGAGCTTGGAGCCCTATCTTCAAAGTCCTAAAAGATGAACAATTTCAACCAAGAATAACCTACCTGGCCAAGTTAAGCTTCATCAGCAAGGGAGAATTAAAATCTTTCCCAGATATCCAATCCCTAAGAACTTATGCTGCCACCAACCACCTATACATGAAACACTTAAGAAAGTACTAAACACAGAAGAAAAGGAAAAAAGAACAATGTTCTTCACAAGAGTACAGGGAAAAGAATAAAATACACATGAACCAACCCCAAAACCAACAGAAAGAAAAAAAAAAAAAAGCCAAGTGGAAGAACAACAACTCTATAAGAACTCTGTGATAGGGACGAACTCTCACATTTCAATAATTAGCCTGAATGTGAATGGACTAAACACACCATTGAAAAGACATAGAATGGCAAAATGGATAAAATATCACCAGGCAACAAAATACTGCCTTCAAGAGACACATCTCACTAGAAAGGACATACACAGACTGAAACTAAGAGGATGGGAAACAAATTTTCAGGCGAATGGAACACAAAAGAAAGGAGGAGTTGTGATCCTAATTTCAGACAAAATACCATTTAAGCTATCAAAAATTTAAAAAGATACAGAGGGCCACTACATAATGATAAAAGGTTCACTCCATCAACAAGAAATATCTATCCTAAACATATATGCACCCAACCTAGGTGCACCAACTTTCATAAAGCAAATTCTAAGAAAACTGAAGAAAGATATTGAATCTAACCCCATCATAACTGGGGACTTTAATACCCCACTCACAACCCTAGACAGATCATCAGGCCAAAAAATCAGCAAGGAGATCCGGAACCTCAATGTGACTCTGGACCAAATGGACTTAATTGATACCTACAGAACACTCCATCCAAAGACCACAGAATACACATTTTACTCATCACCGCATGGAACGTATTCTAAGATCGACCACATAATTGGCCATAATCAAGCATAAGCAAATTTAAAAGGACCGAAATTCTACCATGCACCTTCTCGGACCACAATAGAATAAAAATAAACATTGACACCAACAAGGTCTCCCCAAAACCCACAAAGATATGGACACTAAACAGCATGATGCTAAACAACTCCTGGGTCAATGATGAAATCAAAACAGAGATCAAAAGATACCTGGAAACAAATGAAAATGAAAAAACATCTTACCAAAATCTCTGGGACGCCTTAAAAGCTGTAGTAAAAGAGGAATTTATATCCCTACAAACACACATGAAGAAATTGGAAGGAACACAAATTAACAGCCTAACAAGCCACCTAAGGAAGCTGGAAAAGAAAGACCACAAAAACCCTAATTTCAGCAGAAGAATTGAGATCACCAAAATAAAAGCCCAAATCCAGGACATAAAAGACAAAAAGATAATACAAAAAATCAATGAAACAAAAAGTTGGTTCTTCAAAAGGATAAATAAGATCAATGGTCCCCTAGCTAGACTGACCAAGAAAAAAGAGAAAAAAAAACAAAAAAGCACAATCAGAAACACAAAACATGAAGTCACATCTGACCCTGAAGAAATACAAAAGATCATTAGAGACTACTATGTACACGTGTATGAACAAACTTGAAAACCTTAAGGAAATGGAGGACTTTCTGACATCACACAACCTACCTAGGTTAGAACAAGAAGAAATTGAGACCCTAAATAGTCCAATAACAATCCAGGAAATCGATTATGTAATCAGAAAACTACCTACAAAAAAAAAGCCGTGGTCCAGATGGCTTTCCAGCAGAATTCTACAAGACATTTAAGGAGGAACTGATACCAATCCTACTGAAGGTACTCCAGGCAATTGAAAAAGATGGAACTCTTCCCAAATCATTTTACGAAGCCAACATCACATTGATACCCAAGCCAGGTAAAGATCCAACAAAGAAAGAGAACTATAGGCCAATATCTTTGATGAACATAGATGCTAAAATTCTCAACAAGATCCTAGCAAACCGGATTCCACAATACATCTCAAAATCATCCATCATGACCAAGTAGGCTTCATTCCTGGGATGCAAGGCTGGTTCAACATTCGTAAAACCATAAATGTAATTAAATACATCAACAGATGTCAAAACAAAAACCACATGATTATGTCATTAGATGCAGAAAAAGCTTTTGATAAAGTCCAGCACCTCTTCTTGATAAAAACCCTCGAACATCTAGGCATATGGGGAACATACCTCAAAATAGTAAAAGCCATCTGTGAGAAACCCACAGCCAGCATACTCCTAAATGGACAAAAATTGGAATCATTTCCCCTGAAAACTGGAACAAGACAAGGATGTCCACTCTCACCCCTCCTGTTCAGCATAGTATTGGAAGTCCTACATCGAGCAATCAGAGAAGAGAAGGCAATCAGGGGTATCCAAATAGGAGAAGAGGAAGTCACGTTATCTCTCTTTGCAGATGATATGATTGTGTACCTTGAAAACCCTAGAGTATCTGTGAAAAACCTCCTTACACTGATAAAGGCCTTTGGCAAAGTCTCAGGATACAAAATAAATGTGCAAAAGACGATGGCATTTCTTTACACCAATAATAAACAAACAGACACCCAAATAAAAAAAAAATTCCATTCACAATAGCCACAAAAAAAAAAAGAAATACCTAGGCATTTTCCTGACCAGAGACGTGAAAGACCTTTACAATGAAAACTACAACACACTGCTCAAAGAAATCAAAGATGACACAAACAAGTGGAAAAATATCCCATGTTCATGGATTGGAAGAATCAACATTGTGAAGATGTCCATCTTACCTAAGGCAATCTACAAATTCAAAGCAATACCCATCAAATTACCAGCAACATTCTTCTCAGACCTAGAAAAAACAACAGCAGAATTCATATGGAAACACAACATCCAAGAATAGCCAGAAAAATCCTCAGCAAAAAAAAACAAAGCAGGTGGTATCACATTACCAGACTTCAAACTTTACTATAAAGCTACAATTATCAAAACGTCTTGGTATTGGTATAGGAATAGGCATATAGATCAATGGAATAGAATTGAGATTCCAGAAGCAAAACCTCAATATCTCTACCAACTCCTCTCCGACAAAGCCTCCACCACCTACTACTAGGGAGAGGAGAACCTGTTCAGTAAATGGTGCTGGGAAAACTGGCTGACCACATGGAGAAGATTGAAACAGGACCCCTATCTAGCCCTATGCACAAGGGTTAACTCCAAATGGATCAGAGACCTAAATGTAAAACCTCAAACCATAAGAACCTTAGAAAACGAAGGACATACCCTCATGGAAATTGGAACTGGCCTCCAATTCCAAACAAAACCCGAAACCCACAGGTCATAAGAGAGAAGATAGACAAGTGGGACCTTATTAAACTGACAAGCTTCTGCAAAGCCAAAGAAACCATCAAGAGAGCAGGGAGACAGCCTACAGACTGGGAAAAAGTATTTGCCAACACCATGTCAGACAAAGGCTTAATATCTTTGATCTACAAGGAACTCAAATGTGCTCAAAAGAAACAAACAAACAACAAAAAAAACAAACAACCCCATAAAATGGGCAAAAGATATGAACAGACACTTCACAAAGGAAGACATCCGAGCAGCCAACAGACACATGAAGAAATGTCCAACCACACTAATCATCAGGGAGATGCAAATCAAAACCACACTGAGATACCACCTAACTCCCGTCAGAATGGCAATTGCCAACAACTCAAAAAATAACAGCTGCTGGAGAGGGTGTGGCGAAAAGGGAACACTGTTACACTGTTGGTGGGAGTGTAAACTAGTACAACCTCTGTGGAAAGCAGTGTGGCGATTTCTTTATAAGCTCTAAATATCAACCTTCCATATGACCCCGTAATTCCCCTACTGGGAATATATCCTGAAGAACTCAAATCACTCTTTAAAAAAGATACCTGCACACATATGTTTATCGCAGCATTGTTCACAATAGTAAGAACCTGGAAGCAACCGTGCTGCCCATCAAAAGAGGACTGGATTAAGAAAATGTAGTACATATACATGATGGAATACTATGCAGCCATAAAAAAGAAAAAAATCATGAATTTCACAGCAACCTGGATGGGACTAGAGTCTATAATACTGAGTGACCTCTCACAGAAACAAAGATCCAAGTATCACATGTTCTCACTCATATAATAGACCTTGAACATACAATGTAATACTATAAGAAAAAGACTGACAGTAGTGGGAAACTATGGGGTGGGAAGGTAGATGGGATTAACGGTAGTAAATATCTGTCTGGGGATGGGGAAACACCTCTTATCAGCAGGGTGCCTGAATGAAATGTATTTGTATACCTAACCCTTAATTGTACCCCACAACATCATAATAAAAAATATTGATTATAAAATAAATAAAAAATAAAAATAAATAAAAATGTGATACATATACATGATGAAATACTACACAACCATAAAAAAGAACAAAATCATGAACTTCACAGCAATCTGGATGTAACTAGAGTCAATGATACTGAGTGACCTCTCACAGAAACAAAGATCTGAGTATCACATGTTCTCACTCATTTAGGGAACCTTGAACTTCCATCGTAATACTATAAAAAAAGGACTGACAGTGGTGGGAAACTATGGGGGGAGGGGAAGGGAGGTGGAATTAATGGTAGTTAATATCTGTCTGGGGACAGGGAGACACCCCTTATCAACAAGGGTGCCTGAACAAAGCATATTTGTATACCTAACCCTTAACTGTACCCCACAATATCAAAATAAAAAATATTGATATATAAAAAAAGAAAAGAAAAGAAAACAACAATGAGCATATCTGGGGAATGAGTACTCCAGTTCGAGGGAATAGCCAGATGTGAAGGTCATGAGGCAATAACACCCATAGCGTATTCATGGAACAGAAAGGACATCAGTGTGTCAGGAGCAAGAGAGGACTTGGCATAGAGAGGAAAAGGCAAGGGAGGGCTAGGATTCCTAGGGCTATGGAGGCATTTTGAGACCTTTAGTTTTTGCTTAGTGTAATCCATTGAAGAGATTTGAATGATATGAACTATGTTTTGTGAGAAGCTCTCTGGATACCATGTTGATTAGAGACCATAGGAGAGTAAAAATATGATTGGAAGACAAGTAATTAATTCAAAGAAATGATTTACTCAAAGCTTTTAGATCAGGGATTAGCAAAGACAGGCCAGAGATCATTTTGTATGACCTGTGAGCTAAGAATGATTCTTACATGTTGCAAGGGTCATGAAGAAGAAGAAAAGTAAAGAAGAAAAGAAGGAGAAAGAAGAGGAAGAAGGAGATGAGGATGAAGAGAAGGGGCAACAGAAACTATCCATGGACCATAAAGTCAAAATCTTTGAAATATGGAAAATATTTGTCAAAATCTGAAAACTAGCATCTAGCTGAAAGTAGGTTCTCAACAAAATTCAAAGGAAGGGTACATGAGAGAGTTAGTTGCTGAATATATTGTAAAGCACTATGTTGAGAAATATCTATGACTTCATTCCCAAGCTGCACTAAAAAGGCCATTAACTTCCATTTAGCTATTGAATAAGTCTGGTTTCCAAAACGGTAAAACAAAAGGCACTGTCTAACATGAACAACATCATAAAAAAGTATATAGCAATGAGAAAATAACACAAAACATTTTTAAAGAACTTACATATTTTCATGCCAATTTCTGAATTTAATCTTCCAATCAACAAATGGGAAAGATAGAATTTCCCTATTAAAAATCACCATATCCAAAATCTTTAGTGACTGATTGCTCAAGGAATAACATGATAGCAATTTACAATTTTAAAAGTCTGACATGTGATCATGTGCTTTCTGAGTTCCTATAGAAAATCTGGGTCTAATACTTGTTCCAGCAGACTATATTTTTCAAACAAACTAAGTCAAGTTTATTATTTCTTATAAACTCTCCTCAAATGATATCAAGAAACTATAGTTAACATCTATCACTGCTCCTGGAGAGGTTAGAAAGGGCTTATAATATTTCTCCTCTTTTCAAACAGAATTTGGGTCTGAGCAAAACTGTTTTGTGTCTTAACAACTTCAGCCTTGTTGATGATGGAAGTCCAAATGTTCTCTGAGACACTATTGGAGAAATATTATGAGCAGAAGGTTAAGAGCAATTGTGCAGTATGTTAATTATGTCAATGTAATTTTAAATAGATTTGTTAAAGTAAAAAACATAGAATAATATTCTTACTGATCTCTGACTCCTAGTTTCTGTCTCTTGGTTTTCTGTGTCATTAATCTGATACACAACCTCAGCAGAAGAGAGGAAAGAAGCCAATGAAACAACCCAAAGAAACAAGATTTAAACTAGATGAATTCATGTATAAGATTCTCCAAATAGCTTTTGTCATGCTGAAGCTTCCAACTTCCAGGAAAATAATAAATGTTTTCCAGGTCCTGATACCCGAGTAAATGTCTCCTCTCTTGGTCATAAGACATCCAGAGTTATATTTAGCTGGCAATAATGTGTAGAGAAGAGTGGACCTAGCTGGCATGTTCATAATGACCACATTGTATTGATCATATTTTCATCCAATACATTGCTCCACTATTAGCTTGCACATAAATGATATATTTGCTTTCTAAATGTATTCCAGAAAGGCCAACGAAACAGGCTTCTTATCCATATGGAATAATGTACTAGTGAATTTCTTTCAGATAGACTAAAATAGATCTAGAATATAATTTTACATATTTATGTCTTTGAAAGTAGACAAAAAACAGAACCAAAGCAAAACAAAAGCAACAAAAAAAACTCCTAGGCTGCAAAGTTGAATGAGATGAGAAATGTGATATGATGTTATGGCAACAATCGGCAGTCCCTGCCTAAGGGCAATTTAGGAGTTTAGGTAAAGACCTCTTCCTAGGCATAGATATGCCATGGTGTTAAAGATGCCACTACAGGAAAAAAAAAAAAAAGATTCCACACGATGTACACACGATAAGGGGTCAGTAGGCCAGAGCACACCCTCTGGAATCACACAGCCAGGATTTAAAGCCTGGCTGGGCTACTACCACACTAATCACCTGAGAAACGTTCTAAAGCTTAAGGGAATTTACTCAATTTGTAACATGAAATGAAGAGACCTTGCCTACTGGGAAGAGATGTCATAGGGGGTAACATCCGGTCAGGTCCCACAACTGCATCACTTTTCAGAACCCTTCAGAGCTGGGCTCATGACCCTCGGACCAGGGTGGCCATGGAGACAAGAGAGGAGGCTGGCAGGACCTAGGATGCTCCTAGGCTGAGCTTTGTAGAGATTCTGCACCTGGGACTCAAAGGACAGGCCAGGACACACAGCCACTGGTACCCAAGCCGAGCAGTCCCCACTCATACTCACAGAGTGGCTCACCTGGTGCCCATCACTTACAGGAAGTCCCCCAAACTAGAACATCCACCTGAGCTGGTGGTTGGCAGGGTCTTACACGGTGCCCATTGTTGCCTCTTCTTGGCACTCAGAGGGGCCCCCACACTTGCCCTGGTGCTTTGTCCCTGTCACGAGCCCCATTGAGATGTCACAGGCACAGGACTGGCCAGTGTGCTTGACTGAGAGAGGAATTGGTCGCTAAGGAGACCCGTCTCTGTGACTTACTCTTTTCTGGCAATCACAGGCTGCACAACCAGCTCTCAAGGGGTAATTTTTCTTACTCGGTTGGCTTTCAGGCCTGCAGGCAGTGCATGAGGTGTCATCTCCCACCCATTCCCCTGTTCCGCCAGGCTGCCTCACTGGCCAGGGCCACCCCACAGTGTCTGCACCTGCACCTCGCCCTGGTCCTGCTCAACCCACATCTGGATCATGTGCCTCCACCACCTAGACTCAACATAGCCCTGAAGGAGCGATATCCTCTCCCACAGGCCACAGGCTCCTCTGGGGACCCTACCACCTGATCCTGGGGTCAAGCCCCAAAGAAGGAACCCACAATGTCTGCAAATATCCCTCCTGTGAGCGGCAAGTATACCCTTCTGACTACCTCATGAGAAGGTTGTCAGTCCTAGGAAACTGACACCATCCAGGCTCCCCAAGGAGATCAAGGGAAGGGTCCAGGAAGAGCCCCAAAATGTGATGAAAGAGGTAGATCAGGATGAAACCAAAGAGCAGGAGGTCAACAAAAGGGACCACCCTAGCAAGAAGAGAGTGTCATTGACATCTAGGATCCTAGGAACTCAGGGAGAAAACTCTTCCTTGGGGTACAGTTTGGGCTTCTGGAGAGAAACCTCTCTTGCTCATACTCAAAAGAGAACTTGGGTGAAAAGTTCCAAGTGTCTCTGACGTGCTCCTTCTGAGAAGAACATACTGATCCCAGGTCACACAGATCTGCTGGGAAAGTCTCACCTTTGGGGACACATGCAACCATGCTCCTAGACCCAGCCCCAAGTTTCTCCTTGCTGCTAGAGAAGTTCACTGAGGAAATTCTGGAATGCCCAGCTCTCCAGGCTTGCTGATGTTGCTGATGCTAGAGAAAGAGAGGCAGAGCACCAAGCTGTCATATCTACCACCATGAGCTCTTCCCTAGCCAGAGCTGCCAATGATAGTCTCTGCCATGGACAAGGTCAATTCTACTGCTACTGCAGCTGCCACCTCCACTGCAACTGTCATGGAATAGAGGTGAGCTTCTCCTGCAAACCAAATGTCCCTGCATGGTGATTCAAAAAGATCTAGGCTCCTTGCGGAAGAACACTGGGCATAAAAATAAATAGCAACATCTTGGATAAGATAGAGGCTCTAAAGGACAGAACAGAAACCATGGCAAACTGCTGTGCCACCCAATCTATCTCTCTTTTTTTCCCCCTTACCTGCTGGAAGACCACAGACTCCCGGCCTCTGGTCACTTGTCACTTGCACTTTGCAGGTCTCAGCTCCTCCTAGCACAACTGACTTTGCCCACCAGGCTGCCAGCTCTCCTATCCTGCCTGTTCCTCTGCTCCTAGCTCGATGCTCTTCTTCTTCAAGTCTCACTTCTACAGAAGGAACTCCCAGACATTAGTGTAGATTCCCTTCCTTCTTTGTCCTTCCTAACCCCTCATCCAGTCCATTCCACCATGGCCCCTGTTGCCTCTGGCAAGCCCATCAATTCCGCAGGAGTCATTTCTAGCATCTCAGTTAACATATCTGCTCACTAGACCTCGCAGCTCACTTCAGACCCTGGGGTCACTTACATTGACAATACTCCTCTTTCTAAGGCTGTGACTCTCAGATCCACCTGAAGCTTTAGGGTTAAGGCACTCCCATTTTCCCCAATCCAAATTTATGTACAGTACACTGGCACCCTGAAAAGTCATCTGTCTGCATCCTCCAATCTACATTCATCTTCTCCAGTCCCACTCTGTCTTGTAATAATCCCTTTGGCTAGAAAACTATCGATTGGTCCAAATTTAGGACACCCGATGGGCAACCTGTCTCCTCAGTGCTTTGTTTTGAAAAGACTTTCTACCATGTTTCCTCCAGTGACCTCTGCTCTAGAGAGCAGCACCTCTGCAACATTATCCAAGCCGACCTTTGACTCCAGTGTTATAGACACCACCCCTCCTCCCAAGACTGTCAGCTTCTAGTCTTCTTCTGTGTCCAGGGATGAGCCCCCATTTACACAGAGCACCTGAGGCCCTGTTGTTAGCATAGATGGTGCAATGGACAACAGTATCGTAGATTTGTAGGAAGGCCTCTAGTCCCTTGTTGAATCAAAACACCAGTGAACCACCCAGTCAGGTTGTTCCTTGTGACTTTAGAGTAGTATTGTTGAACAAATACTTATATTTGGAGAACTCCTGGCCAAATCCACTGAGCCTGTGATATCAGGATGAGAAGCAGCCACAAGGGCACCCTCAGACCTGCTAAGAGTTTAGGAGCCACCATTCCATGATGACCCTGCTCATAAATCTCGTTCAATAATGAGAAAGGCCGGGCTCAGTGGCTAAGCCTGTAATCCCTCGGTTTGGGAGGCTGAGATGAATGAATTGCCTGAGCCCGCGGGTTCGAGACCCACCTGGGCAACTTGGCGAGACCTCATCTCTACAATAAATCAAAAAATTAGCCAGGCGTGGTAGCGCGCGCCTGTAGTTCCAGCTACTTGGAAGGTTGAGGTGGAAGGATCACTGGAGCCCAGCAGGTCGAGGCGTGGCCACTGCACTCCAGTCTGGTTGACAGAGTGAGACTCCAACTCAAAAATAAATAAATAAAATAATGAGAACGTCTCTCTCCACTTATGGTTTCCAGAAAATGGCACTGATCTATGAGAAAGATACTCAGTCTCTCTAAGGTATACTTAACCTGCTATAATTACATAAGTCAGAGACCCAAACCCTGAAGAGTTGTGTGTGCATATGTGTATGAGTGTGTGTTTATATGGGAGACCATGGAGTAGACCAGTTGAGATACTCCACCATGGAGAGTAGAAGAGACCCGCATGCATCTTAAGCTGTGCCTTTCCTGGCTTGATGTTAACCTGAATGGCCCAGGCTCTGGCCAGATCTCTCTAGTCTTGAGATTGGGAGAATGGTCACTGCCGTTTAAAAGTGCTTCTCTTCCCTTACTGATTTGACTCAATGGGCCCTTATCTTTCTCTGATGTGATATATACAAAAACTTGTTCTTGTCCATCTGCCTCTACTCATGAGTCTGTTCTTTGACTCAACTGTGGAGGAAGAATTGACGTGTGAAAGCTGATGTGTTTTGAGCCAGACTTCACACAAAATATTCTGTGTCCCAGGGATTAGCATGTGGAAGTACCTACCTTTATGACTTCACATGTTGAGACCTGTCGTCTCTGTGTGAAATCAGGGTGTTAGCGATTACAGTCTAGAGTCAGCCACAAATAATATCCTAAGTCCCCCAAATCAAGGGAATAGACCACCTCTTTTGGCTAAGGGGTCCTCAGTGAAACCCAAAACACCAAGTTCCAGGCCAGGACAGAAACATGTTGGATATGCTTCATTATACTCCCTCCCTTTTGGAGTTTATGCTCAACTGACTGGCATGAACACTAAAATAGAGACCATAAGACTGACAAAACAGACTTTTTTATGTAGCAATAAGATATCAAATTCCAACCTGACTCAGGTATACTATCACCTGCCTCTGAGAGATGCCACCCATGAGACATCATCTACATAACAAGGGCGTGGCTTTCACAACCTTGCTGTTTTAATTTAAGCTTTCCTTTCTACTGACTTCATCAAATTTTAGATAATGCTGGACTCTTTTAACCAACTGCCAATGAAAAAATCTTTAAGTCCATGTGTAATGTATAAGTCAATCAATATGTTCCAACTTTCTCAGCCAATTTAATGTGTACTTTGCATGTATTGATTTATCTCTTTGCACATAACTTCTGTTTCCCTAAAATGTATCAAACCAAACTCTAACGTGACTACCTCAAGCACACTCTCTCAGGATCTCTAGAGACTGCTGTACTCTGTGCCACTGTCACTCATATTGACTCTGTTAGGTCAGAATTCCTGTGGGGATTCCAAAATGTTAGGTCAGACCAGGGGTGGTCTTTGATGCAGTGCAGC
Organism: Cephalopachus bancanus; assembly: GCA_027257055.1. NCBI lineage: Eukaryota > Metazoa > Chordata > Mammalia > Primates > Tarsiidae > Cephalopachus > Cephalopachus bancanus. Next base: position 413,459 of record JAPVLO010000899.1, on the reverse strand, counting down.
ATGAAAGATGCAAAGAATTGCACAGAAGTTAGATTGGAAAATACAGTTTATTCAAAAAATAAATTAGAGAGAGAGAGAGAAGGGAGCCACCTCCCTGAGGTAGGGGAGGATGCCGGAGCTTAGGGAAACATGGCCTAGCTACATCTCAAAGAGCCACATGGCCAGACCAGAGTTTAACAAAAGCAAATGGCTATGGTTGTCAAAGGTTGGATATCTTTCAGAACTTTTCTTTGATAGGGGCATGTCATTAAGGTGGTTGGGCAGTCTGTTTGACACCATCACGAAGGGACAGGTAGGCACTGAGGTCAGGATGACGGACAGCAGGCAGATGGGTGGGCCAGTCACATGACTGTTATTAAGGTGATGAGGTATGATTAGGTTAACTTGGTTTCTTATTGCTGGAGTCAAATACTCGGAATAGAAAAACTAATTAATACAAAACAAGCTGAGAAGGGGGATGTAAAACAATTAATAGCTAACTCTGAGAAACTGGTTCTATACTTAGCTAGTGATTAGAGGCTAAATTAAAGTGAACTGCTAGAAAAACATGACAAAGCTAGGCAATGTTAACATGGCTGCACTGTGGCTATATTGACTCCATCTTTTATCCTTTCAGACTCAGAATCAGCCTCCTTAAATATTTTACCTTGATTGGTTTTTCATCAATACCAGGAGGAAATGAGGTTCAGATAAGGGAGAAGTCATGTGACCCACTATTGACTCTTCTCTCTATTCTTTTTTCCAATTCCTCTATTCTTCTCACCTCATTGGAGATTCTATCTTCCCTGATGTGTCACATATCTGCATTTGCTGATTTCATTTTTTAAATGTTTAGATGCATTTTTGTTTAATTTTACCTAGACCAGTCATCCTCACAGATTCCCGCTTCAAGCAGAGAGGCTGGACTTGGCATCTGTCTTCTTGCATGTGTTAATTATGTTTGCTTTCATTTATCTATTCCATGAAATTTTACATTTTGCTGTGCAATTACAGAAAAGTATTCCATATTTTAAACTATATATTTACTCTGAGGTATAGCTGGGAATGGTGCATTCAGAAGCCTCAAGAGAGGAATGTGATCTTCAGATGTGTGTTCCAGTGAGGAAAACCAAGGCTTTCAGAATCAAACAGCTTCTAATTGTTACAGTCATGATATAGATCTTGAGGACATATCTGTTTCTAAGAAATCTCTCCAGAATTGGGGTAGAGACCAAAATATTTGGCGTCATTGCATGTTGATGATCACAAGAATGAGGTGGGCTTATGAAGGGCCTAAAAGGAGGTAGTGGCAGATCTCCAGAAACAGGAGTTAAGACACACCAGGCAGGGTCACACAGGTAAATACTAGGGTCAGTCAGGAATAGAGGGAGCAAGAGAAAAGCCTGAGCAAGATCGCATATTGTGGTTTCTGTCTCCTGAAGACACACTGTCGTCACTGCTAGGTGTCCACTGGGCTGGGGCCCTCCATTTAGAGTGAGAACCAGGATGTTTAGTATTATTAGGGATGGGCAGCAATGTGAATAAGCATAGAAGAACAGAACGATTCTAGGAGTTGATGAGTACCAGGCCTTCAGGAAGGCCTGATACATAGCAGTCCGTACTGCTTTCCTTCATCAGCCATATCACAGTCTTGTCAGATGTTCTTCAAATGACATTTTTTTCTGTCAGAGCACAAAGGTATGAATATAACCTCTGCATGCCAAATTTCAAAAACTTATTTTGCAAATTTAATTTCACCAGACTCACAGCATACCTTCAATGTCAAAACTCCTTATTTTCTAGAAGGAAGGAGGTTGAGGCACAGAGGTCAAAGAAGTTCCTTTTATCTTACTCAGGCAGAAAGTAGTATGACTAGGTCTGACTGCTATAAAACTTCTCTCTTTGCACTTGATGCAGTAGTGCATGCATCAAACAGAATCACAGAAGAGTAGTACGTATGTCCCTTGTGGGCATAACATTTGGTTGGAGGCAGTTTAACATATAACAGTTAAACAGCAGAATTTAACATATAACAGTTAATCAGCAGTATTCAATACACGATAACACTCCTTTCTCCAATTATATGTTGTCCAATTACATGTTCTCCAATTATATGGGTTGAATTAATGAAACAAACAAAAAAATCAAAAAGCAAAGGAAAAACAAAGAAAGGGAATACTCAATGTGTACACAATGTGACAAAACATTTGAACCATAGAGCTCTTAAGAAGTTCATCTCTAAAACACATAATGCACAACTTTATCTCAAAAACAACATCAGCAAAAATTTCGTAACCTAATTGAAAATGGTCTGAGGACTTGGATAGATATTTATCCAAAAAAGCATGCAAATAGTCAAGAGCTATAAGAATTTTAGAACTAGAAGAAAAGTCTTTTAAATTAACCATATCAGAACACAATACAGAAAAAAAATCAGGAAAATGGGGTAAAGACTCCAAGAAAAGTGGGATTAGGTAAACTATTCAAAATTCAGTCTCATAGGTAGTCCTAAGGAAGAAGAAAGAGCAAAGTATTTAGAAAACCTATTTGAGGGGAAAATTTAGGAATGCCTCCCTGAACTTGCTAGAGACTGAAATACCCACATACAGGAAGCCAATAGATCTCATGGCAAAGTTCCTGCAAAAAGATCACTCTCAAGGAATACAGTCAGGTTACGCAGAGTCAATGTGAAGGAAAGAATTCTAAGAGCATTGAGACAAAAGCCTCCAATTACTTATAAAGGCAAATCTGTGAGACTAGCAGCAGAAACTCTAAAAGCTACAGGGCATTTGGGCCCTTCATCAATCCCCTCAAACAAAATAACTGTCAGTAAAACATTTTGCATGTTACATAATGAAGTATTATCAATGAAAAAGGACTAAAGGCTTTCTGAGACAAGCAAATGCTGAGGGACTTTTTCATCACTGAACTGGCTGTACAGAAAAATATTCAAAAGGAATTCTAAGCATGGAAGCAAAAGATAAACATGCACCAGAAGAGAAACTCTGGAAATTATAAAGCTCACAGAGCCTATAGAATAACAAGGCAATGGAGAAAACAAAGCAACCAGTTAAAAATCAATATAATGAATGAAACAGTATCTTACATGTCATTACTAAAACTTAAAGATAACAGTCTCAATGCCCCATGAAAAATATATAAATCAACAGAATGAATTTTTTAAAAACCACAATCCAAACATCTGTTGCTTTCAAGAGCCTGACTTACCAAAGACCCCAACAGACTCAAAGTAAGAGTGGTAAAAAATATTCCATGCAAATGGAAACCAAAAGCGAGGAGTAGTAACTATACTCATACCAAAGTAAACAGACTTTAAGTTAACAAAACCAAAAACAAGACAAATATATATAATGATATATATCAACAACAAGATATAACAATTTTAAATATATATGTACCTAATACTGAAGCTCACAGTATTATAAAACATATTCTATTGGACCTAAGAAAAGAGATAGAAATACAATAATAAGGGAGATTTTCACAATCCACTGACATAATAGGAAACTCATCGAGGCAAAAAAATTAATGAAGAAACATTACAGTTACACTGGACTCTGGAGCAGATGGGCCTAACAGACATCTATAGAATATTATACCCCCAAACTGAAGAATATACATTTTTCTCATCAGCACATGGAACATTCTCTAAGTTAGATCATGTCATAGGCCACAAATCAAGTCTCAACAATCAGAAAATTAAAAATTTTATCAAGCACCTAGTCAGACCACAGTAGAATAAAATCAAAATCAAATTCAAGAGGAACTGTCACAACCAAACACATACATGGAAATTAAACAATCTGCTCCTGTATGATCTTTGAGTCAACAATAAAAATCAAGCTAGAAATTTTAATAATGTTTTAAAATGAATGTCAGAAACAACCTAAATCATCAAAAACTCTGCAATACACAATAAACTGGATCATAGTAAAATATATAGTGCTTAAGGCCTACCTTGGAAAAACTGAAGGGTCATATACGGACAACCTAATATCCCACTACATGGAAATAGAAAAACATGAGCCACCCAAACCCACAGCTAGCAGAAGGAAGAAATAACAGAGATTAGTGCAGAAGCAATCAAAATGGAGACCAAAAAATACAAAGAACAATAAAACACAAAGTTGGTTTTTTGAAAAGGTAAACCAAAGTGATAGAACACTAGTTAGACAAATTAAGAAAAGAAGAGGAAAGATAGTTCAAATAAATTTAGTCAGAAATGAAAATGAAGACATTACATCTGAGATTATTATGAACACCTCTATGAAAACACACTAGACAATCTAAAGGAAATGAATACATTACTGGGAACATGCCGAACACCAACATTGAATTAGGAAGAAATAAAATCCCTACAGACCAATAACAAGTAGCGAGATTGAATCTGTTCTTAAAAGTCTCTCAACAAAAAAGAGTCCAGGATCTGACAGATTCATAGCCAAATTCTGTCACAGTTTTTAGGCCAAATGCTCAAAAGGAATTCTCATGAAATGTCCTTAGTAGGTACCAATCCTACCAAGGACATTTCATGAGATTGAAAAGGAGGGAATTCTCCCTAACTCCTTCTATGAAACCAGTGTTACCCTAACACCAAACAGGAAAAGACACACACACACAGAACCACAGACCAATATAAAGTTTTTGAACAGACAAGCAAACTTCCTTAACAAAATACTAGCCAACCAAATCCAACAGCACTTCCAAAAGATAATCTACAACAATTAAGTGAATGTCATCCTAGGAATGCAATGATGGTTCAACATATCCACATCAATAAATGTGATTCACCTTATAAACAATTAAAAACAAAAGCTAGATGATCATTTCAATAGATGCAAAAAAATTTTTGATAAAATTCAGTATCCGTACTTCTTAAAAACCCTTGGCGAAATTGGCATAGAAGAAACATAGCTGGTGGGAATGCAAACTAGTGCAACCTCTTTGGAAGACAGCGTGGCTATTTCTGAAAGAACTAGAAATTGACCTTCCATATGACCCAGCAATTCCCCTATGGGGAATATACCAGGAAAAACTCAAATCATTCTACAAAAAACATACCTGCACACATGTTTGTTGCAACTCTATTCACAATAGCAAAAACATGAAACCAACCATGCTGCCCATCGAAGCTGGACTGGATTTTTAAAATGTGGTACATATACACAATGGAATATTGCACAGCCATAAAGGACAAATATATGGACTTTGCAGCAATTTGGATGGATTTAGAGTCGATCATACTGAGTGGACTATCACAGAAACAAAGAACAGAGTCCCATATGTTCTTACTCATAAGTGAAACTTGAACAATTATAATACTATAAGAAAAGGACTGGCAGTAGTGGGAAACTATCAGGGGATGGGAGTGGGATTGGCAGTTGAGAGACACACCTTATAAACAAGGTACCTTCATAATCAACGTTTGTATACCTGACCCTGAATTGTACCCCACATCTTCATAATAATTTTTTAAAAAGAAGGAACATAGTTATGTTCGAAATATTAAAAGGCATATATGAATGACATATAGCTAAAATCATACTGAATGAGGCAAAGTTAAATCATTCCCCATCAGAACCAGAACAAAAGTAAGACCCCCCTTGCACCACTCCTAGTCAACGTAGTACTGGAAGTTATAACAGAGCAATCAGGCAACTGAAAGGAATAACAGTTATCAAAATTAGAAAGAAAAGAAAAACAATCTCTATTTGATGATGAATGATCTTATACCTAGAAAATCCTAAAGACTATTTCAAAAGAGTCCTGGACTTGATAAGGGAATTCAGTACAGTATCAGGTTATAAAAACAACACACACAAATTACACTGCTATATGCCAATATAGACCAGGCTGAGAATCAAATCAGAAACTCTATACCATTTATAATAGTGGCCCAAAATTTAAAGTATCTAGGAATACATTTAACCAAGAATACATTTAACCAAGAATGTCAAACATCTCTAAATAAAGAAGTGCAGGCTGGGCTTGGTGGCTCAGCCTGTAATCCCAGCACTTTGGGAGGCCAAGGTGAGTGGATTGACTGAGCCGGCAGACTTGAGATCAGCCCAGACAACTTGGAGAGACCTCGTCCCTACAATAAATCAAAAATAGCCAGGCATGGTAGCATATGCCTGTAGTTCTGGCTACTTGGATGGCTGAGGTGGAACGATCACCAGAGACCTGCAGGTCGACACTGGAGTGGCTGTGAATGTGCCATGGTACTGAGCCTGGGTGACAGTGAGACTCCAACTAAAAAAGAAAGAGAGAGAGAGAGAGAAAGAAAGAAGGAAGGAAGGAAAAGAAAGAAAGAACTGCAGAACACTGATGAAGGAAATTGTAGAGGACACAATCAAATGGAAAAATTCCATTCTGATGAATTGAAAGAATTAACATAGTTAAAATGATCATATAACCTAAAGTAATCAGCAGATTCCATGCAATCACTATGAAACTACCAATGTCATATTTCACAGAATTATAAAAAACAATTCTAAAATTTATATGGAACCAAAGAAGAGTCCAGCAGCCAAAAATAATACTCAGCATAAAGAACAAAGCTAGAGGCATCACATTACCCACATACAAATTATACTGCAAAGCCATAGTAACCAAAACAGCACGTACTGGTACCAGAGCAGACACATAGATCAATGGAACAAAACTGGGGATCAAGAAATAAACCCAATACCTACAACCAACTGATCTTTGCAAAGCAGACAAAAATATGTTTTGGGGAAAGGACACCCTATACAACATATGTTGCTAGGATATTTGGATAGCCACATGCAGAACTGAAACCTGATTCCTATCTCTTACCATATATAAAATTAAACTCAAGATGGATAAAGTCTTAAATGTGAGACCTTAAACCATAAGAATCTGAGAAGAAAGCCTGGCAAGAACCTATCTGGACAATGGCCTAGGCAAAGAATTTATGGCTAAGACTACAAAAGCAAATGCAACAAAAACAAAAATAAACAAGTGGGAGTTAATTAAACTAAAAAGCTTCTGCAGACCAAAAGAAATAATAAACAGAGTAAATAGCCAACTTTCAGAACACTAGATTATATCTGCAGACAACACATCTAACAATGAATGAATGTCTATTATCTACAAAAAAATCAAACCAAAGAAAGAAAAAAGCATAGATACCCATTTAAAATTGGGCAAATGACATAAACAGACATTTCTCAAAAAAAATATACAAAAGACCTAAGAAACATATTTTTTAATACTCATCTCTAATCACTAGGGAAATGCAAATTAAAACCACCTTAAGATACCACCTTAAACCTGTCAGAATGGCCATTTTTAAAAAATCGGAAAACAATAGATGTTAGTGTAGATGCAATGACAAAGGAACATTTATACACTGTTGGTGGGAGTAGAAATTACTACAACTTTTATGGAAATCAGTATGATATTATTTCTCAAAAAACAAAAAGTCAATCCATCATTTGATCTACCAATCTCATTACTTGGCATACACCCAATAAATATTTCTCATATGTTTAGAGCAGCAATTCACAATTGCAAAGATGTGGAACCAACCTAAATGATGCTTATCAACTGGACAGTGGATAATAAAATTTACACCATGGATACCGGTTAGTTATTTTTAAAAATGAATTAATGTCTTTTGCAGCATTCTGGATGGAATTGAAGACCATTTTTCTAAGTGAAATAATGCAGAAATGGAAATTTAAAACTACCGCATGATATCACTTATTCAAGGGAGCTAAGGTAAGAGTCAGAAAAGGTGTAAATAATGGTATCATACGCAATGAAGACTCTGAAGGGGGAAGGTGAGAAGAGGGAGGAGGGTTGAAAAACCACCGACTGAAGACAATGTGCACTAATGAGTGTGATGGCGACACTTAAAGTCCAGACTACTTCATCAGTGTAAAAGGCAGCCATGTAACAAAAAACTATTTGGACCTCTAAAAGTATTGTAATTTTTAAAAGATAAGTATATTCAAAAACACACTCACACATAATGAGATACCACTTTGCACCTGTCAGAACGTCTGTTATCAAAAAGACAGAAGACAAGTGTTGGTTAGGATATGGAGAAGTTGAAACTACTGTATACAGTTGGTGGGAATGTATCAGTATAACCAATATAAAAAACAATGTGGAGCTTCCTCAACAAATTAACAAGAAAATCACCGTATTATCCAAAAAATTCACTTGGGGTTTTTATTTTAAAAAAAGAAATCAAGACACTGAAGACATATTAGCACTCCCATGTATTGAAGCACATAGAAAAGATGTGGAAAGAACATAAATATCTATCAAAAGATAAAAGGATTAAGAAAAACAACTAAAAAGAGAAATAGAGGACAATAACAACGACACCAGCAACAACAATAGAAGCAATGTCCTCCCCCCAAATATATAATAATGTGGCAAATATAATCATTGGCATAGCCACAATGTACCAAATAAAAGAGACTTTACAAAACATAGTTCCAAAAAATAAATGTTCATAAAAAGGACTTTATAAAACAAAACAAAGAGCTACTCAACTACTTTCTGTTATAAGAAACTTACTGGAAATCTGGCATAGGTAGGTTAACAGTAAAGGAATGGATTAAGATATATTATAACATTTCTTTAAAAAGCAAGAGTGGTTAATCGATGTCAGACAGAGTGACCTCGAAGCCAAGAAAATTACTAGGCATGAATTGCCAGAGTCCATAATCATTCAAGAAATTCAATTTCTGAAGCATAAATCTTCAGGTCCAGACTGCTGAATAAGAGACTATTATTAACATCTCAAGAATGATTAACACCAATTTTACACAATGTTTTCCAAAACAACTAAAGAGGAAGGAAGATGTCTCAACTTATTTTGTGAACTCAACATTACAAACAAGGCAAAAACATTTTTAAAAAGAAAAAGAATGCAGAAAAGAATGAGGAGAAAGGAAAAAGAAAGAAAAATACAAAACAATATGTTTTGTAACTTTAGAAGAGAATCTTCAACAAAGGTAGCACATTGACTCCAACAACGTATATAAGAAATGATGCACTAAAATTAAGTGGAATTTGCATAAGATAAGTCAGTCTTGAGCAATATTTTTTAAATTATGTAAAGGAATCACCATATTAACGGACTAATAAAAAATACCATTAGTTGATGCACAAAAGTATTTGATGAAATTCAGCATCCATTCATCATAAAATCTCTAAGATAAATAGGAAAAGAGAACTATCTCTGTATATAGAATCTCATTTACTGTTATGGAGATTCTGTATACAGATAGTTCTCCATTCTATTAAATATTACATTTAATTGTGAAAGACCAAATGTTTTTCTCTGAGGCTGTGAACAAGACAAGATTGTCCACGTTCACCTTGTTTACTGTATGTATTGCAGCACAAAAATGAAGACATTGGACAAAATTAGAAATGCTAAAAATAAAAAATAAAATATTTGAAGATAATGTACTGGAATTACAATAAACAGGACACCACAAAGAGTTAAACTGAGAAAAGATTCATAAAAATTATCCAATCTGAAAAAGAAACAGCAATATGTTGGAAAAAAGTCAACACTACTTTAAGTAACTAGAGGAAAAGTCTAACAGGCATTCCACTGGAGTCCTGAAAATGGAAGAGATAGGTGCAAGAAAAATAAATTGAGGAAATAATAGTTCAAATACTTGGCAAAGATGTCAATTTAGACATTCAAGAAGTAAACCTCAAACTGGAGATACCAAAATGTGTATCTATACATATTTTTATAAACTTCTGAATATACAAGATAGAGAAGCAATACTCGTGCCACTTTTCAATATAGTGTACATGGAAAAACAAAGATTTGAAAACTGCAGATTTCTTATCAGAAACTATGAAGACAGAAGACAGTGGCACATCTTTAAAGCACAGACATGTGCTGCATAATGAGGTGTTGGTCAACATCAGACTGCATGACAGTGGTCCTATAAGATTGTATTGGAGCAGAACAATTTCTAGTGCCTAGTAACATTGTAGATGTTGTGAAGTTGTATCACACACATTACTCACATTTGTAGTGATGTCAGTGTACACAGATCTGCTGCACTGCCGGTCACATACAAGTATAGGACATCCAATTATATGCACTACATAATGTTTGATGGTGATCGTAAATGACTATGTTAATGGTGTGTATATTTACTGTATTATACTTTTTGTAATTATTTTGTAATATACTCCTTTTACTTATCTAAAAAAATTAACTGTGAAACAACCTTAAGAGAGTTGTTCCATTATCATAAAAGATAACATTTTAATTGCCGCTGAAGACCTTCCAGTGGAACAAGATACAGAAGAGGAAGATAGTGATAGCAGTGATCCTCACCCTGTGCAGGTCTAGGCTAATGTGTGTGCTTGTGTCTTAGTTTTTAACAAAAAGTTTAAAAGGTTAAAAAAATAAAAATAGAGAAAAGCATTTAGAATAAGGATATAAAGAAAGAAAATGCTTTTGAACAGCTGTACAATGTGCTTGTGGTTTAAGATAAGTACTACTATAAGCTAAGTACTCTTATAAGCGTAGAAAAGATGAGAAATTATAAAGTAAAAACTAGCAGTAAGCTAAGGGTCATTTATTACTGAAGAAAGAAAAGTGTTTTTTGTAAATTTAGAATACTCTAAGTACGGCATTTATAAACTCTACAGTGGTGTCAATAATATCCTGGGCCTTCATTCATGACTCACTCACTGACTCATTGAGAGCAACTTCCAGTCCTGAAAGCTTCATTCATAGTAAGTACTCTCTACTACTGTACCATTTCTAATCTTTTATAGCATATTTTTACTGTACCTTTTCTGTGTTAAAGTATGTTTAGATACACAAATAGTTAGCATTGTGCTCCCATTGCCTGCAGTGTTTTGGTGTAGCAACATGCTGTTCAGGTTTGTACTCTGGAACCAAGAGGCTGTATCATACAGCCTGGTTGTATAGTAGGCTCTCCTATCTAGGTTTGCATAAGTAGGCTCTGTGTTGTTTGTCCGATGATGAGATCACCTAACAATGCGTATCCCATAAGGTAGCCTTGTGATTAAGCTACATGCAACTATATTTAAATGAAAATACTTTCAACTATATATCCTCTACTCAGCAACAATATCTATCAGCATTGACATTAAAATAGGCATTTTCCAGTGAAGGAAATATAAGAGAACTGGTTACCAGCAGAGCTGCTCTGACAAAGGAATAATGTCAAAGGAAGTTTTTCAGGCTGTAAGAATATTATACCAGAGGAAAATTTACTATGATTGCAATGAAGAAAGAGCAACAGAAGTGGTCAGTATCTTAAATGTACACTAGATTATTTTTCTTCACTTAAGTGTTAAAAAATATGCATAACTGTAAAAAGCAAAGCTTGCCAAGTTGCCTTAGTGAGGGAGATAGAGTGTACACACATAAACTATACAAGTAACTATAACAAATTTGAAGGAGGCTTTGGAGTTTAATTTAAAAAGATGAGTTAACATTACCTCTAAAAAGACTGGGAAAAGATGCACGTATCTTTTATATCTATTCTGTTACAGATAGATAAAGATATCTAGATTTACATATAGTATATATTTAAATATCTATATCTGTATATATGCGTGTAAGAGGGAGACCAAAAAAAAGGGGGGCGAATAATATTTTGGAGGCTGGGCCCCTTGTAGTATACTCCTAATTTTTTCCTCCAGATCAATCTGTCAAACAGTTTTTATCTGAAAGACTTGAGAAGGTTGCATCATGATTTGCAGAAGAAACCTTTCGAGTTGTGTCATTTAGGTGACTGGGTATTCCACTATGACATAGGACCTGCCCACACCTCACTGAGTGGTCAGCAGTTTTTGACCAAAAAACGGCATGAAACCCATGCCCCACCTTCCTCATTCACCCTATCTCATGCTGAGCAACTTTTATTTTGTTTTCCTGGAAAAAAGTCCCCAAAAGGGGACTTTTTGCCAATGTGAAAAAGATGAAACCAAAAATGGCAGAAGTATTTAAAGGCATCAAAATTGAGAAGTTCAAAAACTTTTAAGTAGTAGAAAAAGCATCTCGATAGGTGTATGCATCAAACAGAGAGTACTATGAAAGTGACTAAAGTTTAAACAAGTGAGAATTGACAATTTTTAATAAATTAATTCTGGATTTTTTTCTCTCTCTGTATATTATGCATTTATATTAATGTCCTGAGAAATCACTATAATGCAGCACAAAGAGATATAGCCAAAATGAAGAAATTACAATAACAACTAAAACACTTGCTTTTTTTAATATAATGTAATTTAATTTTTTATATTTTATTTTAAAGCTGTGTGGTTCAATTCAGGATTAGATATACAAGTGGACATCATACAGGTAAGGTTTGGGCCTCCCTGTGGACCACACTTTGCCTGGTCTGAGATCATTTACCCTTTACCCTTATTGGTGTTTTGTCATCCCCCCAACCCCAGCAGTGTCCCACTACTGCCAATTCCTTTCCTCTAGCATTATGATCATTGTTCAGGGTCCACTATAAGTGACAACATGTGGTACTCTGTTCTTTGTTTCTGTGATAGATCACTGAGTATTATAGACTCTAAATCCATCCAAGTTGCTGTGAAGTCCATATATTTGTCCTTGTTTATGGCTGTGTAATATTCCACTGTGTATATGTACTACATTTTTTTATCCAGTCCAGTTTCAATGAGCAGCAAGGTTGGTTCCATATTTTTGCTATTGTGAATAGTGCTGCAACAAACATGCATGTGCAGGTATCTTTTCTGTAAAATTATTAAGTTCCTCCAGGTATATTCCCGGTAGGGGAATTGCTGTGTGATATGGAAGGTCAATGTCAGTTCTTTTAGAAGTCACTACACTGTGGCCCATAGAGACTGAACTAATTTGCATTCCCACCAGCAGAGTAGAAGCATTCCCTTTTCTCCACATCCTCACCAGCATCTATAGGTGTTTGTTTTATAAATGATGGTCATTCTTACTGGGGTTAGGTGGTATCACAATGTGGTTTTGATTTGAATTTCTCTGATGATTAGTTAGACTGAGCACTTTTTCATGTGTCTGTTGGCTGCCCATATATCTTCTTCACCAAAATACTTTCTAATCGTTTTTAAAAGGCAGGAAAAGAAAAGAAAGAACAGAAATTACTCAGGGCAAACAGAAACATAACAGAACAAAAGTCCTAAATTAAAAACTGTTAGTAATTGTACTAAATGTAGATAGCCTAAGCATACCAAATAAAGGAGAGAATTTGTCGGTTTTGATTTTTTAAAAAGGCCTAGTTCTATGCTGACCAAATATACAATTTTTATTTATTACAGATAGTTTAAAGTGTGAGAAATTATGTGGCATGCCAACCTTCTTAGTCTATTCAAGTGAGTGTAACAAAATATTATAAACTGGGTGCCGTATGAACAATAAACGTGCGTTTCTCATGGTTCCAGATGCTGAGAAGTACAAGATCATCTGGTGATGCCAGACTCCATGTATGGTGACAGTATGTTCCTCATACATGGTGGCTTCTCCCTGCACCTTCTTATATTGCTACACATAAAATAGTTCCCTGTATCCATGGTTTCACTTTCCACGGTTTCGGTTTTAAGTTGCACACCCTTCTGAGTAACATGACGAACTCTTCTACCAGGACTTCATTCATCCCTGGGTCCAGCATTCCCACATTGCCCTTGCTGTTCGCCTATTAGTTGCTTAGTGGCCATCTCTTTTATCAGTTAGACTGTCGTGGTTTTGCCGTGCTTGTGTTCACATAACCCTAACTTAATTTCATGCTGGCCTCAAAGTTCAAGAAGAGTGATGTCAGCAACTCAGATATGCCAAAGAAGAGTCGTGAAGTGCTTCCTTTACTGAAAGAAAACAAAAATGAATGTTCTCAATTTACTAAGATCAAAAAAAAAAGGTGCCTAGATTTCTGAGACCTAGGATAAGAGCAAACCTTGTATCTGTGAAATTGTGGAGATGGAAAAAGAAATTTTTTTAGCTTTGCTGTTGTGCCTCAAGCTGCCAAAGAATATCGTAGTCTCTGAGGTTTCAAGCACTTGCTGAGGGTCGTGGAATGTATTCTCTGTAGATTAGTGGGGAATACCAGGTGCAAGGGTGAATAAGGAAGTTATTCAGGCTGTAAATAATACCAGAGGAGAATGAGGCATGTCAGCAAGCATATTAACAACAATGGTTGGTATTTGGGAAAATATATACTGGATTAGCTTTCTCCTCTTAAGTGTAAAAATATACACTAGAATGTAAAAGGCAAAAATTGTAATATTGTCTGTGTTGAAGAGAGATTTCCACTCTTGGGCCTCTTTTTATAAAGGTACTAATGCCATCTATGAAGTTGCTGAAAGGTCCAACCTCTTAATATTATAGCATTGGGAATTAATTTTGACATAATGAATTTTGGGGGGGACACAAACAATCAGTCCTGAGAATTCCCTCTTGGTTATGCCAAAGTCTTGCCCTTCTCACATATAAAACACAAATATTTTCTCCCAATCGCCCAAAAGTCTTAACTTTTTCTTGCATTACTTTATATTGAAGTCCCTAATCTCATCTAAATCAGATTTGTAGTAAGATTCAACCTGAGAAAAATTACTCTCTGGCTGTGATCCTGTAAAATCAAACATTTTGTGTGCTTCCAAAATACCATGACGGGACAGGAATAGAAGAGACATTCCCATTCCAAAAAGGGAGAAACAGGAAAGAAGGGAGGAGTGGCAGATCCTGGGCAAATCCAGAACCCAATAGGGCAAACAACATGAAACCTTAAGAATCTAGAATAACTTTCTTAGACTCAGTGCTTTGCACTCTAAACACACTGTAGTGTGGGTAAACCCCCAAGCTCGGGGAAGCCATGCTTTCATGACCCTGAACAGGTTTCTTGTGGAGACTCTGAGGGAGAATCTGTTCCTTGCCTCTGTCCTTGCCTCTAGTGGTTGCCAGCAATCCTTGATGTTTCTTGACTGGAGACTCGCATCTCTGCCTCTGTCCACACATGGCCTTCTATGTTTCAGCCCGTGCCTTAACATTTGCTCTCCCCTGTGCCTGTCTCCATACTTAAGATTCCCCTTCTAAGGACACCACTCATTGGATTACAGTCCATTGTAGTAATCCAGTATGATCTCATCTTAACTTTATTACATCTGCAATGATCTGATTTCCAAAATACGTTGCATTAATAGGTACTAGGTGTTAGGATTTGATCATTTCTTTTGAGACGAGACTGGTCTACATACAATAGAGGGAAACTGGGCAGAGCAAAAACAATGTTCACTGTAGCCCAAGAAACAACACACCCACCTGTTCTTTCCAGTTTTTCTCCTAATACTTTGGAACCAACAGGACATCTTTACACTTCTTCAGGAACAGTGCCCTTGTCTGTAAAAGTAAGAATGTGGAACACATGGTTTCTAGGGTCATTTTTATAAAATTCTGTGATTCTCAATACAATGACATGGTAAATTCTCTATCAGGCTGTGGTTAATATTTTTAAAATAAGGTTAAATATGGTTTTTTCTTTAAATATTTTACATAAAATAGCCACAAGAACATTAGTTCTTCAGAGTTGCTTTTAAGCAAATCCTTATTTTAACCATTTAACTCTGATGATCTGATAAGTCACATAAGGATAAAAAATTTTGTTTATTTTGACAAGAAGCTAAGTCCCCTTATATGTTATTGCTATCTGTAGATTACAATCAACATTTTTAATTGTTTTTTATATTTTTCTGTTTTTATTGTCAAGTCATTAATATAAGGCCTTTAAGAATTTTGGGCTAGCTGGGCTTGGTGGTTCAGCCTGTAATCCTGCATTTTGGGAGGCTTTGGTGAGTGGATTGCCTGAGCCCACGGGTTCGAGGCCCGCCTGGGCAACTTGGCGAGACCTCATCTCTATAATAAAATAAAAAAAAATTAGTCAGGTGTGGTAGCGCACACCTGTAGTTCCAGCTACTTGGAAGGCTGAGGTGGAAGGATCACCGGAGCCCAGCAGGTCGAGGCTGCAGTGGCCGGGAGCAGCCACTGCACTCCAGCCTGGGCGACAGAGTGAGACTCCAACTCAAAAAAAAAAAAAAAGAATTTTGTGCTAAATCTGTCTGCAGTTCATTATACTTTCTTTTACTCCACTCACTGTCTCACTCATGTAATTGCTAAAAACCAATGGAATGCTTTTATAATGTTTTTATTATATTTATAATCTGTACAAAGCCTCAGTTATAAAACTTTTCAAGCACTATTCTTTAACTTCTTTTACATAAAATGAAAAAATAGACATGTGTGTACATATATAGGCTACAAATTCTGTCCACACACAGTCCTAATTTTTTTTTAATTTCTACTCTTTTTATGTGGGGGAAGTATTAATTTGACAAGGCACCATTTTAGTGGGTTATGCTGTTTTTAGGTGGGTTATGTTGTTCTGTAAGTGAGGCCAAGTGAGTTTAGGTTATAATATTGTATCTTGGTCTTTATAGTATCTGCATAATTTCTTTATGTATTTTCAGGATATTTAAATCTAAACATGAAAATAGCCTGTAAATTGGACTTGGTGGCTCAGCCTGTAATCCCACACCTTTGGGAGGCTGAGGTGAGTGGATTGCCTGAGCCTGTGGGTTCGAGACCCGCCTGGGCAACTTGGCAAGACCTCATCTCTACAATAAATCAAAAATTAGCCAGGCATGGTAGTGCGTGCCTGTAGTTCCAGCTACTTGGAAGGTTGAGGCAGAAGGATCGCCGGAGTCCAGCGGGTCGTGGCTGTGGTGACCAGGAACGGCCACTGCACTCCAATCTGGGCGACATAGTGAGACTCCAACTCAAAAAAAAGAGAGAAAGAAAATAGACTATGAATAAACAAAATACAGAAAAAATGGGAAAAAAACAAAGACTAAAAATATTGAATGGTAGTTGCTGACAGAGCATTTCAATGTATAATAATTACATTTGCTTAATACAATTTAAATGATCAGGTCTTTCTGTGTTTCCAGTGACAAACACCCATTCTAGCAGTCTAGGGCAAACAAAACAAAAGGACAAACACCCAATTCTAGCAGTCTAGGGCAAACAAAACAAGAGTTTTCACTGAATTTGAGACTCAGCTATAATGAGCTTCATGCAAAGTTGGATCTATGGCTCTAGATGAGTTAGAGTCTCTCTCTCTCTCTCTCTCTCTCTCTCTCTCTCTCCACCCCTCCCACTCCCTTTCCCTCTTTCTCTACTTCTCTCTCTATCTTATTTTCTCTATCTTGGGTCTCTCTCTCTCTCTCTCTCTCTCTCTCTCCCCTCCCATCAGCTTTCTTTTCAATTACTTCAGAAAATTTTGTTCTGCAGTAGCAACTAATAGTGTTGCAATTCATTGTTTCACTATTCCTGATGGAAAGAGCATATTTCTTTTCTGATAATTCTGAAAATATCCCAATTTACCATCACATATATTCACATGGTGGGCCAAGGCACTCAAATTCAAGTTCTAAAACCTATTTTTTTTTAAGGGCTCTATGATGGAAATCAAGAATACACTATTTTTAGAAGTTATAAAAGGAAGCATGGATATTCATCTTTTCCTATATATTTACCTAGCTAACATTATGGAGTCATTATCTTGCTAAGTATGACTAATTTTTTAGTCAATCAATCATCATCACTTATTGATTATGAAGAAAATATTAAAGGTACACACACACAAAATTAAAAAACAAAAAAATTCAGTCCTTGTATTCATTAAACTTAGTTGAGATATGTTTTAAACATTTTCAACATATGTGTGCATAAGAAGTGCCAAAGAATTGGCAGAAAAGAGAGAGTATAGACAAGTTCAAAGGAGCAAGGAGACAGCAGAGACTTGGGACAATTGTGAAAGTTTTCCATGGGGTGGTAACAATGTATAAGTTTGCTGAATGAATAAAACTACTCTAGCATAAGTAGCACTAGCATATATTCTACCTTGAATTGACCCCACATCTTTAAAATACATTTTCAAAAATTGATTCTAGATGATGGAAAAGAGATAGTATGATCAAAGCTGGTAGAAAGTTATAGCCAAAGAAATATTAAGCAACCAGACTTCACCAGGCTTATTTTATGTGGCAGTGTGAAAATTATTTCAAATACCTTGTTAACACACATCATCTGGAAAATAAATATAATAGGTCATATAATTTAAATTTTCCTCATAATGTTAGTGATAATTTATGACAATTTCTATGGGAAATTCACTGAATTAATCATTTTATATTGATGAATGTATTTAGTTTTCATAATAACCCCATTGCGCAGACCCCATGATGTAGGCCCTTGCAATTTAAAAGGTGACACTAACCAGTAACATTTAACAAGTATCATCTGGATATTGTTTAAAATGCAGATGATCAGGTTCCATACTACATAGAGTCAAGGAACTTAGCATTTGAACAAGAGTCTCAGGTGATAAATTTGTGAATTCAGTTTTGAGAAGCCCTGATGTACAAACACTATTAATATTGCCATTTTATATAAATCTAACCAAAGGGATACAGTAGTTTCTTCAAGATCAGTCAGCTAAAATGTGATAGAGCAAGTTTTTACCAATGGGCCAAGTTTTAGCCACTGCTCTGGCACCCTTAGTTTCTATGAGTCTATGAATCTGCACAGTGGATAAGTAGGGGATTCCGTTGAAAAGACAAAAATAGCCAGGCGGAGGTAAGATTGCATTGCTACCTATGGAAATAGTCCTGGGAAAATTGATGTGTTTTAATTATTGAAAGTAGAGACAGTAGAAGAAAATTCTATGGTATTCAGCTAAGGTAGGTTAAAATACATGGGCAATAAAGAATAATTTTTATTATAAGTATGTGAAAAAATCTCAAGAATGCTTGGGTGGTGTTTGTGAGAAGAAGGTTAAAATGTTTGACTTCACTCTTGAAGTGAAATTTAAGAAAAACTCAAAGGTATTTCTTCCCTAGACTTAAAATAGTTTGAGATAATAAAAATGTTGTGAAAAGCCATATACGGATTTCCATATGCCAACATCACATTGTTTCAACTCTTCCTTCATATCATAGCTTCATTTGTATTGCCTAAATCTATTTCTACATGACACCAAAAACCCACTAGTAGTCATTCAATTAGTATATTGTGCTGTCTTTTATTTTTTTATATAATGGCATAGGCAATCAAACTAGTTGTTTAAATTAAGTTGTTGGCTGAATCTTAATGCACGGCCATCATTTCAGAGGCAGCGACTTTTTCTTTGTGTTATATTAGCCTTAGTACTGCAATTAGATCAAGAGGGTAACTTCCATGTAGGATGGATAGAATGTGAGTATTTGGTGCCCCTTTCTTTTTTTTTACAACATACCATTCCTGAATTAGCCTCTAAAAGTGATTTGGAGTTCTTGTTTTGGAGATTCACAGAGGATTTAGTTGTCTTGCAATAGGATTAGTATACTTTTAACAAGTACATTTATTCTACAGAATGCTACCGAGCAAATTTTAACTGTGTTTTATATATGTCCTCTTGTTTTTAGAAAATAGTAGTCCACAATTCTTGGTTGAATCCTGATTTCATGTTTCTGATAATTAACACAGACATAGATACTAGCACCTAGCTATAATAAGTCTATTTTTTACCTTTTCACAAATATATTATTTCTTCTATATTAGTAATAAGAATAAAACATTTCCGGAAATTCTGAGATAGTCAGAATGCCTTTCACAGACTCATTTCTTCTTGGTAGAGAAGCAGCATTCATTTCCTTGTTTGAGTTCTCGAGCAGAGGCTATCAACCCAAATTTTAACTACTTGAAGGGTTCTTAAAAATATTATGCATGGCCCCAAACTTCAGAGATTAACTATTAAATAAATAGTTGATGTTGATTTTTTTAAAGTTCTCCAAGGGATACCAGTGTATAGCCAGGTCTGAGGACTACATCCAACACATAAATACATAAACTTCAAATGGAGAAATTCTGCAAAAATTGGGGTAGAGAAGGGTGAATGAATGAAAGCCTGGACAAGCAGAGGGAGTGGGTACATCCCTTATGTTATAATAATTGTTTCTTCTCACATATTTTTATCATATTTTTCAACATATTTTGTTGACTAACATAGTGTACAAAGCACAAATGGGTTTATTCTGTGTCAGATTGTATTCTTGCATTTGTGATGAACACCATACATTTATTTTCATCTCAATAAAATTCTTTTTCATCTTACTAAATTAATAGTCTTGACTCAATCAATTAGTGTTCTGCCAGTTTATATTTTTAGTTTAATTAGAAAAGTGATAGAAAAGATGATATTTATAGATTAAGTAAGCAAACCTTCTTTTCATTGTTTTAGTTATAGAAATCAGTCATCTTAATATTAATATGTTAATATTCGAATCAACTGGTACATTCATCTATGGTGTTATTATTTTAAAGATACAGATTATGAATCTGTCCTACTCAATGCAAAACTTCCTACACTTAGTCTTTCTTTTTCTGAAATGTTTATCATTCAGAAGTGCGAGGAAGATATTGCCTTATAGTTAGCATGGTAGTGTCTTTTATTCATATTTTGTGGCATTTTATTGGTGGAGCCTTTCCATCATACCAGGGCAGTAGCATGTACCATTTGCATGATACCTGGCCATATGTTTTTAAGATTTCTTCTCTTTTAAGTGGGGCTTATCATGAATGCACAGTTTAATAGCTCATTTTCTTTCCCTTTGCTAGGGATTCAGGATCTGTGTGCTTCTCTGTTTTTATGAAGAACTACTTAATTGTGCAAAACCAAATAACAGTCTTGAAAGGATTTAAATTTTTCTAGAGGTTCTCTTTGTCCACTACTAGATGTACATTGACAGAAAATGTAAAAATGGCTTTGACCTTAAGATCACTCTATGAAAAAGATACCTGCAAATACATGTTTATTTCATCATTATTTACAATAGCAAAAACATGGAACCAACCATATTGCCCATCGAAAGAGGACTAGATTTTTTTTAAATGTGGTACATATATACAATGGAATATTATGCAGCCATAAATAAGGACAAACATATGGACTTCACAGCAACTTGAATGGATTTAGAGTCTATCATACTCAGTGATCTATCACAGAAACAAAGAACAGAGTACCGTATGCTCTCACTCAAAAGCAAACCTTGAACAATTATCATAAAACTATAAGAAAAGGAAACATATCATAATACTATAAGTAGTGGGAAGCAGCCGAGGAGGGGTAGGATTGGCAGTTGAGGGAAACTACCAGGGGAGGGAGGGTCACACCTCATCAACAAGGGTACCTGCATAATGAACATTTGTATACCTAACCCTGAATTGTACCTCACATATTCAAAATAAAATTTTTAAAAAATAAAGTTGTAGATAATAGCAGAAAATTCTATGGTATTCCATTAAGAAATGCTAAAGTACATGGGCAATAAAAGTAATTTTTACAGTAAAAATGTATGAAGGTATCTCAAGAATACTTGGAGTGATTTGTTCCAGTATTTGTGACAAGAATGTTACAATTTTTGACTTCCTTCTTAAAGAGGAGCTTAAGAAAAACTCAAATATATTTCTTTCCTAGTCTTAAAATACTTTGAATTAATAAAATTTCTTTTGTAAAAAAAAATATGGATTCCCAGATGCCAATATCACACTGTTTCACTTTGACTCTTTTTTAATACCATAGCTCCATTTTTAGTGCCTAAATCTATTTATAGATGACACCAAAAATCCACTAGTCATTCAGTCACTGCATCATGCTCTTATTTTTATATAGTGACACAATTAAACTAGTTGCTTAAATTAAGTTGTTGGCTGAATATTTATGCTAGGTCATCATCCCAGGGGCAGCAATTTCTTGTTTGTCTTATATTATTCTTAGCACTGAGATTAGATTACTGAGGGTGACATCCATGTGGGAGGGCTGGCATGTGAACCTTTGGTTCCCCTTTCTTTTTTCTTGCAACATATCAGCCCTGAATTTGCCTCTTAATGACTTACAGTTCTTATCTTGGAGATTCACAAAAGATTTAGTTGTCTAGCAACAGAATTTGTATACTTTTAATAAGTTCATTTATCCTATAAATGCCAGAGATCAAATTTTCAACTGTACTTTATACATGTCCTCCTGATCTTAGATAATAGTGGTCCATACTTTTTGGTTGAATTCTTTTTTTTTTTTTTTTTTTTTGGTTGAATTCTTTTTTCATATTTCTGGTAATAACAAAGATATAGATATTAACACCAAGCTATGAGTCTACTATTTTTATCTTTATACAAGTATGTTAATGCTTTAATATTCGTAATAGGAATGGAAAATATATGGAAATTCTGAAATAGTCATGGCTCATTTCCTCTTGGTAGAGAAGCAGCATTTATTTCTTTGTCTGAGTTCTTGCACAGTAGCTATGAACCCAAATTTTAATTACTTGAAGAGTTCTTAAAAATGTCTATGCCTGGTCTCCAACTTAAGAGATTAATTTATAAATCAGTTAGTTGGGGTTGATTTTTTAAAAAGCTTTCCATGTGATATCATTATGCCATCAGGGCTGAGAAGTATATACACATGAACTTGAAATCAAGTTCATACATATGAACTTGAAATTGAGATATTCTGCAAAAACTGGGGTAGTGAAGGGTGAAGGAATGAAAGACCGGACAAGCAGAGGGAATGAGGGTATATCCCCTGCATTACAATAATTGTTTCTTCTCATATATTTTTCTATCATATTCTTAACACATTTTATTGTTTAATACATAGCATGAAGACTCAGATGGGCTTATTCTGTGTTAAGCTGTATTCTTTTTTTAGTTGCTAACTACTATACATATATTTTCATCCCAATATTATTCTGCATAATCAGCTAATACTCTGTCAGTTTATACATTTTAGTTTACTAAGAAAAGTGATAGAAAAAGTGGTATAGCTTAAGACAACACATCTTGTAATTGTTTTAGTTATATAAAGCAGTCATCTTACTATTATAATGTTAATACTCAAATCAACTAGTACATTCATCTATAGTTGCAGTATTTTAAAGATACGGCTTTACTTGGTTTTGAATCAGTCCTGTTCTTAATTCAATTCTTCCTACACATAGTCTTTCTTTTACTTAAGTGTTTATCACTTAGAAGTGCCTGGAAGGTACTGGATTACCATTAGGCCTTAGTGATTTTTATTTATATTTTGTGGCATTTTACTGATAGAGACTTTCCACCATACGAGGGCAGTAGCATGTGCCATTTGAATGATACCTGGCCATATGTTTTTAAGATTCCTTCCCTTTGAAGTGGAGCTCATCCCTAATGCATTGTTTCATAGCTTATTTTCTTTCCCTTTACTAGGGATTCAGGGTCTCAGTGCTTCTTAGGTGTTTTTACAAGAACTACTTCATGTACGGAATCAAATAACAGTCATGAGAAAATTTAACTTTTCCTAGAGGTTTCCTTTTTCTGCTACCTCATCTGCACTGACAGAAAATGTAAAAATGGCTTCAATCTTGAGTTCTTCTTTTTTTGCTGGGCCTGGAGTTCTTGATCTCTGGGAACTAGTTAACATGCATGGTTCACTCAATAGTAAAGTAGAAATAAAGTTTCAGTTATGCTCAGCACAACTTATTCCTGAGCAGTACTCTAAAAATTTGCTATCTTTATGGCCCTTCAAAACAAATTGGAAACTGAAAGTTCTTCTGAAAATATTGTGATGGTTTGTGGTATGTATTTTGTTTTTCTGACCACAAAATACTAGAAGAGGAACTTATATTCTACAGAAATGTTACTTCGTAGAGACTGGACCAATGAAAGGCAGTGATTTGGAGCACATGCAAAGGGACTAAGAGCATGGACTTGGGCTCGCCCATACTCTGCTACTCATTAGATGTGTGAATTTGGCATCTTTATTTAGTGACTTTAAGCATCAGTTGCCCCAACTGTAAAAAAAAAAAAAAAAAAAGAGAGCGAGTGATACTAGTTATACTTATTTTATATTGTTGTTGCTAGGTTTATATAAGATGATCTAAAAAGCAGCTGGATCCTAGTACAAATTTATTACATGTTAGTGATAGTTATTATTCATATCACTTATGAAACTCTGAACAATAGGCACATTCCCTGGAATAGATATAATCAAACAAATCTAATTCTTCATCAGTGAGTTTTCATGGGATGAAGAAAGAAGGAAAGAGCAGTATGAAATTGTTGCAGAAATGCAATACAACAGAGTCAGTACACCATGAGTACCATCAACAGAGTTATTGCAACAGTTAATGTCGCACGGAATGCTAGCCTCATTCTCCTGAGTGTTTGACCCTTAAAATTGTATTGTCTGCATTTCTGCTACAGTAAATTCTCATGGCTCAAGGCATTTGTGTGTACTCAGACATGTTTTCTTAGAGTTAGACCTGAATGTTATATAATATTTTGCTTTACAGAATTATGTCATTTTCAGCAGAACTTTTCATTTGTTTCTGGCATATAGAAACACAACTGGTTATATTTTATTTTATTTTTTATTTTAAAGATGTGGGGTACAATTCAGGTAAATATACTGATGTTTATTATGCAGGTACCCTTGTTGATGAGGTGTGCCACTCCTTCCCTGGCAGTTTCCCTCAACTGCCAATCCCACTCCTCCTTCCCTGGCAGTTTCCTGCTATGGACAATCCCTTTCTTACAGTATTATGATAATTGTTCAAGGTCCACTTATGAGTGAGAAGATATGGTACTCTGTTCTTTGTCTCTGTAATAGATCACTGAATATGATAGATTCTAAATCCATCCAAGTTGCTGCAAAGTCCATGTGTTTTACCTTCTCTATAGCTGCATAATATTCCATTGTGTACCACATTTTTTTAATCCAGTTGTTGGTTCCATGTTTTTGCTATTGTGAATAGAGCTGTAACAAACATGCATGTGCAGGTATCTTTATGGTAGAATGACTTGAGTTCCTCCGGGTATATTCCCAATAGGGAAATTGCTGGGTCATATGGAAGGTCAATTTCTAGTTCTTTCAGAAATCGCCACACTGTCTTCCAAAAAGTTTTCACTCGTTTGCATTCCCACCAGAAGTGTAAAGGCATTCCGTTTTCTCCACATCCTTGCCAAAATCTGATGTTTGTTTTATTAATAATGGCCATTCTTACTGGGGTTAAGTGGTATCTCAGTGTGGTTTTGGTTTGCATTTCTCTGATGATTAGTGAGGCTGAGCACTTTTATTCAATGTTGTTTATGCATGCATCATACTTTTATACGTAATTCTGTTTTTTCAATATATTTGCTGAATTTTTATGCAAATTTCATATATTTTCTATTGATATTAATAGTTTTTCCCTATCTGTATGTTATATTGTTTATTTCGCTGGCTGGAGGATTCTATTCAATGTTGAAGAGGAGGAGTGACTACAGAAATCCTTGTCACACTCTTGAATTTTAAGGAATTTCCCTATTATTTTACAGTTAACTTAAATTTCCATATTTCTTTTATAGCTTCCATGAACACATCAAGTAATTTGCCTTCTATTCTTAGTTTGCTTAGTGCTTTAATTAAGAATCAGTCATCGGTACTGAATTTGTACAAATTATTTTTCTGTGTCTAGGATTGTGGTATTTTCCATTAATTTCTCAGTGTCATAAATGCATGAATGTTTTCAGTACTTTAAAGATGTCACTTCTGTGTCTTTTGGTTGGCATAGTTTCTGATGAGAAGTGTGTTGTCATTTTTAATCTTTGTTCTAAAGTTAAATAATCACTGCATCTCACATATTAATCTATCTTGAAAATTAATGTTATTCTTTTAAACATATGTCTGCACTCAGTGCACTGTGTATCTTATTAGAAATTTTGCTTCTATGTTCTAAATTTGTATATTTGAGTTTTCCTATTTCCTGTTTTCCTTGTTTAATTCTTTATGAAAATTATTGTACCATTACTTTCATGAATAATCTAAAGCTCCCTAATGACTAATATTGTCAAACATCTTTCCTTTTGTGTGCTTACCTTGCACCCATATCTCTTCCTTAGTAAAACATCTATGCAAATCATTGCCAATTCTTTACTGGGCTTTTTTTAAAATTGAGATTGTTTTCATGTAAATGTAGTTCATTTCATTCACAGATTTTTTTTTTTAATTTTCTCTTCTCTGTTTTTTAATGTGCCTAAGAAATCGAGTCATCTTAGTTTTTATAAAAACTAATGTGTGTTTTAAAATTTTCATCTTAAGATATTACCTAACAAACTTTCCATTACCTAGCTTTCCTTTTTTTTTTTTAACACTTTATAGCATTAGGTTTTGCACTTAGGTCTGTAATATATTTTTTATATGCAGACTAAGGGTCAAGATACTTTCTTCATAAGATGTCCAACTTTTCCAATCTTTGCATGTTGCAAAGATTGAAATCCCTTCA
This sequence comes from Cephalopachus bancanus, assembly GCA_027257055.1. Classification (NCBI taxonomy): domain Eukaryota; kingdom Metazoa; phylum Chordata; class Mammalia; order Primates; family Tarsiidae; genus Cephalopachus; species Cephalopachus bancanus. The sequence goes on along the minus strand of JAPVLO010000899.1, from coordinate 387,086 downwards.
AAAGATGGATCAATTTTGAGAACCTCTATTTTCTTCTATTGTAGTATATATCCAGTCTTTCTTTTTTAATGAAATTCATTATTTTTTCCAGTTTCGAAAACCAGAAACTTAGATTTATATACAACTTTTAAATATAGAATTTAAGTCTAAAAACTGAGCTTTATCTCCCAGAATTTGTGACTTGTGTTTCAATTTGTTCAATTCCAAATATTTCTGAAATTTGTTGTGATCTCTTGTGGACATGTGGTTTATTTAGAAATATGTTGCTCAATTTCAAATAATTGGAAGTTTAAGATTTTTTTGATTATTGATTTTTTGCTTAATACATGGCAGTCAGAAAATATAACCTGTGTGGTTTTAATACTATAATGTGTATTTACATTTGCTTTATGGACTGGCAAATATTTCATGTTGACATTAAAGGTATGTAAAAAGGCTATTATTGGACAGGGTATTGTCTAAATTAGATCAACTTTATTGATAGTGTTTTTCAAGTATTCTATGTACTTAACTATGTTGTTGCCCAACATGTTCCATCAGTTACAGAAAGAGGAGTAATGAAGCTTGACACAGTAACTGTGGGTATCTCAATCTCCTTTCAGTTCTATCACTTTTTGTTATTACGTATTGTTGTTTAGTGCAAGTACTTTTAGGATTAGTACTCTTCTTGAGGAACTGACCCCACCACCATTACATGTGTTTTTCATCATTCATCTTCCTTCCTTCTGTCCTTGCTTCCCGTCTTTTTGAGACAAAATGTCACTTTGCTTCCAGGTTGGAGTTCAATGACATAATCACGACTCACTATAGCCTCAAACTTCTGGGCTCAAGTCATCCTTCTGCCTCAGCCTCTCAAGTAGTCGGAACTATAGGCATCCACCGACTGCCTGGCTAATTTTTCTGTTTTGTAAGATGGAGTCTCACTTTGTTGCATAGCATGGTCTTGAACTGCACACCTCCAGCAATCCACTCGGCTTGGTTTCCCAAAGTGCTAGATGACAGGTGCGAGGTACTGTGCCTGGTTCTACTTATTTCCATTTCCTCTGCTTCATATAGTGGGTATTGTTGCTTTTGCCTTTTTTGAACCCTGAGAATTCTGAAATCTCACTACCTGGAATGTTTTGTGATTATAATGCACCAAGTTCTGCTCATCTCTGATGAAATGCACTCTCCTGATAACATCAACATCTTGGCTCACTCTAGCAAATAAATTTAATAATACAACTTCCTTCTAAATTTATGTCTTTGTGGTTCATATGTCCTATATCCCTGGGTGTTCATGGTGTGTTCTCTTTACACAAGGACTGAATTAACTTTTGGCTCTAAATGTGATCAAGTTTACTCTCTTTTTTACACATTTCCAAAACTGGCTTCCTGCGTAGTTCAAGCTGAAGATAATAACATATACTTTTAGGGCTAGGCTCGGTGACTCAGCCTGTAATCCTAGCACTTTGGGAGGCCAAGATGAGTTGATTGCCTGAACCCACAGGTTCAAAACCCACCCGGGCAACTTGGCGAGACCTCGTCTATACAATAAATAAAAAAAAAAAAAATTAGCCAGGCGTGGTAGTACGTGCCTATAGTTCTGGCTACTTGGAAGTTTGAGGCGGAAGAATTGCTGGAGCCTAGCATGCAGTGCTGACTGGGAACATGCCCCTGCACTCCAGTCTGGTGACAGAGTGAGACTCCAACTCAAAAATAAATAAATAAATAAAAATAACAACTACTTTTTGCATATCACCTTATATTCCCTTTGATTCTTCTAATGAGTTTTTAAGATGAGAATTATTCTATGTCTACCTCCCAAGAGAGTAACTGAGGTTTACTGGATATAGATAACCTGTCTAGGTACACCAACAGCAAATAGTAGGCGTGGCATTCAGATTCATATGGGATTTTTTTCCATTCAATACAACTTATTGATCCCCTATGAAATGCCAGGTACTGTTCTTGGACATTATTTTTGGGTATGTTCAGGGAATATAGCAGTGACCAATAAAGAAAATATCCTTATCCTCTAGGTAGGGGACAGAGGTGAACAAAGATTAGTAAATATATAAACACAAGTATAAACATATAAATAACAGTTAAGTAAATGGGTAAGATAAATGGTATGCAGGATAAGTACTACAAAGACATGGAATGCAGAAAAGGGGATGAAGTGTGTTAGTTGGTGGGGAGAGGTTGAACTTGGTAATTATACTGAAGGTGAACTTCAAAAAGAAACACGAAGAGTTCTAGAAAACAACAATGTGCATACTGGGGAATGAGTGTTCCAGCCAGAGGGAATAATAGTATGGGAGGGCCACAAGGTAGGAACATCCACAAAGTATGCAGGGAAGAGAAATAATGTATTGGGGAAGAGAGGGCTTTAGTTTGGAGAGGAGAAGACAATGAAATCAGGATGAAAATGAAGGGCTCAGATTCTTGGGCTCTGGAGGTATTTTGAGACTTTTGGCTTTCGCTTAGCATAATCCACTGAAGAGGTTTGAATGACATCATCTAACTTATGTTTGGGGAGAAGATCTCTAAAAGTCATGTTGGTTAAAGACTCCAGAAGAGTAAGGACAAGACTGGGAAGACAAATAATTGATCAAAGAATTGATTTATTCAAAGCCATTAGATCAGGGATTGGCAAAGAGAGGCTCACAGGTCATCTTAAATGACCTGTGAGCTAAGAATGATTCTTATATGATGAAAGGGTCTTGAAAAAGAAGAATAGGAAAGAAAAAGCAGGAGAAGGAAGAGAAAGAACGGGATGATGAGGAAGAGAAGGAAGTACAGAAACGGTATATGGACCACAAAGTCAACAATCTTTGGAATTTGGAAATTATTTGCAATAATATGAAGTCAAGCCTCTAAAGGTAGGTTCTCAACAAAATTAAAAGGAGGAAAATATGAGAGAATTAGTTGCTGAATATGTTGTAAAGTGATAGATGTTGGTGTTGAGAAATATCTATGGCTTCATTCCCAAGCTACACGAACAAGACCATTCATTTCCAGTGAGTTATTGAATAATAGTCTGGTTTGCAAAACAGTAAAGCAAAAGGCACTAACATAAACAATATCATAAAAAAGGATATAGCAACAAGAAAATAATAACAAAATAACACAAAACATTATTATAGCAATTAAGCATTTTCATGTTAATTACTGAATTTAACAACATGGGATAAGTAGAATTTCCCCACTAGAAATACCATATCCAAAAGGCTTAGTGACTGATTGTTCAAGGAATAATATGATATAATTTATGATTTTTAAAAGTCTCACATGTGATCATGGGTTTTCGGAGCATCTATAAAAAATCTGGGTCCAACACTTGTTCTGGCTTGCTACTTTCTTCCAACAAACAAAATCAAGAGATTATTCTTTTTTTATTTTTTATATTTTTATTTTAAAGATGAAAGGTACAATTCATGTCTTTCTTTATAGTTGCACAATATTCCATCATGTATATGTACCACTTTTTTAAAAATATCCAGTCCTCTTTCAGTGGGCAGCACAGTCAGTTCCATGTTCATGCTATTGTGAATAATGCAGCAATAAACATGCTTGTGTAGGTATATTTTTCACAGAATGATCTGAGTTCCTCTAGGTATATTCCAAGAATTTTTCAGTACTTTAAAGATATCACTTTTGTGTCTTTTGGCTTGCATAGTTTCTGATGAGAAGTCTGATGTCATTTTTATCTTTGTTCTAAAGTTAAATTATCGTTACATCTCAGAAATGAACCTATCTTGGATATTAATGTTATTCTTTTAAACATATTTCTGGACTCCATGTGTTGTACATCCTATTAGAAATTTTGCTTTATGTCTAAATGTATGGATTTGAATTTTCCTGTTTCCTATTTTCTGTGTCTAATTCTTTACAAAAGTTATTGTATTCTTTTTTTTTTTTTGAGTTGGAGTCTCACTCTGTCGCCCAGTCTGGAGTGCAGTGGCTGCTCCCGGCCACCACAGCCTCGACTGCTGGGCTCCGGCAATCCTTCCACCTCAGCCTTCCAAGTAGCTGGAACTACAGACGTGCGCTACTATGCCCAGCTAATTTTTTTATTTATTGTGGAGATGAGGTCTCATTAAGTTGCCCACACGGGTCTCAAACCTGTGGGCTCAGGCAATGCACTCACCTCAGCCTCTCAAGGCTCGGGATTACAGGCTGAGCCACCGAGCCCGGCTGTATCCTTATTTTTCATGAATAATCTGAATCTCCCTAATGACTAATATTGTCAAACATTTTTCTTTTGTGTGCTTATCATTTTCATATTTCTTCTTTAGTAAAATGTCTATATGAATCTTTGCCTACTTTATACTGAGTTGTTTTCTTTTTATTACAGAGAATGCATTTACACGCAATGAAATCCAATTATTTCATAGATGTGTGATTTACAAATATTTTCTCTTCTATGTTTTTTTTTTAAATGTGTCCTTTATGAAACCGAGTTGAATTAGTTTTGAGAAAACCCAATGAGAATTTTTAAAATTCTTTTTCCTTAAAAAAAAAAAGCAGGCCTATTACAAAATGGGCAAAAGATATGAATGAACACTTCTCAAAAGAAGACAAACAAGCAGCCAACAGATACATGAAAAAATGCTCAGCCTCACTAGTCACCAAGGAAATGCAAATTAAAACCACACTGATACCACCTAACTCCAGTCAGGATGGCCATCACCAATAACTCGAAGAACAACAGATGCTGGAGAGGATGCAGGAAAAAGGGAACACTTCTACACTGTTGGTGGGAGTGTAAACTAATAAAACCTCTGTGGAAAACAGTTTGGTGATTCCTAAAAGATCTAAAAGTTGACCTTCCATACAACAACCCCCCCCCCAGTTCCCATACTGGGAATACACCCAGAGGAACTCAAGACACTCTATGAAAAAGATACCCTCACATGCATGTTTATTGTAGCATTATTCCACAATAGTAAAAACATGGAACCAACTGTGCTACCCATCAAACAGGACTGAATAATAAAAATGTGGTACATATACACAATGGAATACTATGCAGCCATAAAGAATAACAAAATTGTGAGCTTTGCAGTAACCTGGATCAGAGTCTATAATACTGAGTGAACAAAGAACTGAGCAGCACATGTTCTTACTCATAAGTAGACCTTAAAAAATTATCATAATACTATAAGAAAAGGATTGGCAGTAGTGGGAAACTGCCCAGAGGGGGCATCAACAAGGGTACCTGCATAATGAACATTTGTATACCTAACCCCTGAATTGTACCCCACATTTTTAAAATAAAATTTTTTAATTGCTTTTTTAAATTCTACCTATTAAACTTTGCCTCACCAAGGTTTCCACTTTTTTTTTTTTTGACACTTTATAACATTGGTTTTACACTTAGGTCTGTAATGCATTTTTTATATGGTACAAAATAAGGGTCAAGATGCTTTTTCGCACAGGATGTCCAACTTTTCCAAAACCTCATGCTGCAAAGACTGAAACCCCATCAAGGGATCAAAAGATGGGTCAGTTTCTGGACTCTCAATTTTCTTCTATTGATCTACATTTACAGTCTTTCTCCTTTACTAAAATTCATTCTTTTTTCTAGTTTATTAAGCCATAAACTTAGATTTTTATTTATATACAACTTTTAAATATAGACTTCAAGTCTAAAAACTGCTTGAACATTGTCCCACAGAGTTTGTACTTTATGTTTCCATTTGTTCAATTCCAAATATTTCCTGATCTTTCTTGTGATCTCTTTTGAACATGTGATTTATTTAGAAATATGTTGTTCAATTTTCAATAATTGAAATTTTAAAATAATTTTTTATTATTATTATTTTAATACCTGGAAGTCAAAAAATATAATTAGTGTGATTTTAATACTTTAAAATGTCCTTACATTTGTTTTATGGTCCAGAATATGGTCTATTCTGGAAAATGTTTCATGTTTACTTTAAAAGTGTGTTGGCTATTTTTGGACAGGGTATTGTCTAAATTAGATCAACTTTATTGATAGTGTTTTTCAAGTCTTCTATATATTTACTATGTTGTTGCCCAGTGCATTCTTTCAGTTACTGAGAGACTAGTGATAAAGGTTTGACACAATAATTGGGGGTAGCTCATTTTCCTTTCAGTTCTTTTTTCTTTTATTTTATTTTAAAAGGTGTTTATTGCAAAACTTTAAAAAACAGTAAACAAATAAAAATAACTTAAATGTCTAACTCTGAGATAATGGTTAAGCACCTCCTTTTGCTATTTCAATACTCTCTAATATTATGTGGAATAATTTTTTATGTAATGTTGAGTAATTTTTTTTAAACTGACTTCTGATTTGACTTCTGATTCTGGCAGTATGGTACATCAGACCTTCTCAATAACCCTATCATTTGTTGATTTAAAAATCATGAGGTCATAAATTTGAAGGAGAGAGACATATATATAAATGGTGTCTCAGTTCTATCAGTTTTTGTTTTTATATATTTTCAAGATCTGTTATTATGTGCAGACAATTTTAGGATTGGTAGTCTTCTTGAGGAAGTGACCCCATATCACTTAAGCTTTCCATTATCCATGATCCTATTGTTTTCCTGAAGTCTGTTTCTCTCTCTCTCTCTCTCTCTCTTTCTCTCTCTCTCTCTCTCTCTCTCTCTCTCTCTCTCTCTCTCTCTCTCTCAAACAGGGCTTCACTTTGTTGCCAGGCTGAATAGCAATGGCATAATCATTGCTTACTGCAGCCTCAAACTACTGGGTCCAAGTGATCTTCCTGTTTTAGCCTCTTGACAAGCTAGGACTATAGGCACCTACCTCCATATCTGGCTATTTTTTGGTGATTTGTGGGGATGGGGTCTCACATTGTTGAGTATCCTGGTCTTAAACTGCTCACCTCCCAAAGTGCTGGGTTATGGGGCACACCACTGCACCTGGCTCTATTTATTTCAATTTCCTCTCCTTCATATATTGGATATTGTTATTTCTACCCTTTTTGGAATCCTGAGAATTCTGAAATCTCACTACCTGGAGTATTTTTTAGTATAATGCAGGAAGTACTGCTCATCTCTAATGTTATGCAACTGGTCCTGATAACATCATCATCTTGCCTCACTCTAACATATAAATGTAATAAATACAAATTCCTTCTAAATGTATGTCTCTGTGGTTCATATTTCCCAGGTCCCTGGGCATTCAAGCCTTTGTATTCTCTTTATATAAGTTCTGAACTCACTTTTGATTCTGAATGTTATCAAGTTTACTCAATCTTTCCACGCATCTCCAAAACTAGATTCCTGCTTAGCTCATGCTGAAGAGAATAACAGCCACTTGGTGCATATCATCTTTATCTTGGTTCTTCTTCCTAAGTTTTTGAGATGAGAACTATTATGAGTCTATCCCACAAAAATGGAAACCATGATTTAGTGGATATAAACAACTTGGCTAGGTAAACCAACAGCAAATTGTAGGCATGGCATTCAGGAATTTTTTTCATTCAATAAAATTTATTGATCTCACTCAAGCAAAGTACTGTTATTCTATATGATTTATGGGTATGTTTAGGTAATATAGCAGTGACCAATAAAGAAGATATCCTCTTCTTCTAGTTTGGGGACAGAGGTGAACAAAAATGAGCAAATATATAAAAACTAGTATAAACATACAATTAAAAATTAAGTAAATGGGTAAAATAAATAGTATGTAGGATAAGTACTACAGAGACATGGAATGTAGGGAAGGGGGATGAAGAGTGTTAGTTGATTGGGGAGGTTGAACTTGGAATTATAGTGAAGGTGAAAGTCAAGAAGGAACATGAAGAGTTCTAGAAAACAACACTGAGCCTATCTGGGGAATGAGTATTCCAGGCAGAGGGAACAGTCAGATAGGAAGGCCATGAGGCAAGAACATCCACAGAGTACTGAGGGAACAGAAGGGACATCCGTGTATGGAGGAAGAGATGGCTTATGTAGAGAGAAGTAGTAAATGAAATCAGATAGGAAGCAGAGGGCTGAGATTCCTAGAGCTTTGGAGGCATTTTGAGGCCTTTGACTTTTGCTCAGCATAATCCGTTGAAGAGATTTAAATGACATGATCTGACTAATGTTTTGGGAGAAACTCTCTGGATCCCATGTCAATTAAAGACTTCAGGAGAGTAAGGACAAGATTGGGAAGACAAGTAATGATTCAAATAATTTATTTACTCAAAGCTGTTAGATCAGAGATTGGCAAAGATAAGTCCTCGGATCATTTTGTATGACCTGTGAGCTAAGAATGGTTCTTACATGTTGAAAGGGTCTTGAAGAAGGAGAAAAGGGAAGAAGAAAAGCAGGAGGAAGAGGAGGAAGAATAGGATGAGGAGGAAAAGAAGGAACTACAGCAACTGTATATGAACCATAAAGCCAAAAATCTTTGAAATTTGGAAAATATTTGCCAAAATCTGAAGTAAATCATTGAAAGTAGGTTCTCAACAGAATTCAAAAGAAAAATACATGAAAGAATTAGTTGGTGAATATATTGTAAAGTGATAGTTATTGAGAAATATCTATGGCTTCATCCCCAAGTGTTACAAAAAAGACTATTCATGTCCATTGAGCTACTGGATAATAGTCTGATTTCCAGGATAGTAAAACAAAAGGCACTGTCTAACATGAACAATAGCATTTTTTTAGAAAGTATAGAGCAAGAAGAAAATAATAACACAAAATAGCACCAAATATTTTGTAGCATTTACACATATATTTTCATGTTAATTACCGAATTCAATCTTCCAGTCTAGTACATGGGATAGTTAGAATTTCTCCATTAGAAATTACCGTATACAAAATCCTTAGTGACTGATTGCTCAAGGAATAACATGAGCAATCAGTCATGTTATTCCTGTAATTTATGGTTTTAAAAAGTCTGGTATGGGGGGGGTCAGGAAGACGGCAGCCGAACTGGTCAGACTATGCAAAAACCGGGGTGAGTGAGTGAGTGTATGGAAAATTCAGTGTACATGTCATGAGTGAGTGGGCATGTAGAGTGACTGACTGAGTGAGGGCTCAGGAGCAAGCTGCCATGGTGCTGCAGCTACTCAGCTTAGACTCTAATGACTCCTGAGATGCAGAAGCCGAGCACCATTTCTTTTTCTTTTTCTTTTTAAACAAAACTCTGCAAGGGAAGAAGATGCTGGAAGAGACTAAGTGGGGGCTCGTAAGCAAGTGTCTAGGGCCCTCCTGGTGAAACAGCTGGTGCTGCAGCTGCTCTGCTTAGTCCCTAGCACTTCTCCCATCTCAGAAGCCAAGCTCCTTATTTTTTTTTAATGGGCAAAATTTTTCCTGCAAAGAAGCGGTGGGGAGAGACTGCCGGCTCCAGGCTCTGCCTCACCACTGCAGTGGGAGAGACTGCCACATCCAGGCTATGCCTCACCACTGCAGTGCCTGGCCAGACACTGGGAGCAAGGACTGCGGAGAGAGCCCAGAGGCAGAGTCCCACTGGAGAAGACAAAAGAGGCACCCTGCCTTCATCTTGAAAACAGGGCAGGAAACAGCTCTGTCTTGGTCACCAGGGAGCAGCAGACCTGATCTCTGTGACTGGCAGATCAACTACTCAGGGGTTGATCGTGCACCAAAGGGAATATCCTAAAAGCACAAACTTCAGAGGGACCTGACTAGTGCTGAGTCTCAGGCACCCCACCCCCTAACCTGACTCAGCTGCGGGGCAAAGGGTGTGGCCAGAAAAGAATAAGGGAGACCTCCAAAAAGACCAGTGGTGAGTCCGGGACTGGCTCAACCCCACTCCTCCCCAGCAATCCTCTGAATGTCAGACCCACATGGTTGGGTCATGACTGAGAGGGACAAACCCAGGCACAGCCTGGGCGTCAGTCACAATAGGAGAATTCCATTCCATGATAGGGCTGGCTGGGACACCTCCATGAGTACATACCTGGAGAAGAGACAATCCTGCACTTCCCCACCAGAGGGGATCCCCTGACTACATGAGAGTGGGGAGGAGAATTGCAGCCCCACCCACCCCCACTGCCCCTCCTCCTTCCTGCTTCAGACACTGGGGAGAGAGTGAAAGAGGTGGAAGCTCTGCAGGAGATAGCAGAGAAGCAGATGAGAGAAAATTACAGAATCTGCCACAAGAGGGCAAGGGGTTTTGTGTGTGTGTGTGTGTGTGTGTGTGTGTGTGTGTGTGTGTGTGTGTGTGTGTTTTCTTTTTTTAATTTTTAAAAACTTTTTGCCTGATTGTTTGTTAGTTTTTCTAGTTTTTAAATATTTTTCCTTTGTGCATGAATGAGTGAGGGTCTGACAACAGCAAGAACATGGAACCAATCGTGCTGCCCATCAAAAGAGAACTGAATTTTAAAAATGTGGTACACATAAACAATGGAATACTATGCAGCCATAAAGAAGAACAAAATCATGAACTTTGCAGCAACCTTGATGGAATTAGAGTTTATAATACTGAGTGATCTCTCATAGAAACAAAGAGCTGAGTATTGTATGTTCTCACTCATAAGTAGACTGTGAACAACTACAGTATTACTATAAGAAAAGGATTGAAAGTGGTGGGAAACTGCAGAGAGGGGGTTGGGAGGGTGGTGAGGTGGGATTGACAGTAGTTGATATCTGCCTGGGGAAGGCAAGGGCATACATCATTGATAAGGGTGCCTGCACGGTGAATATTTGAATACCTAGCCCTGAATTGTACCCCACAGTTTTAAATAAAAATTAAAAGAGGAAGAAAAAAACTTTTTGCCTGTTTGTTAGCTCTTCTATTTTTTTAAATATTTTTTCTTTTTGCATGAATGTGTATGTGAGGGTTTGCTCTGCATCCCCCCCCCACTTTTGTTTTTTGTTTTCTGTTTATGGGTGTATGTCAATGATTGAGTGTTCATCTTTCAGGGTTTTCTTGTTTTTTGTTTGATGCTTTGTTTTTGTTCTTCTCTTTTTTTATTTAATTTAAGGTATGTGTGAATATATGGGTGAGGGTTCGATCAGAATTCCTTTTTTTTTTCCTTTTTTTTTTTTTTTTTTTGGTCTTTCCTTTTTCTTCTCCATTTATTTTGTGCTAGGCATCTGCATGTGTGTTCGTGTGCACTTAGTCTTCCCTATTTTTTTGTTGTTGTTGCTTTGTTTCACTTTGTTGCTATTCCAGTTCGTTTTTGGATATGTGTGTGTGCACATGTGTGTTCAATTTTTTTTTTTTTTTTTTTTTTTTTTGCTTTGGTTTCTATTTTCATTGTTCTGGCTTTTTTTTTCTTTTTTTATTTTTACCCATCTTATTTCATTCTATTTTTCTCTGTTCTTCTCATTATTGCTACCATATCTTGGATGCAGGAGGTACACACACCTAGCCATTGCATGACCATATACAGTGGTGGTGGGGAATGGGTTCAGTGAACACATTCCACAATCAGTGAATGTTGAGATTTGCAAGTAGTTTCTGAATCCTAACTCCCCATTCTCTGTCTTATTTGACTTTCAAAAACTACAAGAGACAGCAAAGCTTCCCACCCACAGTCCTGTTTCAAAATGGAACAAATCCAGAGCCTGGGTCAAGGGAAGAATAGAAGACTGAGCAAACATCAGAAGCAAAAGCCTTTCCCACTACCACTGAATAATGGAACTAAAGAGAAAAGCAAGAGATCTGTCACAAATGAGGAAAAACCAATGGAAGACCAAAGTTAATTTCAAGTGTAACAAAGAGAAAACACCTGAAAAAATCAAAACTTGAAGCCCAAACAATGGAAGTCACCAACCACTGGCCCTATCATACAACAGGGATTAGGAAATGGATGAAAAGAGTGAATAAGACTCAAGAAAGACAAGATTCAACACTAAAAGAACTTGTTACAGAGATTTTGGTAATTAAAAAATTTTACCCAGGAAATAAATAACAATATGACTAGCATGGAAAGCAGAATTAATCTAGCAGAAGAAAGAATCTGAGAACTTGAAGACTAGACCATGGAATTAGCATGATCTGTATAAAACATAGAAAGAGGAGACTTCCGGCAAGATGGCGACGGGGCAACCTAGTCTATGAAACCCTCTGCAAAGGAGAACTGCAGTGGGTCTCTGGCTCTCTCCCCAGGGGCTGCGGACCCCTACATCACAGCCTGCTCTTCACACGGAACTCAGCTGTTTCCACTGCTGGGGCATCACAGCGGTCTAGACAACCACTGGAGCGCAGACACAACAGTCGCCGACCCTGCTGCAATGGCCTCCATGGTGACCATAGCACATCGCGCCACCCATGCCTGAGGTGATCCACGACTTCAGTCCTTGAAGCTCCTGCAGAGAAGATCTGCTGGGATCACTGCCACCTCTCCTGCGACCGTGATGTGACGTCCTGCCTGCCGTGGGTCTCCTCCCGTGTGCCCTGAGGCAGGCTTTCATCTCCAGCCTCTGCCAGTTCCTGTCCAGCCCCACCCCCTCTGGGGCGAGCAGCTGAGATAGCACCACCTGCTGGTGATTCAAGGTAACAATACCAAAACGGGAGAAACAAGCTTGAAAAACAGACACAGGCCAGAGTAGTAAACAGAGGGTGATCTGAACTGTCCTTCACAGCAGGCCAGAGGCAACTGACCCTAAATGCGAACTAATTTACCAACTTGAAACAAAAGCTAGAAATCAGAGCTGAAAGGACATTGGACTTAAAGGAAAAGTCTCAGAGTGTGCCCGGCTGGTTCTGTTAGTTTAATGACTTAATTCTATTCCTACTGTATTGTCCCTTTTTTTTTTTCCTCTTCCCTTTCTTCTCTTTTCTTCTCTCTGTAAACCATATCTTTGTACAGAGGAACAGCACACCAATAAGGAGGTTGGTTAACTTGTATGTTAGCATAATTGTATGTTTTATTTTTTTGTATGGGAGTTGGTTAGTCTGTAGCTGTGGTCTATTGTTTTTATCTGTTTCAGTATAGGTCTCTCTCTCCATTTGTTGGTACACTCATTAGTTTCCCCTCTTACTCCTCTATCTCTCCATCCCCCTCTTCAACCCATAGTCTGCTCCATTCTCTTCCCTCTGCTAACCACATTTTATTTCAGGGAGTAAACCTACAGCCTCACTGCATGGAAAGATTCAAGGCAGTGGGAAGTGGGTTTCAGATTATCCATACACCTGTCAGCGAATACCAGGACCTGCAGATAGATTTTGAATCACAGCTCTCCCCTTAAGTAAATCTAAAAACTGCAAAAAGGACCACCCCCAACCTACAGTGCAACTCCAGAATTGAACAAAGTAAGAGGGCATACATAAAGAATAGGAGATTGAACAAACAGAAGTAAAACCAATCCCCCTACCCCTGAATAACAGAATTAAAGAAGATGGTGTTGTGGAGGAAAGGAAAAAGTAAGGAGGGGGGAGAAACCGCACAAATGAAGAAAAACCAAAAGAAGAATATAGGTCTCACACAGACCCCTGGGAGATCAGACACTGATAAAACAGATTTGGGAACACAAACAGTGAAGAGCTCCCAGAATGACTGGTCACATGCAACAAACCCAGACATCAAGACATTAATAGAGAGAATTTAAAAAATTGGGGAGAGACAAGAGGAAAAAGGAAGGAGCTGTTGTCAGAAATAACAGTAGTAAAGAATACTGTGATGGAAATGAATAACAAACTAATAAGCTTGGAAAGCAGAATTAGCCAAGCAGAAGAAAGAATCTCACAGCTCGAAGACCAAAACACAGAACTAACCCAAACTGTCAAAAGCATAGAAAAGAAGCTCAAAAAGACAGAACAAAACCTGCAGGAGATGAAATATCACTTCAAAAGACCAAACCTAAGAGTAATTGGCCTTCCTGAGGCAGAGAGAGAAAGAGAAGCCACACTGGAACAAACAATTCATGAAATCAAACAAGAAAAGTTCCCTCATCTCATCAAGGATGAAAAAATTCAAACACAAGAGAGTCAGAGAACCCCTGCAAGACAACAAATGAGAAGACCAATTCCCAGACACACTATAATTCACCTAAAAAAAAGTAGCTATAAAAGAAAAAAATCCTAAAGGCAGCAAGAGAAAAAGGCCAGAGTACCTACCAGGGAAGACCAATTAGAATAGCAGCAGATTTATTAACAGAAACCCTTTAGGCTAGGAGAGCCTGGAGCCCTATCTTCAAAGTCCTAAAAGATAAACAATTTCAACCAAGAATAACCTACCCAGCAAAACTAATCTTCATTAGTGATGGAGAATTGAAATCTTTTCCAGATATCTAAACCCTAATAACCTATGTTGCCACCAGATCACCTCTACAAGAAACACTTAAGAAAGTACTGAACACAGAAGAAAAAGAAAAAAGAACAACAACATTCTTCAAAAGAGTACAGGCAAAAGATTAAAAACACACATGAACCAACTCCAAAACCCAAAGAAAGACAACAAACAAACAGGAACAACAACTCTGTAAGAACCTTATGACAGGGATCAACTCTTGCATTTCAATTATTAGCCTAAATGAGAATGGACTAAATGCACCACTGAAAAGACATAGAATGGCAAAATAGATAAAATATCATCAGGCAACAATCTATTGCCTTCAAGAGACTCACCTCACTAGAAAGGACATCCACAGACTCAGTAAGAGGATGGGAAACAAACTTTCAGGCGAACGGAATACAAAAGAAAGGAGGAGTAGTGATCTTAATTTCAGACAAAATACCCTTCAAGCTATTAAAAATCAAAAAAGATACAGAAGGCCACTACATAATGATAAAAGGCTCACTCCATCAACAAGAAATATTTATCCTAAACATATATGCACCCAACATAGGTGTGCCAACTTTCATAAAGCAACTTCTAGGAAAACTAAACAACAATATTGACTCTAACACCATCATAACTGGGGACTTCAATACCCCACTCACAACCCTAGACAGATCATCGGGAAAAAAAAATCATCAAGGAGATCCAGAACCTCAATGTGACTTTGGACCAAATGGACTTAATTGTTACCTACAGAACACTCCATCCAAAGACCACAGAATACACATTCTACTCATCACCACATGGAATGTATTCTAAGATTGACCATATAATTGGCCATAAATCAAGCATAAGTAAATTTGAAAGGACTGAAATTCTACCATGCACCTTCTTGTACCACAGTGGAATAAAAATGAACATTGACACCAACAAGGTCCCCCCAAAACCCACAAAGTCAAGGACACTAAATATCATGGTGCTAAACAACTCCAGGGTCAATGATGAAATCAAAACAGAGATCAAAAGATACCTAGAAGCGGGGCTCGGTGGCTCAGCCTGTAATCCCTCGCCTTTGGGAGGCTGAGGTGAGGGTATTGCCTGAGCCCACGGGTTCAGGAACCGCCTAGACAGCGAGACTTCATCTCTACATTAAATCAAAAAATCAGCTGGGCGTGGTAGCACATGCCTGTAATTCTGGCTACTCGGAAGGCTGAGGTGGAAGGATCACTGGAGCCAGCAGGTCAAGGCTGCGGTGGCTGGGAGCAGCTACTGCACTCCAGTCTGGGCGACAGAGTGAGACTCCAACTCCAAAAAAAAAAAAAAAAAGTTACCTGGAAACAAATGAAATGAAGAAACATCTTACCAAAATCACTGGGATGCCTTAAAAGCTGTAGTAAGAGGGGAATTTATATCCCTACAAACACACATGAAGAAAATGAAAGGAACACAAATTAACAACCCAACAAGCCACCTAAGGAAGCCAGAAAAGCGAGACCACAAAAACCCTAATTTCAGCAGAAGAATCCAGATCACCAAAATAAAAAACCAAATCCAGGACATAGAAGACAAAAAGATAATACAAAAAAATCAATGAAACAAAAAGCTGATTCTTTGAAAGGATAAACAAGATAGATGGTCGCCTAGCTAGACTGACCAAGAAAAAAAGAGAAAAAACCCAAATAAACACAATCAGAAACACAAAAGATGAAGTCACATCTGACCCGGAAAAAACACAAAAGATCATTGGAGACTACTACATACACTTGTATGGAAACAAACTTGAAAACCTTAAGGAAATGGAGGACTTTCTGACATCACACAACCTACCTAGGTTGGAACAAGAAGAAATTAAGACCCTAAATAGACCAATAATAATAAAGGAAATCGACTACATAATAAGAAAACTACCTACAAAAAAAAACCCTGGTCCAGATGGCTTTACAGCAGAATTCTACAAGACATTTAAGGAGGAGCTGATACCAATCCTACTGAAGGTATTCCTTGCATTTGAAAAACATGGAACTCTCCCCAAATCATTTTACGAAGCCAACATCACATTGATACCCAAGCCAGGTAATGATCCAAAAAAGAAAGAGAACTACAGGCCAATATCTTTGATGAACATAGATGCTAAAATTCTCAACAAGATCCTAGCAAACCGGATTCAATAACACATCTCAAAAGTCATCCATCATGACCAAGTAGGCTTCATTCCTGGGATGCAAGGCTGGTTCAACATTTGTAAAACCATAAATGCTATTAAATACATCAACAGATGTCAAAAAAACCACATGATTATATCATTAGATGCAGAAAAAGCTTTTGATAAAATCTAGCACCCCTTCTTGATAAAAACCCTTGAACATCTAGGCATACAGGGAACATACCTCAAAATAGTAAAAGCCATCTACAAGAAACCCACAGCCAGTATACTCTTAAACGGAAAAAAATTGGAACCATTTCCCCTGAAAACTGGAATAAGACAAGGATGCCCACTCTCACCCCTCCTGTTCAACATAGTATTGGAAGCCCTGGCTCGAGCAATCAGAGAAGAGAAGGCAATCAGGGGTATCCAAATAGAAAAAGAGGAAGTCAAGTTATCTCTCTTTGTAGATAATATGATTGTGTACCTTGAAAACGCAAGAGAATCTGTCAAAAACCTCCTTACACTGATAAAGGCCTTTGGCAAACTTTCCGGATACAAAATAAATGTGCAAAAGACAACCGCGTTTCTTTACACCAATAATAAACAAACAGAAACCCAAATAAAAAACACAATTCCATTCACAATAGCCACAAAAAAAATGAAATACCTTGGCATCTTCCTAACCAGAGACGTGAAAGACCTTTACAATGAAAACTACAAAACACTGTTCAAAGAAATCAAAGATGACACAAACAAGTGGAAAAATATCCATCCCATGCTCATGGATTGGAAGAATCAACATGGTGAAGATGTTCATCTTACCTAAGGCAATCTATAGATTCAATGCAATACCCATCAAATTACCAGCAACATTCTTCTCAGACCTAGAAAAACAATGCAGGAATTCATATGGAAACATAAACGTCCAAGAGTAGCCAGAACAATCCTCAGCAAAAAAAAAAAACAAAGCAGGTGGTATCACATTACCAGACTTCAAACTTTACTGTAAAGCTACAATCATCAAAACAGCTTGGTATTGGTATAGGAACAGACATATAGATCAATGGAATAGAATTGAGATTCCAGAAGCAAAACCTCAATTTCTCAACCAACTCATCTTCGACAAGGCCTCCACCACCTACCACTGGGGAGAGGAGAACCTATTCAGTAAATGGTGCTGGGAAAACTGGCTGACCACATGCAGAAGATTGAAACAGGACCCCCATCTATCCCCATGCACAAAATTCAACTCCAAATGGATCAGAGACCTAAATGTAAAATCTCAAACCATAAGAACCTTAGAAAATAAAGGACATACCCTCATGGAAATCAGAACTGGCATCCAATTCCTGAACAAAACCCAAAACCCACAGGTAATAAGAGAGAAGATAGACAAATGGGACCTTATTAAACTGACAAGCTTCTGTAAAGCCAACAAAACCATCAAGAGAGCAGGGAGACAGCCTACAGACTGGGAAAAAGTATTTGCCAACACCAGGTCAGACAAAGGCTTAACATCTTGGATCTACTCAAACATGCTGAAAAGAAAAAACAAACAACCCCATTATAAAATGGGCAAAAGATATGAACAGACACTTCATAAAGGAAGACATCCGAGCAGCCAACAGACACATGAAGAAATGTTCAACCTCACTAATCATCAGGGAGATGCAAATCAAAACCACACTGAGATACCACCTAACTCCAGTTCGAATGGCAATTATCACAACTCAAAAAATAACAGCTGCTGGAGAGGGTGTGGTGAAAAGGGAACACTTCTACACTGTTGGTGGGAGTGTAAACTAGTGCAACCTCTGTGGAAAGCAGTGTGACGATTCCTAAAAGCTCTAAATATCAACCTCCCATATGACCCCACAATCCCCCTACTGGGAATATATCCTGAAGAACTCAAATCACTCTAAAAAAAAGGTACCTGCATACATATGTTTATCGCAGCATTGTTCACAATAGCAAGAACCTGGAAACAGCCATGCTGCCCGTCAAAAGAGGACTGGATTTTTAAAATGTAGTACATATACACAATGGAATACTACGCAGCCATAAAAAGGAACAAAATCTTGAATTTCACAGCAACCTGGATGGAACTAGAGTCTATAATACTGAGTGACCTCTCACAGAAACAAAGATCCAAGTATCACATGTTCTCACTCTTATAATGGACATTTAACATCCAGTGTAATAGTATAAGAAAATGACTGACAGTAGTGCGAAACTATGGGGGGAGAGATGGGATTAATGGTAGTAAATATCTGTCTTGTGATGGGGAAACACCTCTTATCAACAGGGTGCCTTAATGAAACATATTTGCATACCTAACCCTTAACTGTACCCCACAAAACCATAATAAAAAATATTGATTAAAAAATTTTTTTAAAAATAAAAATAAAACATAGAAAGAAAACTCAGAAAGGAAGAACAAGGCCTACAAGAGATGTGCAATTATATCAAGAGGCCAAACCAACACCTGATTGGTATCCCAGAAAAAGAAAGGAAAATGGAAAACACCTTGGAGCAAGTATTCCAGAAGGTTATCCAAGAAAACTTTCCCCATCTCAACAGAAATATGACCAGTCAAACACAAGAGATACAGAGAACTCCCACAAGACATCAAATGAGAAGACCAACCCCTAGATACATAGTAATTCACCTAAACAAAGTAGGCACAAAAGAAAAAATCCTAAAGGCAGCAATAAAGGCCAGACTACTTCCCGGGAAAAACAAATCAGAATAGCAGCAGACCTATCAGCAGAAACACTATAAACAAGAAGAGACTAGAGTCCAATATTCAAAGTCCTCAAAGATAAACAGTTTTAATCAACATTTTCTACCCATCCAAGCTCAGCTTCATCAGTAATGGAGAATTAAAATCCTTTCCAGATATCCAACCCCTAAGAGATTATGCAGCTTCCAGACCAGCTCTACAGGAGACATTTTAAAAGGTATTAAGCACAGAAGAAAAGAAAAAAATAATGACCACACACTTCTCAAGAGAAGAGCAGATCACAGAATCAACAGAATACATTGCAACAACAAACTTGAAAACACACACATACACCATACATCATCCCAAAAGCTAAAAGAAAACAAGCCAACAAACAAAGAAAAAATTTTATAAGAACCTTATGAAAGGGATAAACAATCACATTTCAATAATCAGCCTGAATGTGAATGGACTAAATGCACCACTGAAAAGACACAGAATGGTAAACTGGATAAGAAACCACGACCCAAATATGTGATGCATCCAAGAAACTCACCTCACCACAAGGGACAGACACAGACTCAAAGTTAAAGGATGGAAAACAAGTTTCCAGGCAAATGGATCACAAAAGAAGGCAGGAGTCGTGATCCTAATATCAGACAAAACAACCTTTAAGCTATCAAAAATTTAAAAAGATATGAAAGGACACTACATAATGATAAAAGGTTCAAACCATCAAAAACTATTCATCCTAAACTCATATGCACCCAACACAGGAGCACCAGCATTTAAAAAGCAACTACTTAGTAAACTAAAAAAGATATATACCCTAATGTTATTATAGCAGGGGACTTGAATACCCCAATAACAGCCCTAGATGGATCATTGAGGCAAAAAATCAACAAGGAGATCCAGAACCTAAACTTGACACTCGACCAAATGGACATAATAGATACCTACAGAATATTCCATCCAACAACCACAGAACATACATTCTACTCATCATCACATGGAACGTACTCCAAGATTGATCATATCCTCAGTCATAAACCAAGCAAAAAACAAATTTCATAAAGTTGAAATATCACCATGCACCTTCTCAGACCATGGTGGAATAAAAATAAATGTCAACACCAACAAAATTTCCCCAAAGCCCACGAAGACATGGACACTAAACAACATGATGCTGAATGACTACTGGGTCAACACTGAAATCAAAACAGAAACTAAAAGATCCTTGGAAACAAATGAAAATGATGAGACATCTTACCAAAATCTCTGGGATGCCATGAAAGCAATTCTTACAGGGAAATTTCTATCTCTATGAGCACACATCAAGAAAATGGAAAGATCACAAGTTGACTGTCTAACAAATACCTAAGGGAGCTAGAAAGAGAAGACTACCAGAACTCTAATTTTAGCAGAAAAATCCAGATCACCAAAATAAGAGCCCAAATATGGGACATAGAAGACAAAAACATCATAGAAAACATCAACAAAGCAAAAAGCTGGTTCTTTGAAAGAATTAATAAGATTGATGGACCCTAGCCAGAATGACCAAGAAAAAAAGCAAGCCCAAATAAACACAATCAGAAATACAAAAGATCAAATCACAACTGACCTCGAAGAAATACAAAAGATTATCAGAGATTACTATGCATACCTGTCTGGAAGAAAACTTGATACCCTAAATTAAATGGAGAACTTTCTGACATCACAAACCTCCCCAGGTTGAAAAAAGAAGACATTGAGATACTAAATAGACTAATAACAACCCAGGAAATTGACTCTGTCATATGAAAACTACCTACAAAATAAAAGTCCTGGGCAGGACAATTTTCCAGAAGAAACTACAAAACCTACAAGGAGGAACTGATACCAATCCTATTGAAAGTATTCCAGGCAATTGAGAAAGATGGAATTCTCCCCAAATCATTTTATGAAACTAACATCACACTGATACCCAAACTGGGTAAAGATCCAACAAAAAAAGAGAACTATAGGCCAATATCCCTTATGAACATAGATGCAAAAATTCTCAACAAGATTCTAGCAAATTGGATCCAAAAACACATCTCAAAAATCATCCACCATGACTAGTAGGCTTCATCCCCAGGATGCAGGGCTGGTTCAACATCCCCAAGACAATAAATGTAATTAAATACATCAACGGATGTAAAAACAAGAACCAGATGATTATATCATTAGATGCAGAAAAGCTTTTGATATACTCCAGCATCCCCCCTTGATAAAAGCCATCAAATATAGAGAAGGAACACACCTCAAAATAGCACCATCTACAATAAACCCACAGCTAGCATACTGCCAAATGGACAGAAACTGAAAACATTTTCTCTGAAAGCTGGAACAAGACAAGGCTGCCCAGTCTCACCCCTCTTGTTCAATATTGTGTTGGAAGTTCTAGCTAGAGCAACTAAACAAGAGAAGGAAATCAGGGGTATCCAAATA
This sequence comes from Cephalopachus bancanus, assembly GCA_027257055.1. Taxonomy (NCBI): domain Eukaryota; kingdom Metazoa; phylum Chordata; class Mammalia; order Primates; family Tarsiidae; genus Cephalopachus; species Cephalopachus bancanus. Next base: position 365,597 of record JAPVLO010000899.1, on the reverse strand, counting down.
GGAAAAGAGGAAGTGACGTTATCCATCTTAGCTGATGATATGATCCTATACCTTGAAAATCCAAAATCTGTCAAAAACCTGCTTGTACTGATAAAAGACTTTGGCAAGCTTTCAGGGTACAAAATAACTGTGCAAAGAACAGTTACATTCTTATATACCAACAACAAGCAGGCAGGGATTCAAATTAAAAGCACACTCCCATTCACAAGAGCCATCAAAAGAATGAAGTACTTTGGTATCTTCCTAACCAGAGACGTGAAAGACCCTAATGACGAGAACTACAAAACACTCCTCAGAGAAATTCAAGAAAACACAAACAAATGGAAAAATATTCCATGCTGTGGATAGGAAGAATCAAAATTGTTAAGATGTCTATCTTACTTAAGGCAATCTATACAGATTCAATGCAATACCCATCAAATTAGCAACACCATTCTTCTCATACCTGGAAATGATAATATGGAAATTCATATGGAAACATAAATGACCACGAATAGCCTTAACAATCCTTAGTGAAAGAAACAAAGCAGGAGGTATCACACTTCCAGACTTCAAACTTTACTACAAGACTACAGTAATCAAAACAGCCTGGAATGGGACAAGAACAGGCATATAGACCAAAGGAACAGGATAGAGATTCCAGTAGCAAAGTCTCAATTTCTCAACCAACTCATCTTTGACAACACCTCCAACAAGAACCACTGGGGAAAGCAGAACCTAGTCAGTAAATGATGCGGGGAAAACTGGCTGATCACATGAAGATTGAAACAGGATCCCTACCTATTACCATACACAAAACTCTAAATGGATCAAAGACCTAAGCATAAAACCACAAACTATAAGAATCTTAGAAAATGCAGGAGACATCCTTATGGAAATTTGAACTGGCAACAAATTCCTGATCAAAACCCCAAGTTCACATACCATAAGAAATAAGATAGACAAGTAGGACCTCATCAAACTGACGAGCTTCTGCAAATCAAAAGAAACCATCAAGAGAGCAGGGAGACAGCCCACAGAATGAGCAAAAAATTTGCCAACTGTGTTTCTGATAAAGCCCTAACATCTAGGATCTACAAGGAACTCAAACACACCAAAAGCAAAAAAAAAAAAAAAGTAGCCCCATTAAAAAGTGGGCAAAAGACATGAATAGACATTTCTCAAAAGAAGATATATTGGCAGCCAACAGACACATGAAAAAGTGCTCAGCCTCACTCATCATCAGAGAAACAAAAATCAAAACCACACTAAGATCCCATCTAACCCCAGTAAGAATAGCCATCATTAATAAAACAAACAACAACAGATGCTGGCGAGAATGCGGAGAAAAAAGAACGTTTCCACACTGCTGGTGAGAATGCAAACTAGTGCAACCTCTTTGGAAGACAGTGTGGCAATTTCTGAAAAAACTAGAAATTGACCTTCCATATGACTCAGCAATCCCCTTATTGGGAAAATATCCAGAGAAACTCAAGTCATTCTACCATGAAGATACCTGTACACACGTTTGTTGCAGCTCTATTCACAATGGCAAAAACATAGAACCAACCATACTGCCCATCAAAGCTGGACTAGATAAAGAAAATGTAGTACATAAACATGATGGAATATTATACAGCCATAAAGAAGGTCAAACATATGAACTTTGCAGCAACTTGGATGGATTTAGAGTCTATCATACTCAGTGATCTATCACAGAAACAAAGAACAGAGTACCATATGTTCTCACTCATAAGTAGACCTTGAAAAATTATCATGAACCAGCCATGCTGTCCATCAAAAGAGGACTGGATTAAAAAAATGTGGTACATATACACTATGGAATACTATGCAGTCATCAAAAAGAACAAAATCTTGAATTTCGCAGCAACCTGGATGGAACGAGAATTTATAATATTGAGTGACTTCTCACAGAAACAAAGATCTGAGTATCACATGTTCTCACTCATATAGTGGACCTTGAACATCCAATGTAATACTATAAGAAAATGATTGACAGAGGTGGAAAACTATGGGGGGGGGAGATGGGATTAACGGTAGTAAATATCTGTCTGGGGATGGGGAGATACCTCTTATCAACAAGGGTGCCTGAACGAACCATATTTGTATACCTAACCCTTAACTGTACCCCACAATATCATAATAAAAAATATTGATTATAAAAAAAAGAAAAGAAAAATTATCATAATACTATAAGAAAGTGATTGGCAGTAGTGGGAAACTACCAGGGGAGGGGGGTGGGATTGGCAGTTGAGGGAAACTGCCAGGGGAGGGAGGGGCACACCTCATCAACAGGGATACCTGCATAATGAACATTTGTATACCTAACCTGGATTGTACCCCACATTTTTAAAATAAAATAATAAAAGAAAAAAATCTGATGTGATCACATATTTTCAGAATTTCTATAGAAAATCTGAGTCAATACTTGCTCCAGCTTATTTGTTTCAAACACACAAAATCAAGAGATTATTACTTATTGACCTTTCCTCAATGATATCAATGAAGTATAGTCAAATGCCAACATTTTAAGTCATTTCTGCTCCTGCTGATGTTAGAAAGGGCTTACAACATTTCTCATCTTTTCAGACAGACTTGGGGTCTGAGCAAAACTGATTTGTTTCTTAACCAATTTAGCCTTGTTGGGGAGGGAGGCCATAATGATCTCTGACAAAGAAATATTGTGAGCAAAAGACTAAAAACAATTGTATAGAAAGTTAATTGTGCCAATATAATTTTTAAATAGTTTTTTAAAAGTAAAAAATACAGAAATCTATTCTTACTGAATTCTGACTCCTGGTTTCTGATCTTGCTTTTGCATGGCATTTGTCAGGTACACGCCCTCAGCTGAAGAGAGAAAAGAAGACAATGAAATAACTCAAAGAAAAAAGATTTAAACTAGATGAAGTCACATATAGGTTTTTCCAAGTCACTTTTGTCATGCTGAAACTTGTAACTCATTGAAAAATAATACATGTTTTCCTGGTCCTGACATCCAACAGTCAATGTTTCCTTTCTTGGGCATAAGAATATCCAGAGCTGTATTTAATTGGCAATCATGTGTTTTGAAGTGTAGACCTAGCTGGCATACTTGCAATGACCACATTGTGTTGATCATTTTTTCATTCAATACATTGTTCCACGATTAATATGCAAGTAAATGATGTATTTGCTTTATAGACATATTCCAGGAAGGTCAAAGAAACTGGCTTCTTATCCATATGGAAAAATCTTCTGGTGAATTTCTTTCAGAATAGACCAAAATTGATTTACATCTGTGAAAGCAGACACACAAACACACACACACACACACACACACACACACACACACACACACACACACACACCCTCGGCTACAAAGTTGAATGAAAAGAGAAATTTGGTATGATGCTAGTCTGATAATCGGGGGTCCCTGTCCTATATTTGCTGAAGAGATTGGATCCCAGTACCAGGTATGGGCACTTAGGAGTTAAAGTAAAGACCTCCTCCTAGGTGTGCATTAATTCATCACAGAAATGCAATGATGCTAAGCATGCCAAGAACTACAGAAAAAAGGAAAATGATAATGCATGATGTCTGCATGATAAGGGGACACACAGGGTTGAGCACGCCCTCTGGAATCGCACTGCCAGGGTTCAAAGCCTGGCTGGGCCACGATCCCACTTAACACCCGAGGAACATTCTAAAGCGTGAGTGATTGTACCCAATTTATAAAAAGAAATGCAGAGGCCCTGCCTTCTGGGGAGAGATGTCATGGGGTGCAGCTTCCCGCTAAGTTCGACAACCACATCATCTCCTTGGGACCCTTCACTGCTGGGCTCATGAACCCTGCGACCAGCGGGCGTGGAGATGGGAGAGGTCCTGGAGGAACTTGGCAGGACCTGTGTGGCTCCTGGGCTGAGCTTTGAGCAGGCTCCACCCTGGGGACTCAGAGGACGCGGCCAGAACACACAGTCAGCGAGTGCCCAAGTCAGGAAGTCCCCTTCCATCCCCACAGCATGGCCCATCTGGTGAGCATCTCCTCCAAGCAGCAGCAAGAAGCCCCCAGGGCTAGCACGTCCAACTGTGCTGGCGGTTGGCGGGCCTCGGGCGGTGTCCGTGGTCGCCTCTTCTTGGCTCTAGGCTGGGCCCACGCGCCCTCCCTGGTGCGCCCCTGGCGCGAGCCCCATTGACACGTCACAGACACAGAGCTGGCCAGTGTGTGCTTGGCTAGAGGGGAGTCGGTCGCTAAGAGACTTGTCTCCGTGGCTTACTCTTTCTTTTCTGGCAATCTTAGGCCATACGACCAGATCTCAAGGGGCAATTTTCTCACTCAACTGGATTCTGGTGCGGCTGGTGGTGCGACGGCGTCTGCTCCCACCCACTCCTCTGTTCTACCAGGTTCCCCAGCTAGCTAAGGTCATCCCACGGGGGTCTGCACCTGCACCTGCTCTGGTCCTGCTTACAGGCTGCTCAACCTGCATCTGGGCCGTGTGCCTCCAATACCTAGATTCTACATTGTCCAGAAGGAGCGGTGTCCTCTTCCACAGGCCACGGGCTCCTCTCTGAGGACCCAACTGCCTGAATCCTGGGATCAACCCCAGAAGAAGGAACCCGCACTGTCCACGGGGAATTTGCTGACAGATGGATGCTTGACGTCCACAAGGATTCCTCATCTCAGCCACAAGTATACCCTCCTGCCTTCGCCACCTAAGCAGGCTGTCAATCCTAGAAAACTGATGCCTTCCAGGTTCCCCAAAGAAGATCAACGGAGGGCCCAAGAAGAGCCCAAAAAGGTAATGAAAGGAGGATCAGGTTGGGACCAAAGAGGAAGAGGTCTAGAAAAGGGCCCATCCTAGCAAAGAGGAAGTGTCCTTGACATCCAGGCTCCTAGAGACCCAGGGTTAACTCTCTTCCTTGTGGTGCAGTCCTGGGCTGCTGGAGGGAAAATTCCCTTGCTCAGACTCAAAAGACAACTTGAGTGAGAAGGCCCAGTTGTCCCTGATGAGCTCCTTCTGGGAAGAACACACCCATCCCAGTTCACACAGCTCTGCTGGGGAAGTCCAGCCTCTTGGAACAGATGCAACCACAGTCCTGGACCCAGCCCCAGGCTTCTCCTAGCAGCTGGAGAGGTCCACCAAGAGAATGCTGGGGTGTCCAACTCCCCAGGTTTGCTGATGTTGCTGATGCTGGAGAAGGAGATACAGCGCACCAAGCCATCAGATAGTCTACCATGAGCCTTCCCCACCCAGCTGCCAATCATAGGCCCTGCCAAGGATAAGGTCAATTTCACTGCTACTGATACTGCCACCTCCACTGCAACTGTTACTGGATAGAGGTGAACAGCCCTCACAAATCCGATGTCTCCAATGTTTCTATTCAGAAAGACCTAAGCTCCTTAGGGAAGAACATTGGGAGTAAAAGAAATAGCAAAATCTTGGAGGATAAGATGGAGGCTTTGGAGGATAAAACATAAACCATGGCAAATGGCAAAGCCACCCAATCTGTCCCTTTTTTCCCTCACCTGCTGAAAAGACCACAGACTCCTTGCCTCTGGTCACTTGCACATTGCAGGTCCCAACTCCTCCTGGCGCCACTGACTTGGCCCACCTGGCTGCCAACTCTCCTATCCTGCCTGCCCCTCTGTTGCTGCTCTGTCAAGTCTCACTTCTGAAAAAGGAAGTCCCAGACATCCATGTGTGTAGGAACACTGCTTGTCCAGTCCATTTACCATGACCACTGTTACCCTGACATGCCAGTAAATTCCACAAGATTCATTTCTAGCATCTCAGCTAACACATCTGCTCACTTGACCTCTCATCCCACTGCAGACCCTGGGGTCATTTACATTGACAGTGCTCCTCTTTCTAAGGCTGCAACTTCCAGATCATCCCCAGCTTAAGGGTGAGTTCATTCCCATTTTCCCCAATCCAAATTTGTGTGCAGTAGTACCCAGAAAAGTCATCAGCATGGGTCTGCCCACCTACATTTATTTTCTCCATTTCTACTCCAACATTTAATCAACATTTAATTTTGACTGGAAATCTACCCATTAGCACATTCTTAGGACACCCAATGGGCAACAGCAGGCACTCTGTCTCCCCAGTGCCCTGTTTTGGCAAGACTTCCTATCATGGTTCCTCCAGTGACCTCCGCTCTAGTGAGCAGCACCTCTACCACATCACTGTCCAAGCCAACCTTTGACTCCATTGTCATAGACACCACCCTTCCTTCCAAGGTTGTCAGCTTCCAGTTTCCCCTATTAGCAAAGAGCCCTGATGCCCCATTGCTACACATGGGTGGTGTAATGAAGCACAGCATTGTAGATTTGTAGAAAGCCCTCTGGTCTCCATTTGAGTCAAAATATCAGTGAACCACCCAGCTAGGTTGTTTCTTGTGACTGTAGAGTAGCCAGCATCATTGATCAAATACTTGTATTTGGAGACTCCTGGTCAGGACAACTGTGCCTGTGATATAAGGATGAAAAGCAGCCACTGGAGCACCCTCGCACTTGGTAAGGCTTCAGGAGCCACCATTCCATGGATAACTCCTCTCATGGATCTCGTTACAAAATGGGAAAGTCTCTTTCCACATACGGCTTGCACGAAAGGATACTGGTCCATGAGAAAGGTACTCAGTCCCTTTAAGTATACCTTTTAAGGTGTACTTGACTGGCCCTAATTATATAAGAGGCCCAAACCCTCAAGAGCTGTGTATGCACATGTGTATGAATGTGTGTGTATATGAGAAACCATTGGGGCAGACCAGTTAGTTAGAAGACACTGTATTAGAGATACTCCACCATGGAGAGTAGAAGAGACCTGCATGTACCCTAATCCAGGCCCTCCCTGATTTGATGTTAACCTAGATGATCCAAGCTCTGAACCAGATCTCTGTAGTAGACTGGGAGAACAGTTACCACTGTTTCCAGGTGCTTCTCTTCCCCTTTAAGATTTGACTCAATGACTCCTTATCTGTCCCAGATGAGATGTATGCACAAACCTCATTCTTGTTCATCTGTCTTTGTTCTTTGACTCGACTTGGAGGAAGAAGTGACATGTAAGAGGGCTGATGTGTTTTGAGCCAGACTTTATGCAAAATATTCTGTGCCCCAGAGACTAGGATGTGAAAGTAGCTACTTTTATGGCTTCACATGTTGACCCCTGAAGTCTCTGTGAAATCAGAGTGTCCAAGATGATAACCTAGAGTCAACCAAAACTAATATACTAAGCCACCCAACCAACTGAATAGACTACCTCTTTTGACTAAGGGACCTCAAAGAAATCTAAAACACTAAATTCTAGTCCATAACAGAAGAGGGATTGAACACACTTCCTTATACGCCCTCTATTTTGAGGTTTAGGCTCAACAGAGTGGCATGAACATTAAAATAGAGATAAGACTGATAAAACAGACATTTTTGGTGGCAATTAGATATCAAATTCCACCATAATTCAGGTATAGTATCACCTGCTGCGAACTGCCACCCATGAGATATCTATGTAACAAAAATCTTGGTTTCCACAATCCTGTTATTTTAGTTTAATCATTTCTGTCTACTGACTTCTTAACTCTTTAGACAAAACTAAACTCTTTAACCAACTGCCAGTCAGAAAATCTTTGAATCTATATATATATTACCTATCAGTCCCTGGAGCAACATGCTTTTTTGGGCCAATCCAGAAATTTCTGTCTCCCTAAAACATATCAAACCAAACTGAAACCTGACTACCTCAGACACATTTTCTCAGTCTCTCTTGAGACTGCTGTACCATGGTCACTAATATTGACTCAGAACAAACCACTTTAAATATTTTATCTACTTTGGGTTTTTCATCAATACCAGGAGGAAATGAGGGTCAGATAGGGGAAAGACGAGGTGATCCCCCCCTTGCTTCTTCCTTTTATTCTTTTTTTCCTTTATTATTCTCACTTCACTGGAGACTCTAACCTCCCTGATGTGTGTCAGGAAACTGCATGTGCTAATTTATTTGTTTAAAATATTTCAATGTCTTTTTGTTCAATTTTACTTAGGTCAGCCATCCTCACAGATTCCCACTTCAGAGAAGCTGGACTTGACATCCGTCTTCTTGCATCTCTGTCAATCATGTTTGCTTTTATCTATCTATTCTGCAAGCTTTTACATTTTGTCATGCAATTGCAGCAAAGTATTTCATATTTTGACTCTAAGGACTAGCTGGGAATTGTGCTCTCAGAAGCCTCAAGAGAGGAGTGTAATCTTCAGATGTGCATTCCAGTGAGGAAAACTAAGGCTCGCAGAATCACACACCTTCTAATTATTACAGCCATGATATAAATCTTGAGAACACATCTGACTCTAAGAAATCTCTCCAGGAGCTGGGTAGGAACCAAGATTTTCAGTGTCATTGGGTGTTGACAGTCTCATGAATGAGCTGGGCTTACAATGGCACCTCAGGACAAAAAAAAGGCAGTGACAGATCTCCAGAAGCAGGAGGTAAGTCACACCATGCAGGGCTACACAGGTAATTACAAGGGTCAGTGAGGAGTAGAGGGAACAAAAGAGAAAGCCTGAACAAGATACCCTATTGTGGTTTCTCTCTCCTGAAGACCCACTCTGGTGACTGTCAGGTGTCCACTGGGCTGGTGTCCTCCACTTAGAGTTGGAATCAGAATATTCCATGTCTTTAGAGATGGGCAGCAATGTGAATAAGATTCTAGGAGCTGATGTGTGACAGGACTTCAGGAAGGCCTGACAAACAGTAAACAGTACTCCTTTCCTTCATCAGCTACACCAGAGTCTTGTCAGATGCTCTTCAAGACAATTTTTTTCGGTCAGAACAAAAATGTAACTATAACCTATATATGCCAAATTTCAAAAACTGCTTTTGCTTATCTCATTTCACCACAGACTCACCGCATGCCTCCAATGACAAAACTCCATATTTTCAAGGAGGAGAAAGGCCGAAGGAGAGAAGTTAAGGAAGTTTTTTTCCTCACTCACATAGAAAGTAGTAGCAACAAGTGAGAAAAACAAGTCTGACTGCTATAAAACTTCTCTCTTTGCACTTGATGCAGCAGTACATACATCAAAAAGAATCACAGGAGTGTAGAACATATGTCACAGGCATATCACTTGGTTGGAGGTAGTTTTAACATATAATGGTTAATCAGCATATTTAATATACTATACCACTCCTCTCTCCAATTAGGACAGTTTGATATTATGGGTTTGTATATAAAACAAACAAAAAAATACAAAAACAAAGAAAAAGAAACAAATAAGGGTAAAGTCAATGTGTACAGAATGGGAAAAAACATTTGCAAATCATACAATTCATAAGGGTTTAATCTCCAAAACATGTAATGTACAACTCTAACTCAACAACAACAACAGAACCTTTATAGCCTGGCTAAAAATAGCCTGAGGACATGGGTAGATATTTTTTCAAAAAAAGACACACAAATAGCCAAAAGATATAAGAATTTCAGAACTAAAAGAAAAGACTTACAAATTAGCCCTATCAGAATAGAATACAGAAAAAAGAATCAAGAGAATAAGGCAAAGTCTTCAAGAAATGTAGGATTAGGTAAACTATCCAAACCTAAGGCTCATAGGTGTTTCCCAGGAAGAAGAGAGAGCAATGGGCTTAGAAGGCCTATTTGAGGAAAATATTTGGGAAAACGTTCCTGGCATTGCCAGAGGTTGAAACATCCAGGTACAAGAAGTCCAAATATCTCCTGACAAATTCTCTACAAAAAGATCATCCTCAAGGTATACAGTCAGGTTATGTACAGTCAATGTGAAGGAAAGAATTATAAGAGCATTGAGACAAAGGCATCTAATAACTTATAAAGGCAAACCTATAACTAACTGCAGATTCTCAGCATAAACTCTACAATCCAGTAGGGATTTGGGCCCTATCATCAATCCCCTCAAACAGAATAGCTATCACTACAAAAAATTGCTTCACAAAATAAAGTTTTAAAATGAAAGAGAAATAGAGACTTTCTCAGACAACAAATGCTAAGGGAATTTGTCACCACTAAACTGGCTCTCCAAGAAATACTCGAAAAAGTTTTAAATGTTAAAACAAAAGATAAAAATGCAGCAGTAGAGAAACACTGAAAATTATAAACCTCACAAAATCTACAGAATATCAAGGCAATAGAGAAAACAAAGCAACCAGGTAAAAATCAGCATAATGAATGGAGCAGTACCTTACATGTCAATGCTAAGACTTAAAGATAATAGCCTCAATGTCCCATGATAAATATATAAATCAATAGAATGGATTTTTTAAAGAAACATACGATCCAAACATCTGCTCCTTTCAAGAGACTGACTTATCAAACAAGTCTCCTATGGACTCAAAAGAGTGGGAAAAAATATTCTATGCAATTGGAAACCAAAAGCAAGCAGTAATAGCTATTCTCATACTAGATTAAACAAACTTTAAGTTAACAAAAGCAAAAAACAAAAAAAAGACAAAGAGAGTCATTATATACTGATAAAGATATCAATCTAAGAACAAGATATAACAGTTTTCAATATATATGCACCTACCACTAGAGCTTACAGTGTTATAAAACATTTTAATAAACCTAAGAAAAGAGCTAGACAGCAATACAATAACAGAGGAAGATTTCAACACTCCACTGACAGCAATAAAAAACTTATCTAGGCAAAAAGACAACAAGGAACATTGGAGTTAAACTGGACCCTAGAGCAAATGAACCTAACAGACATCTACAGAATATTTTACCACAAAAATACAGAATATACATCTTTCTCATCAGAACATGGAACATTCTCCAACTTAGGTCATTTCATAGGTGTAAATCAAGTCTCAACAATAAAAAAAATCAAAATTACATCAAGCACATACTCAGACAACAGTAGAATAAAACCAGAAATCAAATTAAAGTGAATTCTCAAAAATCAAACAAATACATCCTCCTCCTGAATGGCCTTTGAGTCAACAATAAAATCAAGCTGGCAATTTAAAATATTTCTTAAAGTGAATGTCAACAGCAACTCAAGTTATCAAAACCTCTATAGTACACAATAAATTGGATTATAGGAAAATGTATAGTGCTTTAAGACCTACCTTGAAAAAAACTGAAGGATCACGTATGGACAACCTAACATCACCCTACAAGGAAACAGAAAAACATGAACCATCAAAATCCACAGTTAGCAAAAGGAAGAAATAACAAAGATTAGTACAGAAATAAACAAAATGGAAACAAAAAATAATACAAAGAATAAAAGAAAAAGTTGGTATTTTAAAAAGGTAAACAAAACTGATAGAACACTAGCTAGATTAATTAAGAAGAGGAAAAAATTAGCTCAGTAAGAAATGGAAATGGAGATATTACATCTGAGATTATTATGAACACCTCTATGAAGACAAGCTACCCAATCTAGAGATAATGGATACATTATTAGGAGCATGCAAAACACCAACCTTGACAGACCAATAATGAGTAGCAAAATTGAATCTGTAATTAAAAGTCTCTCAACAAAAAAGAGTTTAGGACTGGACAGATTCACACCCAAATTCTACCATACATTTAAGGCAGTACTGATCCAAATCCTACTAAAGATATTCCATGAATTGAAAAGGAATGAATTCTTCCTAACTCATTCTATGAAGCCAATATTACCCCAAAACCAAAGTCATAAAATACACAACAAAAATAAAGAGAACTGTAGGCCAATAAACCTTTTGAATAGAGATGTAAACTTCCTTAATGAAATACTAGCCAACTGAATCCAACAGTGGATCAAAAAAAAAAATCTACAATGATTAATTGAAATGTATTTCAGGGATGCAAAGACAGTTCAACAAATGCACATCAATAAATACAATTTAAAACAGAATTAAAAAAATAAATCATATGATCATTTTAATAGATGCAGAAAAAACATTTGATGAAATCCAGCATCACTTCTTAATAAAAAAAAAAACCCTCAGCAAAGTTGGCATAGAAGAAACATAGCTCTAAATTATAAAAGCCATAGATGACTAACCTATAGCCAAAATCACACTGAATGAGGCAAAGTTGAAGTCATTCCCCATCAGAGCCAGAACAAAAGTAGAGATGCCCACTTTCACCACTCCTAGTCAACATAGTACTGGAGATTTTAGCAGGCAAGTGAAAGAAATAAAAAATATAGAAATTGGAAAAACGAAACCAAACTATCTCTGTTTGTTAATGATATGATCTTATACCAAGAAAATCCTAAAGACTATTTCAAAAGACTCCTGGACTTGAGAAAGGAATTCAGTAAAGTCTCAGTTTATAAAAAAAACACACACAAATCACACTGCTGCTATATACCCATTCAGACCAAGCTGAGAATCAAATTAGATACTCTATACTATTTACAAGAGTGGCCCCAAAATTAAAATAACTAGGATTATATCTAACCAAGAATGTGAAACATCTCTACAAGAAGAACTACAAAACACTGATGAAAGAAAGCATTGAGCACACAAATAAATGGAAAAACCTCCCATTCATATGAATTGGAAGAACCAACATAGTTAAAATGACCATTTTACCTAATTGAAAGATTCAATGCAATCACTATGAAACTACCAATGTCACATTTCACAGAATTAGAAAAAACAATTAGAATTTATGTAGAAGCAAAGAAGAGCCCTGCAGCCAAAATAATACTCAGCAGAAAGAACAAAGCTGGAGGCATCGCATTACCCACATACAAATTATACCACAAGGCTTTAGGAACCAAAACAGCAGGTACCGGTACTAGGGCAGACACATGGACCAATGGAACAGAAAAGGGAATCCAGAAATAACCCCAAATACCTACAACCAACTGATCTTTGACAAAGCACACAAAAATATATGTTGGGGAAAGGACACCCTACACAACAAGTGGTGCTAGGAAATGTGGATAGCCACATACAGATCTGAAACTTGGTCCTATCTCTCACAATGTACAAAAATTAACTCAAGATGGATTAAAGACTTAAATGTCAGACCTTAAACCGTAAGAATCAGAGGAGAAAACCTGGCAAGAACTTTTCTGAACAACAGCATAGGCAAATAATTTATGGCTAAGACTACAAAAGCAAATGCAACCAAAACAAAAATAAGCAAGTGGGACTTAAACTACAAAGCTTCTGCTCATCAAAAGAAATAATTAACAGAATAAACAGGCAACTTGCAGAACAATAGAATATATCTGCAGACAATACATCTAACAAATGACAAATATCCATTATCTACCAAATATCAAACAAATCAGCAAGAAAAAAAGCATACAACCCATTTAAAAATGGGCAAATGACATGAGCAAACATTTCTCAAAAGAATACATACAAGCCGGGCTCGGTGGCTCAGCCTGTAATCCAGCGCCTTTGGGAGGCTGAGGTGAGTGGATTGCCCGAGCCGCGGGTTCGAACTCGCCTGGGTGGCAAGACCTCATCTCTACAATAAATTAAAAAATCAGCCGGGCGTGGTAGCGCATGCCTGTAATTCTGGCTACTTGGAAGGCTGAGGCGGAAGAACGCAGGAGCCCAGCAGGTCGAGGCTGCGGTGGCCGGAAGCGGCCACTGCTCTTCCCAGTCTGGGCGACAGAGTGAGACTCCAACTCAAAAAAAAAAAAAAAAAGGAATATATACAAATAGCCTTAAAAACATATTTTTAAATGCTCATCTCTAATCATTAGGGAGATGCAAATCAATACCACAATTAGATACTGCTTTACACTAGTCAGAATGTCCATTTTTTAAAGATCAGAAAACAATAGATGTTGGTGTAGATGTAGTGAAAAGGGGACACTTGTTGATGGAAGTGGAAATTACTACCACCTCTATGGAATTCAGTATGATGTTATTTCTCAAAGAATAAAAAGCCAATCCACCATTTGATCCAGCAACTCCTACTACTTGGTATCTACCCAATATATAATACATTTTCAAGCATGTTTAGAGCAACACAATTCACATTTGTGACCATGAGGAACCAACCTAAATGGTGCCCATCAACTGTTGAGAGAATAATATAAATTATAATAAATATCTTACACCATGGAATACTGTTCACTCCTTAAAAAGATGAATTAGTGTCTTTTGTAACATCCTGGATGGAACTGGAGACTATCATCCTAACTTAAATAATGTAGAAATAGAAATGAAAAAACTAAATACTGCATGGCATCACTGATTAGTGGAAGCTAAGCTAAGAGTCAGCAAAGTCATAAAGAATGGCATCATGGGTATTGGAGGCTTCAGATGGGCAGGGTGAGAAGAGAAGGGTTGAAAAAATCCCTTATCAGGTACAATGTGCACAATTGGTGGTGATGGGGATACTTAAAGCCCAGATCTTATCCAGTATACAATGCAGCCATTTAATAACAAACTATGTGTCCCCCTAAAGCTACTGTAATTTTTTAAAAAGAGAAGTAGATTCAAAAACACACTCACACACAATGAAATACCATTTCACACCTATAAGAATGTCTATTATCAAAAAGACAAAAGACAAGTGGTGGTTAGGATGTGGAGAAATTGAAATCACTGTACATAGTTGGTGGGAATGTATTAATATAACCAATATGAAAAACAGTATGGAAGCTTCTCAACAAATAAAAAAAAAGAAATTACTATATGATCCAACATTTCACTTTTGGGTATTTATTGAAAAAAACAGAAATAAGGACACTGAGGACATATTAGCACTTACATGTTTATTGAAGGACATATGACAATAGACAAGATGTGGAAACAATGTACATGTCCACCAAAATATTAAGTGGATAAAGACAAATAACAAAAAAAGAGAAAGAGAGAAACAACAATGGCAACAGCAACAACCACAACAGAAGGAATTCCCTTCCCAAAATATATAATAAAATGACTAATATATCATCAACATACCAGTAATTACTTCAGATGTAAATAACCACAATGCACCAATAAGACAGTTTATAAAGCATAGTTTTAAAAACTCAGATTCTTAAAAAAGAGTTTATAAAACAAAATGCTACCCAACTACTTGCTTATAAGAAACTCACTTGAAACATGGCATAGGTTAGCAGTGAAAAGGATAGATTAAGAAATATTTTGATAACATTTCCTACAAATAAAAAAGCAAGTGTGATTATTTCAATATCAGATAAAGTGACCTTGAAGCGAAGAAAATTACTAGGCATGAACCAGAAGAATTCTATCACCATTCAAGAAATTGAATTTCTAATTTTAAAATTTCTGAAACATAAATCCCCGGGCCCAGAAGGCTTAATAAGAGAATTTTAGCAAACATTTCAAGAATGATTAGCACACAATGTTTTCCAAAAAACTAAATAGGAGGGAAAACATTCAAACTAATTTTGTGAAATCAGTATTATAAACAAGGCAAAAATTTTTAAAAGAAAAGGAAAAAGGAAAGAATGAGGAGGAAGACAAAAGAAAGAAATTACAGAACGGTATCTTTCCTGAATTTAGATAAAACTCTTCAACAAATATAGTGCATTGACTCCAACAATGTATTAAAAATATACGCTGAAACTAAGTAAAATCTATTTTGGGTAAGTCTCAATCAATATTTTTTAAATTATTCAATGCAATTCACAATATTAACAGGCCAAGAAAAAATGATCAATTGAGGCAAAAAAAGCATTGGATGAAATTCAACATCCATTCATTATAAAATCTCTAAGATAAATATGAATAGAGAACTATCTCTATATACAGAATCTCCATAAAACCAGCAGTTAATATTATATTTAATTTTAAAAGATCAAATGCTTTTCTCTGAGAGTGGGAATAGATAAATTTGTCCATACTCACCCTGCTTGTTGTACATATTGCAGCACAAAAATTGAGATATAGGACAAAATTAGAAATGTTAAAAAGTAAAATTTTTAAAAAGTGAAAAATATACTGTATTTACAATAAAAGGATCACTAGAAAGTTATCTAAATTGAGGAAAGTTCATAAAAAAAGATTCAATCTGAAAAAAACAGCAATTGTTGGGAAAAGGTTAACACTATTATAAGGAACTAGAGGAAAAGTCTAACAGGCATTCCACTGGAGTCCTGAAAAGGGAAGAGATTTGTGCAGGAAAAATATTTTGAGAAAATAACAGTTTAGCTATTTGGTGACGTGTCAATTTAGAGATTCAGGGAGCAAATCTCAAACTAGATAAACCCAAAGCTATATCTACACATATTTTCATAAACAGCTGAATATACAAGATAGAGAAGAAACATTCATGCCACTTTGAACACAGTGTATGTGGAAACAGCCTACATGACAGTGATCCTATAAGATTATAGTGGAGCAGAAAAATTTTTTACTATCTGGAGTCATCATAGGTATTGTAAAGCTGTAGCACACACATTACTGTCAGTCATACACAAGAATATTTTCGCTGTACCTTTTCTATGTTAAAGTATTTTTAGATACACAAATACTTAGCATTGTGTAACCATTGCCTAGAGTGTTCAGCACAGTAACATGCTGTTCAGATTTGTAGCTTAGATGAATAGGCTGTACCATATAGCCTTGTTGTGTAGTAGACAATACTATCTAGGCTTGTGTAAGTATGTGCTATGGTGTTTACACAATGATTAAATCACCTAACAACGCATTTCCCAGATGGTATCCTTGTGGTTAAGCAACACATAACTATATTTAAATGAGAGTACTTCCGATGACATACTGTATACTCAGCAAAGATATCTTTTGACATTGACATTAAAACAGGCATTTTTCAGTGAAGGAAACCTAAGAGAACTAGTTGCCAGCAGAACTGCTTTTACAAGGAAAACCATCAGAGGAAGTTTTTCAGGTTGAAAGAAAATTATACCAGAGGAAAATTTAGTATGCTAGCAATGAAGGAAGAGCAATAGGAATGGTCAGCATCTTGAATAATATATACTGGATTACTTTTCTCTTAAGTTTTAAAAAATATGAATTACTGCAAAAAGCAAAATTGTACAGTTGCTTGTGTGAGGGGAAATGCAGTGTATACAGATAAGATATGGAAGTCAAATACAGCATAAAACAAGTAGGCTTTGGTGTTTAATTTGAAAAGATAAAGTAATTTTACCACCTAATAGACTGCGAAAGAAGCGTGCTCATATATCTGTGATATCTATCTAGTTATAGATATCTAGATTTACATGTAGTACATATTTATATATCTATATATATACAAGAATGAGGATTGACCAAAAAAGAAAAAGAAAACAGAATGTTTTGGAGGTCAGGTCCCCTGTAGTACACTCGGAATTCATTCCTCCAGATCAAACAGTCTACCAAAGTTTGTACCTGGAAGTCTTCAGGTTTCATCACAATTTATGGAATAAACATCCCAAGTTGTGGCAAATAGATGACTGGTTCTTTCACCATAGTAATACACCTACCCAAACTGCTTTGAGTATTCAGCAGTTTTTGACCAAAAATGGCATGACCCCATGTCCCATTCCCCTCCCTTCTTCTAATCTCACACAAAGTGACTTTTTTTGTTTCCCTGGATGAAAAAAGTCCCCAAAGGGAAACATTTTGTCAGTGCGAAAGAGATAAAACAAAAATGGCAGAAACGTTAAGACATAAAAAATGAGTTCAAAAACTATTTTAAGGAAAGAAAAAAGCATTTTGAATGGTGTACTGAATCAGAGAGTACTTTGAAGGTGACTGAAGTTTAAACAGAGAAACAAAGAACTGAGTATCACATGTTCTCACTCATAAGTGGACCTTGAACCATTATCATAATGCTATAAGTTAAGGATTATCGGTAGTGGGAAATTCCCGGGGAGGGGGGTGGCATGGAGGGACTGGCAGTAGTGAGTGGCATTCTGCTGGGGAGGGTGCAACTCATCAACAAGAGTACACAGTACCCAGTATTTTTTATTAAAAAAATTTGGGGGGCATTTTTGGTCTCCACATATATGTATTTATATTAATGTCCAGAGCAATCACTAAAATATAACACAAAGAGATACAACCAAAATTCCAATGGAGAAATTAAGATAAACTACTAAAACATTTTCAAACAGATTTTTGTTATTTTAAAGATGTGAGGTACAATTCAGAGTTAAGTATAGAAGTGTTCATTATGCAAGTACCCTTGTTGATGAGGTGTGCTCACTCCAGCAGAATACCACTACTGCCAGTCCCGCCACACACACACACACCCCAGCAATTTCCCACTACAGACAATCCTTATCTTATAGCATTATGATAATTGTTCAAGGTCCACTTATGAATGAGAACATGTGATACTCAGTTCTTTGTTTCTGTAATAGATCACTCAGTACTATAGACTCTAATCCATCCAAGTTGCTGCAAAGTTCATAACTTTGTCCTTCTTTATGGCTATATAATATTCCATTGTGTATATGTACCACATTTTTTAAATTCAGTCCTTTTTCGATGAGCAGCACAGTCAGTTCCATGTTTTTGCTATTGTGAACAATGCTGCAATAAACATACGTGTGTAGGTATCTTTTTCATAGAGTGATTTGAGTTCCTCTGGGACCAGTGCCAATAAGGAGGTTGCAAGGTCATATGGAAGGTCGATTTTTAGACCTGTTAGGAATTGCCAAACTGTTTTCCACAGAGGTTGTACTAGTTTACACTCCCACCCACAGTGTAGAAGTGTTCCCCTTTCCCCGCATCCTCTCCAGCATCTGTTGCTTTTCGAATTATTGAGGATGGCCATCCTGATTGGAGTTAGGTGGTATCTCCGTGTGGTTTTAATTTGCATTTCTTTGATGACTAGTGAGGCTGAGCATTTTTTCATGTATCTGTTGGCTACTTGTATGTCTTCTTTTGAGAAGTGCCTATTCATATCTTTTGCCCACTTTGTAATGGGGCTATTTGGTTTTTCTTTTTCGGCATGTTTGAGTTCCTTATAGATTCTAGATATTAGGCCTTTGTCAGCTATGGGTTGGCAAATATTTTTTTCCCAGTCCATGGGCTGTCTCCCTGGGCTCTTGATGGTTTCTTTGACTTTGCAGAAGCTTGTCAGTTTGATGAGATCCCACTTGCCTATCTTATCTCTTATGGCATGGGCACTTGGGGTTTTGATTCAGAATTGGTTGCCAGTTCCAATTTCCAGAAGGGTGTCTCCTGAATTTTCTAAGTTTGAGTTTTTACATTTAGGTCTTTGATCTATTTAGAGTTGATTTTTGTGTATGGGGTGAAGTAGGGATCTTGTTTAATCTTATGCATGTGGTCAGTCAGTTTTTTCAGCGCCATTTACTGAACAGATTCTCCTCTCCCTAGTCGTTGGTGGCAGAGGCTTTGTTGAAGATGAGTTGGTTGAGAAATGAGGTTTTGATTCTGGAAACTCTATCCTGTTCCATTGGTCTATATGCCTGTTCTTGTACCAATATCAGGTTGTTTTGATTACTGTAGATTTATAATAAAGTCTAAAATCTGGGCGTGTCATACTTACCACTTTATTTTATTTTTTTTTTTTTGCTGAGGATTGTTGTGGCTATTCGTGGTCATTTATGTTTCCATATGAATTCCTGTATTGTCGTTTCAAGGTCTGAGAAGAACACTGCTGGTAATTTAGTGGGTATTGTAATGAGTCTGTAGGTTGCCTTGGTTAGGGTAGTCATCGTAATCCATGAGCATGGAATATTTTTCCACTTGTCTATGTAAGCTTTGATTTCTTTGAGCAGTGTTTTTTAGTCTTTGTTGTAAAGGTCTTTCACATCTCTGGTTAGGAAGATGCCAAGGTATTTCATTGTGTGTGTGTGTGTGTGTGGCTACTGTGAATGGGATTGTGCTTTTTATTTGGGTTACTGTCTGTTTATTGTTGGTATATAGAAATGTGACTCTCTTTTGGACATTTATTTATACCCTGAGATTTTGCCAAAGTCATTTATCAGTGCAAGGAGGTTTTTTAACAGATTCTCTTGGGTTTTTGAGATATAGAATCATGTTGTCTGCAAAGAGGGACAACTGGGCTTCCTCTCTTCCTATTTGGATACTCCTGATTGCCTTCTCTTGTCTGATCGCTCTAGCTAGGACTTCCAATACCTACATTGAACAGCAGGGGTGAGAGTGCACATCCTTGTCTTGTTCTGGCTTTCAGGTGAAATAGTTCCAATTTCTGTCTGTTTAGCAGTATGTTGCCTGTGTGTTTCTATAGATGGCTCTTACTATTTTGAGGTATGTTTCATCTATTCCTAGATGTTTGACCAATTAGAATAGCAGCAGACTTATTTACAGAAATACTTCAGGCTAGAAGAGGTTGGAGCACAATTCTTAAAGTTCTCAAAGATAAACAATTTCAACCAAGAAGTACCTACCCAGCTAAGATAAATTTCATCGTGAGGGGAATTAAAATCCTTCCTAGACAATCACTCCCTAAGAGTTTACTCTGCCTCCATACCAGTTCTACAAGAAACACCTAAGAAAGTATTTATGCACA
Source organism: Cephalopachus bancanus (assembly GCA_027257055.1). Classification (NCBI taxonomy): domain Eukaryota; kingdom Metazoa; phylum Chordata; class Mammalia; order Primates; family Tarsiidae; genus Cephalopachus; species Cephalopachus bancanus. The sequence goes on along the minus strand of JAPVLO010000899.1, from coordinate 345,209 downwards.
GAAGAAAGGAAAAAAAAGAATGACGATACTCTTCACAAGAATGCAGAAAAAAGATTGAAAGCACACATGAATCAAATCAAAAATCAAAAGACAGACAACAAACAAACAGCAACAACAACAAACTCTTTAAGAGCCTCATGACAGGGATAAACTCTCACATCTCAATAATTAGCCTGAATGTGAATGAACTAAATGTACCACTGACGAGACATAGAATGGCAAATTGGATGAACTATCATGGGGCTACAATATATTGTATCCAATAGACTTATCTCATCAGAAAGACACTCACAGACTCAAAGTAAGAGGATGGGGAAGAAAATTTCAGGTGAACGGAACACAAAAGAAAGCAGGAGTAGCGATCTTAATATCAGACAAAATATCCTTTAAGCTATCAAAAATTTAAAAAGATACAGAAGGTCACTACATAACGATAAAGGGTTCATTCCATCAACAAGAAATATCCATCCTATACATATATGCACCCAACACAAAAGCACCAACTTTCATAAAACAGCTTCTAGGTAAACTAAAAAAAAAATTGACTCTAACATTATTATAGCTGGGAGCTTAAATACCCCATTGACAACCCTAGACAGATCATCGAGACAAAAAAATCAACAAGGAGATCCAAAACTGCAACATGATGCTTAACCAAATGGACTTAATTGATACCTACAGAACACTCCACCCAACAACCACGGAATATACATTCTACTCATCACCACATGGTACATAAGATCAGCCATAAATCAAGCATAAATAAATTCCATAAGATTGAAATTCTGCCATGCACCTTCTCAGACCACAGTGTAATAAAAATAAATATCAATACCAACAAAGTTCCCCCAAAACCCACAAAGACACTAAACACCATGATGCTAAATAACTCCTGGGTTAACACAAAATTCAAAACAGAGATAACAAGACAACTGGAAACAAATGAAAAATGAAGAAACATCTTACCAAAATATCTGGGATGCCATGAAAACAGTCCTAAGAGGGAAATTCATATCTCTATGAACACACATGAAGAAAATGGAAAGATCACAAGTTAATAGCCTAGCAAATTACCTAAGGAAGCTAAAAAAGCAAGACCACCAAAACCCTAACTTCAGCAGAAGAATCCAGATTACCAAAATAAATGTCCAAATTCAGGACATAGAAGACAAAAATATAATACAAAAAAGCTGGTTTTTTAAAAGGTTAAACAAGATTGATGGACCCATAGCTAGACTGACCAAGAAAAATAGATAAAAAGCCCAAATAAACACAATCAGAAATGCAAAAGATGAAGTCACAACTCACCCTGAAGAAATACAAAAGATTATTAGAAATTACTATGTACACCTGTATAGAAACAAACTCAAAACCTAAATGAAATGGAGAACTTCCTTATATCACACAACCTCCTGAAATTGAAACAAGAAGAAATCGAGACCCTAAATAGACTAATAACAGCCCAGGAAATTGATTATGTCTTAAGAAAACTACATACCAGCCAGGCTCACTGGCTCAGCCTGTAATCCTGCGCCTTTGGGAGGCTGAGGTGATTAGATTGCCTGAGCCCGTGTGTTCGAGACCTGCCTGGGCAACTTGGCCAGACCTCATCTTTACAATAAATCAAAATGAGCCAGGCGTGGTAGCACGTGCCTGGAACGTGGTACCACGTTCCAGTTACTTGGAAGGCTGAGGCAGAAGGATCGCCGGAGCCCAGCAGGTCAAGGCTGCGGTGGCCGGGAGCGGCCACTGCACTCCAGTCTGGGTGACAGAGTGAGACTCCAACTGAAAAAAAAAGAAAAGAAAACTACATACCCAAAAAAAAAAGCCCTGGACCACGACTTTCCAGCAGAATTCTACAAACATACAAGGAGGATCTGATACCAATCCTATTGAAAGTACTCCAGGCAATCAAGAAAGATGAAACTCTCCCCAAATCATTTCATGAAGCTAACATCACATTGATATCCAAACTGGGTAAAGATCCAACAAAGAAAGACAACTACAGGCCAATATTCTTGATGAACATAGATGCTAAAATTCTCAACAAGATTCTAGTAAACCGGATCCAACAACACATCTCAAAAATCATCCACCATGTCCAAGTAGGATTCATCATCAGGATGCAGGGTTAGTTCAACATCCACAAGACCATAAACATAATTAAATACCTCAACAGATGTAAAGACAAAAACCACATGATTATATCATTAGACACGGGAAAAGCTTTTGATAAAATCCAGCACCCCTTCTTAATAAAAACTCTTGAACATCAAATCATTTTTAATTTCTTTTGTATTTCGGATTGTGTTTATTTGGGTTTTTTAATCTCTTTTTCTTGGTCAGTCTAGCTAGGGGTCCAATCAATCTTGTTTAACCTTTCAAAAAACCAACTTTTGGTTTTATTAATTTTTGTATTATATTTGTGACTTCTATGTCCTGAATTTGGACATTTATCATCACACGGTACATAAGATCAGCCATAAATTAAGCATAAACAAATTCCATCAACAAAAGAAGAAAAGAAAAATTACTGAGAGCAAATGGAAACATAACAGTACAGTAGACTGAAATTCAAATCTGTTAGCAATTATATTAAATGTAGATAGCCCAAGAACACCAATTAAAAGAGAGAATTTGTCAGTTTGGATTTTACTAAAAGGACTATTCTGACCAAAGATACAATTACATTTAATACAAATAGGTTAAAGTGTGAGAAATTATGTGCCATGCAAACCTGCTTAGTCTGTTCAAGTTGTTATAACAAAAATATTACAAACTGGGTGGCATATGGACAGCAAATGTTTATTTCTCACAGTTCCAGAGGCTGAGAAGTACAAAATCAAGGTGCTGGCAGATTCTGTGTCTGGTGAGAATCTGTTCCTCATAGAGGGTAACTTCTCCCTCCAACTTCTTATGTTGCTTCATATACAATAGTACCCTTTATTCACGGTTTCACTTTTTGTGGTTTCATTTTAAGTTGTGTGCCATTCTGAATAACATGATGAAGTCTTCTGTGGGCACCTGATTTATTTCTGTGTCTGGCATCCCCACATTGTCCATGCTAGCTGCCTACTAATTGCTTAGTAGCCATCTCCTTTTTCAGTTAGACTGTCATGGTATTGCACTACTTGTGTTTATAGAACCCTTATTTGATTTAGTACCAGCCCCAAGTGCAAGAAGAGTGATACAGGCAATTCAGATAAGCCAAAGAAGAGCCATGAAGTGCTTCCTTCAAGTGAAAAAAAAAAGGAAAGATCTCAACTTACTAAGAAAAAAAAATTGTAAGCTGAGATTGCTGAGACCTAGGATAAGGACAAGCCTTGTATCTCTGAAGTTGTGGCGATGGGAAAAGAAATTTGTGCTAGCTTTGCTGTTGCACCTCAAGCTGCCAAAGGATATCATAATATCTGAGGTTTCCAGCATTTTCTTAGGGTCTTGGAACATATTCTCTGTTGGTAAGTGGGGAATACCTAGTGGAAGGCTGAACAAGGGAGTTCCTCAGGCTATAAACAAATTACACCAGAGGAGAATGTATTATGTCAGCAATGAAGGAAGAGCAATAGAAATTGCCAGGATCTGGACAAATATATACCAGATTATTTTTCTCCTCTTCAGTTTAAAAAATGTAAAAAGTAAAAATTGTAACATTGTCTGTGTGTGAAGGGAAATTTTCTCCCTTGAGCCTCTTTTATAAAGTCAATAAAGTCATTTATGAAGGCACTGAAAGGCCCAAACTCTTAATACTATAGTATTGAGGATTAATTTTAGTATAAAGAATATTGGGGGGGGGCGCAAACATTCAGACCAGAGATTTTGCCCCTGGTTTCACCAAGATTTCCCCTTCTCACATGTAAAATACTTGCATTTTACCCAATAGCCCCAAAGTTTTAATTTGTTCCTGCCTTACTTCATATTGAAGTCCCAAGTCTCAACTAAATCAGATATGTGACAGACACAGTAAGATTCATCCTGAGACAAATGGCTCTCCAGCTGTGAACCTGTAAAACCAAGCATGTCATGTCTTTCCAAAATACAGTGATGGAACAAGAATGGAAGAGACGTTTCCATTCCAAAAAGGGAGAAACAGGAATAAAGGGAGGAATAGCAGGTCCCAGGCAAATCCAAAACTCAACAGGGCAAACAACATGAAACCTTAAGAATCGAGAATAACTATCTTTGACTCAATAGTTTGCACTCTAGACACACTGGAATAGAGGTTCAACCCCTGAACTCTAGGAAGCCATGCTTTTGTGGCCTTGAACAGGTCTCTTGTGGAAACTCTGAGGGAGAACCTGTTCCTTGCCTCTCTTCTAGTTTTCAGTGGCTGCCTGTAATCCTTGGTGTTTCTTGCCTGGTGACATATCACTCCAGTCACTGCCTCTGTCTTCTGACATGGCCTTCTTCCTGTGTGTCTGCCTGTGCCTTTACATTTGCTATCTTCTGTGCATGTCTCTAAAACAAAATACAGAAAAATGAAAACAACAAAAACTAAAAATATTGAGTGGTAGTTGCTGACAGAATATTTCAATGCATAATAATTACATTAAATTCACAAAAACATGCAGAGAAAGATTTTACCAGTTAGGTCTTTCTGTGAAAAATATCCAATTCAAACAGTATTAACACAAACAAAACCAAACCTTTGGCTAAATTATGAGACTCAGTTACAACTGGTTTCATGCAAAGTTGAATCTAGGGCTACAACATCTGAGTATGGGTCTCTTTGTCTTTCCGTATTTTTCTCCCTCTCCCTCTCTCTCTGATCTCCCCACCTCCTTACTGTCTCTGTCTCTGTCTCTCTCTCTCTCTTTCTCTCTCTCTCCCCCCCATTAGCTTTCTATTCAATACTTTAGAAAATTTTGTTCACTAGCAGCAACTGACAGTGTTGCAATTCATTGTTTCACTATTCCTGGTACAAACAGCATATTTCTTTCCCGAAAATTCTAAAAGTATTCCAGATTGATTCTAGTTTGCCAGGCATTAAACCATGTGGCCTCTTCTGGAACCAGGCAGAGATCTCATACACCTTGAACCATAAGAGGTAAGGTGGCACATTTAACATCTTCATTTAATACGTAAGGATACTAAGAAAATTAATGTGACCATCATGTGTATTCACATGGTGGGCCTGGTATTCAAACTCAAGTTTTCCAGTTCTAAAATCTCCTTTTATTGTTTTTGATTTTTTAAGAAAATCATGAAGGAAATCAAGAATACACTTTTTAAAAGTTATAAAAGGGACTGACTTCCAGCAAGATGGCGATGGGGCAGCATGGTCTGTGAGACCCTCTGCGAAAGACAACACCCATAAAGAGCCTAGTTCTCTCCCAAAGGCTGCAGCTCCCATCTCCCACAGCCTGCTCTTCACAGGGAGCTCAGCCACCACTGCCACCTGCCATGGCTACTCAGTCATCACAGTGGTCCGGACTGCTCCTGCAGTCATGGATGCCGCCGCTGCAGTCATTGCCAGCCCATGTCTGCAACCCACGACTTCAGACCGTGAAGCCCCCCAAGCAGGATCTTCTGAGATCACTACTGCCTAGCTGCTGCTGCCACTGCCACACACCTTGCCCAGAGCCAAGCTGTGGAGCTTCCCCCGCCCCCCAGCCCTGTGTGCGGGGAAGTTGCCACCGCCAGTGCAGATCCATAACCGGCTCACTCCCCCTGGACTACAGCAGTGAGATAGCACCACCTGCTGGGGAATCAAGGTAACAATATCAAAACAGGAATGACAGAGGCTCTTCCCTCTTGATAAATAGACAAAGCCAGATCTCAATAATAGACTGGTCAGGGGGCCCATATCTGAACTGTTCTTCACAGCAGGCCAGGGGCAACTGACCCTAATGGTGAACAATTCTACCAGCCTGCAAAGACAGCTAGAAATCAGAACTGAAAGGACACTGGACTTAAAGGAAAAGTCTGAGTGTGCTTGGTTGGTTCTGTTAGTCTACTGACTTTAATCTATTCCTTTTCCCTTTTTTCTCCCCTTTTTTCCTTTTTTCTTATTTCTCTGTAAACCCCATCTTTGTATAGAGGAATAGCACACCAATAAGGAGGTTGGTCAGCATGTACGTTAGCATCATTGTATGTTTTAGCTTTTTATATGGTTGTTGATTAGTTTTCAGTTATGGTTATTGTTTTTCTTTATATTTGTTTCAGTCTTTGTGTCTCTTTTCACTTACCAGTCGGTATACTCATCTGTTTTCCCTCTCACTCCTCTCTCTCACCACCCCCCTCCTCCCTCCACTGCCTGCTCCATTCTCTTCCCTCTGTTAACCTCATTTTGCTTTCAGGGAGTAAACCTACAACCCCACTGCATGGACAGACTCCAAAGCAGTGGGAAGTGGGTTTCAGACTATCCATACACCTGTTGCCAGACACTGGGATCTGTGAGAGATTTTGAATCACAGCTCCCCCCTTAATTAAATCCCAAAACTACAAAAAGGACTGTCCTCAACCTACAGTCCAACTCCAGAACTGAACAAAGCAAAAAGAAACACACTAGGAAGAATAAGAGATTGAACAAACAGAAGTAAAAGCAACCCCTCCACCCCTGAATAACAGAATTAAAGAAGACGAGGAAGTGGAGGGAAGGGAAAAGTAGGGAGGAAAAATCTGCACAAATGAAGAAAAACCAAAAGAAGAACACAGGGTTCACACAGAACCCTGGGAGGTCAGACACTGAGAATACAGGCTTCAGAACACAAACAATGAAGAGCCCCTAGAATGACTGGTCACAAGCAACAAACCCAGACATCAAGACATTGATAGAGAGAATTTAAAAAATTGAGGAGAGACAAGAGGAAAGTAGGAAGGAGCTGATGACAGAAATAACAGCAGTAAAGAATACTGTGATGGAAATAAATAACAAACTAAAAAGCAGGGAAAACAGAATTAGCCAAGCAAAAGAAAGAATCTCAGAATTTGAAGACCAAAATACAGAACTAACCCAAACTGTCAAAAACATAGAAAAGAAGCTTAAAAAGACAGAACAAAACCTTCAGAAGATGAATGATTACTTCAAAAGACCCAATCTAAGAGTAATTTGCTGTCCTGAGGTGGAGAGTCAGAGGTCACACTGGAACAAACATTTCATGAAATCATTCAAGAAAACTTCCCTCATCTCATCAGTGACGCAAAAATCCAAGCACAAGAGATTCAGAGAACCCCTGCAAGACAACAAATGAGAAGACCAACTTCCAGACACATAACAATTTGCCTAAACAAAGTACTTATAAAAGAAAAAATCCTAAAGGCAGCAAGAGAAAAAGGCCAGACTACCTACCAGGGGTGACCAATTTGAATAGCAGCAGATTTATATACAGAAACCCTCCAGGCTAGGAGAACCTGGAGATCTATCTTCAAAGTACTAAAAGATAAATAATTTCAACTGAGAATAACCTACCCAGCCAAGCTAAGCTTTATTAGTGAGGGAGCATTGAAATCTTTTCCAGATATCCAATCCCTAAGATCCTACCCTGCCACCAGACCACCTCTACAAGAAGCACTTAAGAAAGTAATGAACACAGAAGAAAATGAAAAAAGAACAACATTCTTCACAAGAGTACAGGTAAAAGATTAAAAACACACATGAACCAACTCCAAAACCAAAAGAAAGATAACAAACAAACAGGAAAAACAACTCTGTAAGAACCTTATGACAGGGATCAACTCTTGCATTTCAATAATTAGCCTAAATGTGAATGGACTAAATGCACCACTGAAATGACACAGAATGGCAAAATGGATAAAATATCACCAGGCAACAATCTATTGCCTTCAAGAGACTCACCTCACTAGAAAGGACACTCACAGACTCAAAGTAAGAGGATGGGAAACAAATTTTCAGGCAAATGGAACACAAAAGAAAGGAGGAGTCACAATCTTAATTTGACAAAATACCCTTCAAATTATTAAAAATTTTAAAAGATACAAAAAGCCACTACATAATGATAAAAGGTTTAATCCATCAACAAGAAATATCCACCTTATCATATATGCACCCAACATAGGAGCGCCAACTTTCATAAAGCAGCTTCTAGGTAAACTCAAAAAAGTATCAACTCTAACACCATCATAGCTGAGGACTTCAATACCCCACTCACAACCCTAAACAGATCATCAGGACAAAAAATCAGCAATGAGATCCGGGACCTCATTGACCAAATGAACTTAATTGATACCTACAGAACACTCCATCCAACAACCAAAGAATAAACATTCTACTCATCACCTCATAGAATGTACTCTAAGATTGACCACATACTTGGCCATAAATCAAGCATAAGCAAATTTAAAAGGGCCGAAATTTTACATGCACCTCTTGAACCAGAGTGGAATAAAAATAAGCATTAACACCAATAAGGTCCCCCCAAAACCCACAAAGACATGGACACTAAACAGCATGATGGTAAAAAAAACTCCTGGGTCAACAATGAAATCAAAACAAGATTAAAAGATACCTAGAAACAAATGAAAGCGAAGAGACATCTTACCAAAATTTCTCGGACACCATGAAATCTATAGTAAGAGGAGAATTCATATCCCTACAATCACACATAAAGAAAATGGAAGGAGCACAAATTAACAGCCTAACAAGCCACCCAGGAAGCTGGAAAAGCAAGACCACAAAAACCCTAATATCAGCAGAAGAATCCAGATCACCAAAATAAAAGCCCAAATCCAGGACATAGAAGACAAAAAGATAATACAAAGAATCAATTAAACAAAAAGTTGGTTCTTCGAAAGGATAAACAAGATCAATGGTCTCCTAGCTAGACTGACCAAGAAAAAAAGAGAAAAAACCCAAATAAGCACAATCAGAAACACAAAAGATGAAGTCACATCTGGCCCTGAAGAAATACAAAAGATCATTAGAGACTACTACGTACACTTGTATGGAAACAAACTTGAAAACCTTAAAAAATGGAGGACTTTCTGACATCATACAACCTATCTACGTGGGAACAAGAAGAAATTGAGACCCTAAATAGACCAATAATGATCAAGAAAATCAACTACATAATAAGAAAACTACCTACAAAAAAAAACTCTGGACCAGGTGGCTTTCCAGCAGAATTCTACAAGACATTTAAGGAGGAGCTGATACCAATCCTACTGAAGGTATTCCAGGCAATGGAGAAAGATGGAACTCTCCTCAAATCATTTTATGAAGCTAACATCACATTGATACCCAAGCCAGGGTGAAGACCCAACAAAAGAAAGAGAACTACAGGCCAATATCTTTGATGAACGTAGATGCTAAAATTCTCAGCAAGATCCTAGCAAACCGGATTCAACAGCACATCTCAAAAATCATCCATCATGACCAATTAGGCTTCATCCCTGGGATACAAGGCTGCTTCAACATTCGTAAAACCATAAATGTAATTAAATACATCAACAGATGTCAAAACAAAAACTACATGATTATATCATTAGATGCAGAAAAAGCTTTTCATAAAATCCAGCACCCCTTCTTGATAAAAACCCTCGAACATCTAGGCATACCTGGAACATACTTCAAAATAGTAAAAGCCATCTATGAGAAACCCACAGCCAGCATACGCCTAAATGAACAAAAATTGGAACCATTTCCCCTGAAAACTGGAACAAGACAAGGATGCCCACTCTCACCCCTCCTGTTAAATATAGTATTAGAAGTCCTGGCTCAAGCAATCAGAGAAGAAAAGGCAATCAGGGGTACCCAAATAGGAAAAGAGGAAGTCAAATTATCTCTCTTTGCTGATGACATGATTGTGTACCTTGAAAACCCTAGAGAATCTGTCAAAAACCTCCTTACACTGATAAAGGACTTTGGCAAAGTCTCAGGATATAAAATAAATGTGCAAAAGACAATTGCATTTCTTTACACCAATAATAAACAAATAGAAAACCAAATAAAAAGCACAATTCCACTGACAATAGCCACAATAAAAATGAAATACCTTGGCATCTTCCTAACCAGACATGTGAAAGACCTTTACAATGAAAACTACAAAACACTGCTCAAAGAAATCAAAGATGACACAAACAAGTGGAAAAATATCCCATACTCATGGATTGGAAGAATCAACATTGTGAATATGTCCATCCTACCTAAGGCAATCTACAGATTTAATGCAATACCCATCAAATTACCAGGAACATTCTTCTCAGGCCTAGAAAAAACAATACAGGAATTCATATGGAAACACAAATGACCAAGAATAGCCAGAACAATCCTCAGCAAAAAAAACAAAGCAGGTGGTATCACATTACCAGACTTCAAACTTTACAATAAAGCTACAATCATCAATTAGCTTGGTAATGGTACAGGAACAGGCATATAGACCAATGGAATAGAATTGAGATTTCAGAAGCAAAACCTCAATTTCTCAACCAACTCATCTTCGACAAAGCCTCCACCACCTACCACTGGGGAGAGGAGAACCTATTCAGTAAATGGTACTGGGAAAACTGGCTGACCACATGCAGAAGACTTAAACAAGACCCCTATCTATCCCCATACACAAAAATTAACTCCAAATGGATTAGAGACCTAAATGTAAAACCTCAAACCATAAGAACCTTAGAAAATGCAGAACATACACTTGTGGAAATTGAAACTGGCATCAAATTCCTGAACAAAACCTGAAACCCACAGGCCATAAGGGATAAGATAGACAAGTGGGACCTCATTAAACTGACAAGCTTCTGCAAAGCCAAAGAAACCATCAAGAGAGCAGGGAGACAACCCACAGACTGGAAAAAAGTATTTGCCAAATCCAGGTCCAACAAAGGCCTAACATCTTGGATCTACAAGAAACTCAAATGTGCTGAAAAGAAAAAACAACCCCACTATAAAGTGGGCAAAAGATATGAACAGACACTTCTCAAAGGAAGACATCCGAGTGGCCAACAGACACATAAAGAAACATTCAACCTCACTAATCATCAAGGAGATGCAAATCAAAACCACACTGAGATATCACCTAACTCCAGATATCACACTGAGATATCAATAACTCAAAAAATAACAGTTGCTGGAGAGGGTGTGGTGAAAAAGGAACACTTCTACACTGTTGGTGGGAGTGCAAACTAGTGCAGCCTCTGTGAAAAACAGTGTGGCGATTCCTAAAAACTCTAAATATCGACCTCCCATATGACCCTGCAATCCCCCTTCTGGGAATATACCCTGAAGAACTCAAATCACTCTATAAAAAAGATACCTGCACATGAATGTTTATCACAGCATTGTTCACAATAGCAAGAACCTGAAACCAACCATGCCGTCCATCAAAAGAGGACTGGATTTAAAAAATGTGGTACATATACACAATGGAATACTATGCAGCCATAAAAAAGAACAAAATCATGAATTTCACAGCAACCTGGATGGAACTAGAATCTATAATACTGAGTGATCTCTCACAGAAATACGATCTGAGTATCACATGTTCTCACTCATATAGTGGACCTTGAACATCTACCATAATACTATAAAAAAGACTGACAGTGGTGGGAAACTATGGGGGGGCAGGGAGGGGAAGGGAGGTGGGACTAACTGTAGTCAATATCTGTCTGGGAATGGGGAGATACCCCTTATTAACAAGGGTGCCTGAACGAGGCACATTTGTATACCTATCCCTTAACTGTACCCCACAATTTTATAATAAAAAATATGTTTTAAAAGAGAAAAGTTATAAAAGGAAGCCTGGGTGCTCTTTTCCTGGACAATTTACCTAGCTATCATTATAGAGTTATTGTCATTCTGAGTATAAATAACCTTTTGGTCAATCAATCACCATCACTTATTGATTCTGAAGAAAATATTAAAAGTAAACACAAGAAAAGAAATTAGTCCATGCATTCATTAAACTTAGTTGGGATATGTTTTAACATTTTCAATAAATGTATATGTAAGAATTGCCAAAGGATGGGGAGAGAAAGAATACATATAACAGTTCAAAGAAGCAGGTGATAACAGACATTTGGGGCAATTGTGAAAGGTTTCCTAGGGGTGGTAACAATGTATGAGTTTGATGAGTGTATAAAACTAGCATATCATAAGTAGCATCAGAATTTATTCTAGATGATGAAAAAGGGATAGCATGATCAAAGTTGGTAGAAAGTAATGGACAAAGAAATACTGAGCAGCCAGTATTCTCTGGGTTCATTTTATGTGATATTGTACAAGTTATTTCAACCATCTTGCTAATACACATCATCTGGAAAATAAATATACTAGGTCGCATAATTTTAATTTCCCTCATAATGCTAAGGATAATTTATGATAGCTCTGTATGTGAAAGTCACTAAATTAATCATTTTACATCGATGAATTTATTTAGTCTTCACAATAACTCCATGGTGCAGATCCCATGATGCTTGCAACCTAAAGGGTGACGCAAATCAACAACTTTTAACAGAAAATATAATCTGGATATTGTTTTAAAATGCAGATGATCAGGTTCACATACTACACAGAGTTAAGGAGCTTAGCACTTGAACAAGATTCAAAGGTGATAAATTTGTGAGTTCAGTTTTCAGAAGCCCTGATGTACGAGCACAGTTAATATTCTCATTTTATAGAAATCTAACCAAACAGCTACAGTCGTTTGTTCAAGATCAGTCAGCTAAAAGTGGTAGAACAAGTTTTTTTACCAAGGGAATTTGGCCAAGCTCCTACTCACTGCTCTGACCCCTTCAGTTTCTATGGTTCTATGATTGCACGCAGTGGATAAGCAGGAGATTTCAGCTGGAAAGGGAGACATAGCAGGGTGGAAGTAAGATTGCACTGAAGCTTATGAAATGTAGTTCTAGGAAAATTCATGTTTTTTAATTATTAAAAGTAGAGACAATAGAAGAAAATTCTATAGTATTCAACTGAGAAATCGTCAAATACATGGGCAACAAAAGTAATTTTTATTATAAGTCTGTGAAGATATCTCAAAAATGTTTGGAATAATATTTCCAGTATATGTGATGAGAATGTTAAAATTTTTTACTTCATTCATAAAGAGAAGTGTAAGAAAAACTCAAAGCTGTCTTCCTTAGACTTAAAATACTTTGAAATAATAAAAAATGTTGTGAAAAAACATATGGGTTTTCCATATGCCAGCATCACATTGTTTCATTTCAACACTTTCTGAAGACCATAGCTTCATTTTTATTGCCTGAATCTATTTCTAGATGACACCCAAAATCCCCTAATCAATAAATCAGTGTATTGTGCTGTCTTTTATTTTTCTATCATGACACAGGCAATCGAATTAATTGTTAAAATTAAGTTGTTGGCTGAATCTTAGTGCAAGGTCATCATCCAGGGGCAGAGATTTCTTCTCTGTCTTATATTATCCTCAGTACTGCAATTAAATCAATGAGGGTGACTTCTGTGTAGGAAGGCTGGCATATGAATATTTGATTCCCCATTATTTTTTCTTGCCACATACCAGTGCTAACTTGGCCTTACACACAGTTACACAGTGTTTTATGTTTTGGAATTCTTGTTTTGGACAGACAGAGGATTTAGTTGTCTAGCAACAGGATTAGTATAATTGTAGTTCATTTATCCCATAGAATGCCAGAAAGCCCATTTAACTGTATTTTATATATGTCCTCCTGTTTTTAGATAATAGTGGTCCACACTTCTTGGTTGTATCCTGATTTCATGTTTCTGATAAAAACACAGACATAAGCCGGGCTCGGTGACTCAGCCTGTAATCGCACGCCTTTGGGAGGCTGAGGTGAGTGAATTGCCTGAGCCTGCGGGTTCGAGACCCCCCTGGGCAGCAAGACCTCATCTCTACAATAAATCAAAAAATCAGTCGGGCGTGGTAGCGCATGCCTGTAATTCCAGCTACTCGGAAGACTGAGGCGGAAGGATCACCGGAGCCCAGCAGGTAGAGGCTGCGGTGGCCGGGAGCGTGCCACTGCACTCCAGTCTGGGCGACAGAGTGAGACTCCAACTCAAAAAAAAAAAAAACACAGACATAGATGTTAACACCAAGCTATCAGTCTATTTCTTTTATCTTTACACAAATATATTATCTCACCAATATTATTAATAGGAATGGAATATTTCTGGAAATTTTGAAACAGTCAAAATGCCTTTCAGAGACTCATTTCTTCTTGGTAGAGAAGCAGCATTCATTTCCTTGCTTGAGATCTTGAGCAGTGACTATCAACCCAAATTTTAATGACTTGAAGGGTTCTTAAAAATATCTATGCCTGGTCTCCAACTTCAGAGATTAACTTATAAATAAATAGTTGGTGTTGATTTTTTTAAAGTTCTCCAAGTGATATTGGTATTCAGCCAAGACTGAGGATTACATCCACCACATGAGTTTATAAATTCAAATGGAGATATTCTACAAAAATTGAGATAGAGAAGAGTGAAGGATTGAAAAACTGGACAAACAGATGAAGTAGGGTAGGGCACATGCACAGTGTCATAATAACTGTTTCTTGTCACATTTTTCTATCATATTTTTCAACACATTTTGTCATTTAATACATAGTATGCAAGGCTCAGATGGGTTTATTCTGTGTTAAACTGTATTATTTTCTTTTGTGCTAAATATCATACATTTATTTTATCTCAATATAATTCTCCTTACATCTGACTAAATTGCCTTGACCCAATCAATTAATACTCTGCTACTTTATACTTTTTAATTTAATAAGAAAACAGAAGAAAAAGTAGTATTTGTAGAGGGTGGGGAAGATGGTGGTCTAGCCAGTTGGACTGTGTAAGTGAGTAAGTGTATGGATGAATTTCATGCATGTCTGTGTATAAGTGGGTGTGTGAGTGGCTGAGTGGGGATTCAAGGGCAAGTAGCCAGCTTTCCTGGTATAGCTGCTGGTCCCATAGCTGCTTTACTTGGACCCTAGCACTTTCTGGGGCATAGAAGCTGAGTGCCATTTCCTAAAATCAACAAAGCACTTCCTGGGAAGAAGAAGCTGCCAGGAGCGACTGCCAGTGCCAGACTCTGCCTCACCACCACAGCGCCAGTCTGGACACCAGCAGTGAGGGCTGAAAAGGCAGTGCAGTGAGGGAACCAGAGGCAGAGGCCCACTTGAGAAGATGAAACAGGCACCCTGCTACCTTCTTGAAAACTGGGCAGGGAAGTGGCTCTGGCTTGCTCACCATGGAGCCACAGACCCACTTCCTGTGACCAGCGGGTTAGCTACTCAGGGGTTGATCATGACCCAGAGGGAATATCCCAAAAGCACAAACTTCAGAGGGACAGGAGGAGTGCTGGGTCTCAGGTGCCCCACCCCCTACCCTGACACAACCAACCAGGAGACAAAGGATGCAACCAGAAAAGGAAGAGGAAGATTCCCCAAGAGATCTGCAGTGAATCCTGTGCTGACTGAACCCCCCCTTCCCAGCAGTCCTCTGAACATCAGACCCACATAACTGGGGCTCGACTGAGAGGGACGAACCAAGGTGGAGTCTGGATATCAGCTGTGATCAGAGGATTCTACTCCAGGATGAGCCTGGCTGGGGCACCCGCCAGCACCTGGGGAGGAGACAATCCCACACCTCCCCATTGGAGGGAACTCACCTGACCAAACAAGAATGGGAGGGGAGGACTGGAACCCCACCCAGCCACCCCCACCACCCCTCTTCCTTCCCTGGGCCATGAGGCTGGGGAAACTGTGAAGGAACCTGCAGACCCACAGGAGACAGCAGGTAGGCTTACCTGTGAATGGCTGAGATGAATAATTATAGAACCAGCCACAAGATGGTGCACAGTACCAGAAAAAAAATGCTTACTTTCTTGTTTTTTGTTTTCTGTGTGTGTGAGAGTGTGTTCATTTTTTCAGTTTTTCTTTTTTGTCCTTCATTTGTTTTGGTTTACTCTGTGTGTGAGAGGTTTCTATTTGCATTCCTCCCCCTTGCTTTTTTTCTTCTTTCGTTTTTTGTTTTGTGTGTGTGCATGTGAGTGTGTGAGTGTTTGTTTTTTGGTTTTCCTTTTTTGTTCTTCTGGTTTGGTGTGTGTGTGTGTGTGTGTGTGAATATGTGTGTAAGGATTCGATTTTCATTCCTCCCCTTTTTTCATCTTCTTTTGTTTCTTGTTGTGAATGTGTATATGTAAGCATGTGCTCAGTTTTCCTCTTTTTTGTTTTTTGTGTGTTTTTATGTTTTTTCCTGTTTGGGGGTTTTTTGTCTCTTTTTTGCTTTTGTTCTTGTTTTTGTTTTTGTTTTTCCGTGGTTGCTAATTTGTTATTTTTTATTATTTTTGTCTATTCTATTTCATTTTACTTTTCTCTGTTTTCCTCATTGCTGTTACTTTATCTTGGACTCAGGAGGTACACACACATACCCATTGCATCATCATATAGGGTGGTGGTAGGGAGTGGATCTTGGGGGCTTATACTTCAGTCAGTGAACATTGTGACTTGCAAATAATTTCTGAATCCTAGCTCCTCACACTTCAGTTTATTTGACTCTCAAAACAACGAGAGAGAGCAAAGCTTGCCACTCCTAGCCCTATTTCAAAATAGAACAAATTCAGAGGAACTATCAGGGAAGAACAAAGGACTGAGCAAACAACAGACATAAAAGCCCCTCCCACTACCACCGAATAATGGAATTAAAAAGAAAAGAAAGATATATGTCACAAATGAGGAAATATCAATGGAAAAGCACAGGTAATTCACAATGCACTAAGAAGACATAGCTCAAAAAATCAGACCTCAGAGCTCAAACAATGGAAATCACTAACAATTGACCTCAGAGTACAACAGGAATTAGGGAATGGATGGAAAGAGTGAATAAGACTCAAGAAAAATAAGATAAAATACTGAAAGAACTTATAATAGAAATTTGGGCCATAAAAAACTTCATCCAAGAAATAAATAACAAGCTAACAAGCATGGAAAGCAGAATTAACCAAGCAGAAGAAAGAATCACAGAACTTGAAGACCAAAATATGGAATTAGTCCATTCTGTTAAAAACATAGAATACTCAAAAAGAAAGAACAAAGCCTCCAAGTGATGTGCAACTATATCAAGAGGCCAAACACACCTGATCCTAGAAGCAGAAAGGGAAACAGAGAACACCTTGGAACAAGTATTCCAGGAGGTTATCCAAGAAAACTTTTCCCATCTCACCAGAGATGCAACCATCTAAACACAAGAGATTCAGAGAACCCCCACAAGACAACAAATGAGAGAACAAACTGCCTAGCTACATAGTAATTCACCTACATAAAGTAGATATAAAAGAAAAATTCCTAAAGGCAGTGGGAGAGAAAGGTCAGACTACCTACTAGGGAAGACCAATCAGCATAGCAGCAGACTCATCAGCAGAAACACTACAAGCTAGAAGGGACTGGAGCCCAATTTTCAAAGTCCTCAAAAATAAACAATTCCAACCAAGACTTTTCTACCCAGCCAAGCTCAGCTTCATCAGCAATGGAGAATTAAAATCCTTCCCAGATATCCAATCCTTAAGAGATTATGCTGCTTCCAGATGAGCTCTTCAGAAGACACTCAGAAATATATTAAGCACAGAAGAAAAAAAAAAAAAAGAATGAATATGCACTTCACAAAAGTACAGGAAAACACAGAGCCAACAGAGTATATAATGAATGCACCTGCAAAAATGAAAACATACTATATCAATACAAAAGTTAAAAGAAACAAAACAGACTTATAAGAGTCTCATGACAGGAATAAAATCTCACATTTCAATAAACAGCCTAAGTGTCAATGGACTAAATGCACCACTAAAAAGACATAGAATGGCAAACTAGATATATTAAAAAAAAAAAAAAAAAAAAAACACAACCCAACAATATGCTGGCTCCAGGAAACACATCTCACTACCAAGGACACCCGCAGACTTAAAGTTAGAAGATGAAAAATAAACCTTCAGGTGAACAGAACACAAGAAAAAAGGCAGGAGTCATGATTTTAATATCAGACAAAACAACCTTCAAGGTATCAAAAATTTTAAAAGATATGGAAGGAGCTGGGCTCGGTGGCTCAGCCTGTAATCCTGCACCTTTGGAAGGCTGAGGTGAGTGGATTGCTGCGCCCATGGGTTCGAGACCTGCCTGGGCAGCGAGACCTCATCTCTACAATAAATCAAAAAATCAGCCGGGCGTGGTAGAACATGCCTGTAATTCCAGCTACTTGGAAGGCTGAGGCAGAAGGATCGCCGGAGCCCATCAGGCGAGTCTGCGGTGGCCGGGAGCAGCCACTGCACTCCAGTCTGGGCAACTGAGTGAGACTCCAACTCAAAAAAAAAAAAAGATACGGAAGGACTCTATATAATGATAAAAAATTCAATCTATCAACAAGAATATTCATCCTAAACAACTACTAAGTAAAAAAAAAAAGATGTTGACTCTACCAGTACCATAACTGGGGACGTAGATACCCTACTGATAACCCTACATAGATCATCAAGGGAAAAAAAAAAATCAACAAGGAGATCCGTAACCTCAACCTGATTCTTGACCAAATGGATTTAATAGATACCTACAGAAAACTCCACCCAACAACCATGGAATATACATTATACGCTTCACCACATGGAAGACGCTCCAAGATTGACTGCATTCTCAGTCAGAAATCAAGCATAAACAAATTTCATAAGATCGAAATTCTGCCTTGTAAATTCTCAGACCACAGTAGAGTAAATATTGCCACCAAAAAGATCCCTCCAAAACATACAAACATATGGACACTAAACAGCATGATGCTGAACAACTCCTAGGTCAACACAGAAATAAAACAAAAATTAAAAGATTCTTGAAAACAAAGACATATCTTACCAAAATATCTGGGATGCCACAAAATCAGTGCTAAGAAGGGAATTTATAGCCGGGCTCGGTGGCTCAGGCTGTAATCCCGCACCTTTGGGAGGCTGAGGTGAGTGGATTGCCTGAGCCCGCGGGTTCGAGACCCGCCTGGGCAGCGAGACCTCATCTCTACAATAAATCAAAAAATCAGCCGGGCGTGGTAGCGCATGCCTGTAATTCCGGCTACTCAGAAGGCTGAGGCGGAAGGATCGCCGGAGCCCAGCGGATCGAGGCTGCGGTGGCCGGGAGCGGCCATTGCACTCCAGTCTGGGCGACAGAGTGAGACTCCAACTCAAAAAAAGAAAAAAAAAAAAAAAAAGAAGGGAATTTATAACTCTATGCACACAAATCTAAAAAATAAAAAGATAACAAGTTAACAGGCTAACAAATCACCTATGGGAGCTAGAATGGCAACACCACCAAAACCCTAACTTCAGCAGGAGAATCCAGATCACCAAAGAAAAATCCAAACTATGGGACATAGAAAACAAAAATATCACGGAAAAAAATCAGGGAAATAAAAAGCTGGTTCTTTGAAAGGATAAACAAGATTAATGGAACCCTAGCCAGACTGACCAAGAAAAAGAGAGAAATAGCCCAAATAAGCACAATTAGAAATGCAAAAGGTCACATCACAAATGACCCTGAAGAAATCCAAAAGATTATCAGAGATTACTATGCACCCCTATATGGAAACAAACTTGAAAACTTAAGTGAAATGGAGGACTTTCTGATATCACACAACCTCCCAAGGTTGAAATAAGAAGAAATTGAGACATTAAATAGACCAATAACAACCAAGGAACTTGACTTGGTCATAAGAAAACTACCTGTTAAAAAAAAGCCCTGGACCACACAGCTTCCCAACAGAATTCCACAAAATATAAATGAAGAGCTGATACCAATCTTCTTGAAGTATTCCAGACAATCAAGAAAGATGGAACTCTCCTCAGATCATTTTATGAAGCTAACATCACATTGATACCCAAACCGGGTAAAGACCCAACAAAGAAATAAAACTACAGGTCAATATCCCTGTGGAACATAGATGCAAAAATTCTCAACAAGATTCTAGCAAATTGGATCTAACAACACATCTAAAAATTATCCACCATGACCAAGTAGGTTTCATCTCAAGGATGCAGGGCTGGATCAACATCCACAAGACCATAAATATAATCCAACACATCATCAGATGTAAAAAAAGAACCATATGATTATAGCATTAGACACAGAAAAAGCTTTAGACAAAACCCAGCACCTCTTCTTAATAAAAACCCTTAAACATCTAGGCATAGAAGGAATATACTTCAAAACATAGCCAATGTATTGCTAAGCAGACAGAAATTGGAAGCATTTTCCCTGTAAACTGGAATAAGACAAGGCTGTCCACTCTCACTCCTCCTGTTCAACATAGTGTTGGAAGTCCTAGCTAGAGCAATCAGACAAGAGAAAGAAATCAGGGGTATCCAACTAGAAAAGGAGGAACTTAAGTTATCCCTCTTTGCTGACAATATGATCTTATACCTTGAAAATCCAGGAAAACGTGTCAAAAAACCTCCTTGCATTGATGAAGGACTTTGGTAAAGTCTCAGGGTACAAAAACAACATGCAAAAGACAGTCATATTCTTATACACTAACAACAGACAGGCAGAGAACCTAATAAAAAGCATAATCCCATTTACAATACCCACCAAAAAATGAAATACCTTGGCATCTTCCTAAACAGAGAAGTGAAAGACTTTTACCACGAAAACTACAAAACAATACACAAGAAATCAAAGACACAAACAAATGGAAAAATATTTCGTGCCATGGATTGGAAGAATCAACATTGTTAACAATGTCTATTCCACCCAAGGCAGTCTACAGATTTAACACAATATCCAGTAGATTACCAACATCTTTCTTCTCATGCCTGGAATGACAATACAGATATTCACATGGAAACAGAAATAACCACAAATAGCCACAACAATCATCAGCAAAGAAACAAAGCAGGAGGTGTCACACTTCCAGACTTTAAACATTATTATAAGGTTACAATAATCAAAGCAGTTTGATATTGGTATAAGAACAGGCATATAGGTCAATGGAACAGGATAGAAATTCTGGAAGCGAAACCTCCATTTCTCAACCAACTCATCTTCATCAATGCCTCTACCAACAACCACAGTGGAAATGGAAACCTATTCAGTAAATGGTGCCGGGAAAACTGGCTGACCACATGCAGAAGATTGAAACAGGACCCCTACCTATCACCATACACAAAAATCAACTCTAAATGGATTAACCAGTTCCGGATTAAAACCTCAAAAGCCCATGCCACAAGGGATAAGACAGACAAGTGAGCCCTCATCAAACTGAAAAGCTTCTGCAAAGCAAAATAAACCATCAAGAGAGTGGGGAGTCAGCCCACAGAATGGGATAAAATGCTTGCCAACTGTACATCCGCCAAAGTCCTAACATCCAGGATCTACAAGCAACTCAAATGTGCTGAAAGGAAAAATCAAACAGCCCTGTTAGAAAGTGGGTAAAAGATATGAACAGACATTTCTCAGAAGACATACAAGCAGGCAAAAGATATATGAAAAAATGCTTAGTCTCATTAATCATCAAAGAAATGTATATCAAAGCCACACTGATTCCATCTAACTGCAGTAAGAAAGGCCATCATTAATAACTCAAAAAATAACAGATGCTACAAGCAGGTAGAGAAGAGGAAACACGTCTACATTGTTGGTGGGAGTGCAAATTCGTACAACCTCTGTGGAAAACAGTGTGGCCATTTCTAAAAGAACTGAAAATCCCTCTTCTGGGAATATACCGAGAGCAATTCAAATCATACTATAAAAAAGATACCTGCGTATCCATGTTTATTGCAGGACTATTCACAATAACAAAAACAGAACAGTGCTGCCCATCAAAAGTGGACTGGATTTTTAAAACCTGGTACATATGCACAATGGAATATTACACAGCCATAAAGAAGGATAAAATTATGGACTTTGTAGCAACTTGGATAGATTTAGAGTCTATCATACTCAGTGATCTGTCAACAGAAACAGAGAACTGAGTACCACATGTTCTCACTCATAAGTGGATCCTGAACATTTATCACAATACTACAAGAAAAGGATTGCCAGTAGCAGGACACTGTCAGGGGAAGGGGTTAGCACAGAACATCAATAAGCGTACCCGATCCCACACCAGACAAAGTAAGGATCAATGGGAGGCCCAAACTTCCCATGTACAATGACCACTTATGTACCTAATCCTGAATTGTACTATACATCTTTTTAAAATCTCTTAATGGAATAAACAGCAATACAATACTTTGCTCCCCCGAAAAAATGATATTAGTAGATTAAGCTAACAAACCTTCTTTTCATTGTTTTAGTTACAGAAATAACTATCTTAGTATGTAAATATTCAAATCAACTGGTACACACATCTATAGTACCAGTATTTTAAAGATACAGTTTTTCTTAGTTCTGAAGCAGTCCTAATCAGCTCAGATCTTCCTACACTTAGTCTTTCTTTTACTTAAGTGTATGTAATTCAGAAGTGCCTGGAAGGTACTGGCTATTGTTAGGGCTGTAGTGTATTTTATCCATATTTTGTGGCATCTTGATGAAGGCTTTCCATAATACTAGGGCAGTAGAATGTGCCACTTGCATGATACCTGGTCATATGTTTTTAAGATTCCTTCCCATTTGAAGCGGGGCTCATCACTAATACATAGTGTTATAACTTATTTTCTTTCCGTTTGCTAGGGATTCAGGGTCTCTGCTACTTCTCTGTTTTTATAAGAACTACTTCATTGTACTCAATCAAATAACAGTCCTGAGAGAATTTAAATTTTCCTAGAGGTTCTCTTTTGTTGCTACTTGATCTACATTAATAGAAAATGTAATAATAACTTTGACCTTGAGTTCTTCTTTGTTAGCTGGGCCTGGAATTCCTGATCTCTAGGAAATACTTAACATGTACTGTCTACTCATAGTAAAATAGAAATAAAGTTTCAATCTTGCTCAGCACATCTCATTCCTGAACATTCCTGAAAATTGCTATCTCTATGGTCCTTCAAAAGAAATTTGCAACTGGAAGTTCTTGTGAAAATATTGCCATGATTTGTAATATATAGTTTTGTTTTCCTGACCACACATTAATATACTAGGAAACTGTACAAAATGTAACTTTGTAGAAACCAGACCAGTAAAAGACTGTGATTTGGAACTGTGCAGAGTGACTAAGAGCATAGACACTGGGCTCACCCATATTCCACCATTCACCTGATATGTGAATGTGGCACTTTTATTTTGTGACTTTAAGCATCAATTTCCCCAACTGTAAATACATTTTTAAAAGACATACTAGTTATACTTATTTTATATAGTAGTCACTAGTCTTATGTAAGATGATCTAAAAACCAGCTGAATCCTAGTAAGAATTTATTACATGTTACTGCTCATTATTATTCCTCTCTCTAAGAGAACTCTGAACAATAGGCACACTCCCTTGAATTGATAATAATCATACCAATCTAATTCTTCATCAAAGAGTTTATGTGAGATGAAGAAAGAAGGAAAGAGTAGTATGAAACTTTTGCAGAGAGGCTGCAATGCCACACACTAGATCAGGAGGACTGTCAACAGAGCTACTGCAAAAGACAGAGCAGCACAGAATGCTACCCTCAATCTTCTGAGTGTATGACCATTGAAACTGTATTGTCTGCATTTGTGTTGCAGTAAAGTCTCATAGCTGAAGCATTTGTGTGTATTCAGACATATTTTCTTAGAGTTATACCTGAGTGTCATATAATATTTTGCTTTAGAATGATGTCATTTACAGAACTTTTAATTGGTATCTGGCATACAGGAACACCACTGGTTATATAATAATGCCTTTATATGCATCGTACTTTTTGTGTGTAATTTATTTTTCTTTTTTTTTTTTTTTTTTTTTTGAGTTGGACTCTCACTCGGTTGCCCAGACTGGAGTGCAGTGGCCGCTTCCAGCCACCGCAGCCTTGCCTGCTGGGCTCCAGCGATCCTTCCACCTCAGCCTTCCAAGTAGCCGGAATTACAGGCATGCGCTACCACGCCCAGCTAATTTTTTGATTTATTGTAGAGATGAGGTCTCGCTGCCCAGGCGGTCTCGAACCCGCGGCTCAGGCAATCCACTCACCTCAGCCTCCCAAAGGCGTGGGATTACAGGCTGAGCCACCGAGCCCGGCTTGAAAAAATGAGTTTTCAGTATCTAGGGTGTGTGTGTGATATCCATTAACTTCTGAATGTCATAAATGTTCTTCAGTACTTTAAAGATGTCTCTGTATCTTTCAGCTTGCATAGTTTCTGATGAGAAGTCTGTTGTCATTTTTATCTTCATTCTCAAGTTAATCATTGCACCTCAGAAATTAACCTATCTTGGATGTTAATATTCTTCTTTTAAACATATTTCTGGACTCAGTGTACTGTATATTTTATTATAAATTTGCTTCTATGTTCTATATATATGGATTTCAATTTTCCTGTTCCATATTTTCCTTGTCTAATTCTTTATAAAATTGTTGAATCCTTATTTATTAATAATCTGAATCTCCTGAATGACTAATATTCTCAAACATCTTTCTGTGTGATTATCTTGCACACATATCTGTTCTTTATTAAAATGCCTATATATATCTTTGCCCACTTTTTGAGTTTTTATTATTGAGAGTGTGTTTACAAGCAATGAGATCCAGTTCTTTCACAGATAAATGTTTTACACATATTTTCTATTCTGTGGTTTAGTTTTTTAATGTGTCATTTAAGAAATGAAGTCGTCTTAGTTTAGACGAAATCCAGTGTGTCTTTTAAAAATTTATTTCTTTAATTCTACTTAACCAAGTTTGCCTTACCTAGGTTTCCAACTTTTTAAAAACACTTTATAGTATTAGGTTTTAAACTTAGGTCTGTAATGCCTTTTTTTTTTTGTATATGATTCAAAATAAGGGGCAAGATACTTTCTTGCATAAGAAGTCCAATTTTTCCAATCTCTCTTGTTCCTAAGACTAAAATCCCTTCAAATAATTCAAAATGGGTCAATTTTTGCACTCTGTTTCCAGTCTTTCTCTTTTAATAAAATTCATTCTTTTTTATAGTTTATTAAGCCAGAAACTGAGATTTTGATTTAAATACACATTTTAAATATAGACTTTTAAGTCTAAAAATTGCTTTAGCTTTATCCCACAGAGTTTGTATTTTATGTTTCCATTTGTTCAATTTCAAATATTTTCAGCCGGGCTCGGTGGCTCAGCCTGTAATCCCGCGCCTTTGGGAGGCTGAGGTGAGTGGATTGCCTGAGCCCGCGGTTCGAGACCCGCCTGGGCAGCGAGACCTCATCTCTACAATAAACCAAAAAATTAGCCGGTGTGGTAGCGCGTGCCTGTAATTCCAGCTACTTGGAAGGCTGAGGCGGAAGGATCGCAGGAGCCCAGCAGGTCGAGGCTGCGGTGGTCGGAAGCGGCCACTGCACTCCAGTCTGGGCGACAGAGTGAGACTCCAACTCAAAAAATATATATATATATATTTTCTGAATTTTCTTGTGATCTCTTTATGACATGTGGTTATTTAGCAATATGTTGTTCAATTTTCAATAATTAGAATTTTTAAGATACTTGATTATTGATTTCTTCTTTAATACATGACAGTCAGAAAATATAAATTGTGTGATTTTAATAATTTTAAAGTATTTACACTTGTTTTATGGCCCAGAATAAGTTCTATCCTAGCAAATGCTTCATGTTGACATTAAAAATATGTTTGCTATTACTGGAAAGGGTATTCTCTAAATTAGATCAATTTTATTGATAGTTTTTCAAGTCTTGTATATAGACTATGTTGTTCCCAAACGTGTTCTATCAGTTACAGAGAGAGGAGTGATGAAGTGTGACACAATAATTATGGGTATTTTGTTTTTCTTTCAGTTTTTGTTTTCATGAATTTTCAAAATCTGCTGTTTTGTGCAGACACCTTTAGGATTGGTAATCTTCTTGAGGAAATGACCCCATTACCATGACATAAATTATTAATTATCCATGATGCTATTATTTCCCTTTCTTCCTTTCTTTATCTCTCTATCTCTCCCCCACTCCTCCTGCTCTCCCTCTTCCCCTCTCCACCCCTTTCTTTTTCTTTGAGACCCAGCTTCACTATGTTGCCCAGGCTGGAGTACAATGGCATAATCATGGCTCACCATGGTCTCAAACTCCTGGGCTCAAGTTGTCCTTCTGCCTCAGCCTCTCAAGTAGTTGGGAGTATAGGCACTCACCACCATATTTGGTTATTTTTCTATGTTTTGTAGAGATGGGGGTCTCACTGTGTTGCATATCCTGATCTTGAACTGCTCCCCTTCAGAAATCCACCAGTCTCAGTCTCCCAAAGTGCTGGATGACAGGTATGAACCACTATGCCTGGTTCTACTTATTTCAGTGTCCTCTCCCTCATATTCTAGGTATTGTTGTTTCTGCCTTTTTTGGAATCCTGAGAATTCTGAAATCGCCACCACTTGGAGTATTTTGTGAGTATAATGCAGCAAGTACTGCTCATCTCTGGTGTCAAGCAACTGTCCTGATAACATCACCATCTTGACTCACTACATCAAATAAATGCAATAAATACAACTTCTTTCTAAACTTATGTTTCTGTGGTTCATATGTCCTATGCCCCTGGGTGTTCAAGGCTTTGTATTCTCTTTATATAAGGACTGAACTCATTTTTGATTCTGAACGTGATCAAGTTTCCTCTTACTACATATCTCCATAACTGGATTCCTGCTTATTTCATGCTGAAGATAACCAGCTACTCTGTACATACCATCTTACATTTCCTTTGATTCTTCTAATGAGTTTTTGAGGTGAGAACTATTATCAGCCTATCTCACAGGAGAAGAAACTGAGGTTTAGTGGACATAGATAACTTGGCTAGGTATACCAACAGCAAACTGTAGGTGTGGGTTTCAGAATCGTATCTTTGTTTCCATTCAGTAAAATTTATTGCTCTCCTACAAAATGCCAGGTACTGCTCTTCTATATGATTTATAGGAATAGTCAGGCAATATGGCAGTGAACACAAAAGAAAATATCTTTATTCTCTAGTTGGGGGATGGAGAAGAAAAATTAGTATGTAAACACAAGTATAAACATAAATAAAAATTAAGTAAGTGGGTAAATAGTGAGTAGGATAAGTACTATAGATAAGTGGAATGTAGAAAAGGGATGAAGAATGTTAGTTGGTAGGGGAGTTTGAATTTGGTAATTATAGTGAAGGTGAAATTTAAGAAGGAACATGAAGGGTTCCAGAAAACAACAATGGGCATTATCTTGGGAATGAGGGTTCCAGGCAGAGGGAAAAGCCAGATGGGAAGGCCATGAGGCAAGAACATCCATAAAGAATTCAGGGAACAGAAAGGACATCGGTGTGTTGTGAAAAAGAGGGCTTAGTGTGGCAAGAAGAAGGCAATGAAATCAGACAAGAAATAGAGGGCTCAGATTCCTAGGGCTTTGGAGGCATTTGAGGGCTTTGGTAATTGCATAGCATAATCCATTGAAGAGGTTTGAATGATATGATCTGACTTACGTTTTGGGAGAAGTTCTCTGGATGCCATGTTGATTAGAGACTGCAGGAGATGAAGGACAAGTTGGGGAAGACAAATAGTTGATTCAAACAATTGATTTCTTCAAAGCTGTTAGATCAGGGATTGGCAAAGACAAGCTCATAGATGATTTGACCTGTTTGCTAGGAATGATTCTTACAGGTTAAAGGGGTCTTGGAGAAGAGGAAAAGCAGGAGGAGGAAGAGGAAGAATGGGATGAGGAGGAAGAGAAGGAGCTACAGAGACTGTGTATGACCCATAAGGCCAAAAATCTTTGAAATCTGGAAAATATTTACCAAAATGTGAAGTCAAGCATCTGGCTGAAAGTGGGTTCTCAACATAATTCAAAGAAGGACTACATGAGAGAATTAGTTGCTGAATATATTGTAAAGTGACAGGTGTTGAAAAATATCTATGGTTTCATTCCAAAGCATCACCAAAAAGACCATTCATCTCCATTGAGCTATTGAATAATAGGCTGGTTTCCAAAACAGTGAAACAAAAGGCACTGGCTAACATGAACAATATCATTAAAAAGTACATAGTAACAAGAAAATAATAAAACAAAATAACACAAAATATTTTTATAGCACTTAGACACTTTCATGCTAATTACTGAATTTAATCTCCAATCAACAACATGGGATAGGTATAATTTCTGCATTAGAAATTACCATATCCGAAACCATAGTGACTGATTGCTCAAGGAATAACATTACTCTAATTTATTGTTTTAAAAAGTCTGACATGTGATCATGGGTTTTCAGAGTATCTATAGAAAACCTGGGTCCAACATTTATTCCAGCTGGTTATTTTGTTCAAACAAACAAAATCAAGAGATTATTCCCTATTGACCTCTCCACAAATGATATCAAGGAACTATAGTTAAACGCCATCACTTGAAGCTATTTCTGCTCCTGGAGAGGTTAAAAGGGTTTATAATATTTCTCCTCTTCTCAAACAACAGGGGACTGAGCAAAACTGTCTTGTGCCTGAACAACTTCAGCCTTGCTGGGGAAGGAAGTCAAATTTTCTCTGACATACTATTAAAGAAATCTTGTGAGCAAAAGGCTAAAAACAATTGTGTATTTTAATTATGCTAATGTAATTTAAAATCATTTCTTAAAAGTAAAAAACAAAACTATTTTTACTGATCACTGACTCCTGGTTTCTGACTCTTGGTTTTACCTGTCATTTGCCTGGTATATGACCTCAGCCCTAGAGAGAAAAGAAGCCAATGAAATTACTCAAAGAAACAGATTTTAACTGATGAAGTCATGAATAGTATCTTCCAGATCTCTTTTGAAATGTTGAAGCCTCTAACTCCTGGGAAAAATAATACGTTTTCCAGATCCTGACACAATGTATCCTCTCATGGGTATAAGAATTTCCAGAGTTATATTTAGTTGACAAAAATATGTAGAGAAGAATAGACGTAACTGGCATGCTCATAATCATCACATTATATTGATATTTGCAACCAATACATTGCTCCACTATTAACTTGCAAATAAACAATGCATTTGCTTTCTACACATATTCCAGGAGGGCCAAAGAGACTGGCTTATTTATATGGAATAATCTATTGGTGAATTTCAGGATAGACTAAAATTCAGCTGAAATATCTTTTATATATTTATGTTTACATCCTTCAAAGAAGACCAAAAAGAAAAAGAAATAAAAGTAAACCTAGGTAGCAAAGTTTAATGAGAAGAAAAATGTGGTGACAATCAGGGTCCCTGCCCTATATTTTCTGAGGAGACTGGAACTCAGAACCAGCCATGGGCAATTTAACTAAAGACTTCCTCCTAGATGTGCATGAGCTCATCATAGATATGCCACAATGCTAAGTATAGGAAGAACAACAGGGGAAAAAAAGATGATTACACATGAAGTGTACATAATAAGGAGGCCCACAGGCCAGAGCAGGCTCTCTGGTATCACAACCCAGGGTTCAAAGCCCACCTGGGGCAATACCACATAGATTGCCTAAGGAACGTTCTAAAGTTTAAAGGATTTTACCCAATTTGTAAAGAAGAAATGAAGAGACTCTGCCTACTGGGAACAGATGTCATGGGGGCAGCATCCAGTCAGGTCTGACAACCGTGCCACCTCCTCGGAACTCTTCTCAGCTAGGCTGGTGACCCTCACCACCAGGGAAGCCATGGAAATGGGAGAGGGCCTGATGGAGGTTGGCAGGACATGGGTCGCTCCTGGGCTGGGCTTTTAGCATGGTTTGCCTCTGTGATCTGGAGGATGGGGCCAAGACACACAGCCTCTGAGTGCCCAAGCCAAGAAGTCCCCACCCATCCCCACAGAGTGGCCCACCTGATGCCGATCTCCTCCAAGCAGCAGCAGGAAGTCCCCAGGGCTAGACTGTCCACCTGCACAGGCGGTTGGCGGGGCATCGCTCGGTATCCATTGTCGTCACTTCTTGGTGCTGGCCGGGGCCAATGTGCCCTCCCTGGTGCGCCACGGTCTCTGTCACAAGCACCATTGAGACATCACAGGCACGGGCAGCCAGTGTGTGCTTGGCTGAAAGAGGAGCTGGTCGCTAAGGAAACTTGTCTCCCTAGCTTAATCTTTCTCACGATTGCAAGCCGCACAACTGCTCTCAATCGGCAACTTTCTTAACTGGTTTTCAGGTTGCAGGCAGCTCACAAGGCTTCAGCTCCCACCCATTCCCCTGTTCTGCCAGGCTCCTCCGCCTGACCAGGGCCACCGGCAGTCCCTGCCCCTGCCCCTCGCCCTGGTCCTACTTACAGGCTGGTCAACCAGCATCTGGGTCATGGGCCTCCACCACCTAGCCTCTACATCACCCCGAAGGAGGGGTATCCTCTCCCGCAGGCCTCAGGCTCCTCTCTGGGGACCCTACCGCCTAAATCCTGGAGTTAAGCCACGAAGAAGAAACCTGCACCGTCTACTGGGAACTCGATACGGATGGACACCTGGCCTTTGCAAGGATCCCTCCCCTCAGCCTCAAGTACACCCTCCTGCTATCCCTACCTGAGCAGGTCATCAGTCCTAGGAAACTGACACCATGCAGGCTACCCAGGGAGATCAAGGGGAGGGCCCAGGAGAGCCCCAAAAGGTGAGGAGAGGATGATCAGGTTGAGACTAAAGTGCAGGAGGTCAAAAAAAGGGCCTAAGCTAGCAAGGAGGAAATGTCATTGACATTTCCAGGCCCCTAGAGACCCGGGGAGAACCCTTTTCCTTGGGGTATAGTCCTGGGCTTCTGGAGGGAAACCTCCCATGCTCATACTCAAAAAAGAACCTGAGATAGAAGGCCCAGGTGTCCCGATGAGCTCCTTCTTGAAAGAACACACATTCCCAGCACACACAGCTCTGCTGGGGCAGTCCTGCCTTTGGGACAGATGCGCCATGCTCCTGGACCCAGTTTCACCTGTCATTTGTCTGGTCCACAACCTCAACCCAAGAGAGAAAAGAAGCCAATGAAATTACTCAAAGAAACAAGATTTTAACTGATGAAGTCATGAATAGGATCTTCCAGATCTCTTTTGAAATGTTGAAGCCTCTAACTCCTGGGAAAAATAATATGTTTCTCCTGGCAGCTGGGGAAATCCACCAAGGGAATGCTGGAGTGTTTGACTCTCTAGACTTGCTGATGTTGCTGATGCTGGAGAAGGAGATGCAGGGCAACAAGCCAGCTGATATTCCCCCATCAGCTCTTCCCCACCCAGAGCTGTCAGTCACAGGCCCTGCCAAGAACAAGGTCGATTCTACTGCTACCACTGCTGCCACCTCCACGCAACTGCTATGGGATGGAGGTGAGCTGCCTTCAAAAACCCGGTGTCCCTGCTTGGCTATTCAGAAAGAGCTAGACTCCTTGGGGAAGAACATTGAGAGTAAAAGAAATAGTAAAATCTTGGAGAATACGGCGGAGGCTTAGAGGATAAAACAGAAACCATAGCAAACAGCAGTGTCAAATGGCAGTGCCACTCAATCTGTGTCATTTTTTCCTCACCTTCTAAGAAGACAACAGACTCCCTGCCTCTGGTCACTTGCACTTTGCAGGTCTCAGCTCCTCCTAGCACAACTGACTTTGCCCGCCTGGCTACCGGTTATCCTATCCTGCCTCTCCCTCTGCTCCTAGCCCCATACCCTTCTCCTTCAAGTATCACTCCTGCAGAAGGTTGTCACAGACATCCATGTGTAGATTCCCATCCTTCTTTTTCCTTCCTCACCCCTCATCCAGTTAATTCCACCACAACCCCTGTTATCCTTGGGGAGCCTATCAAATCCACAGGAGTCATTTCCAGCATCTCAACTAACACAGCTTCTCATATGACTTCACAGACCACTTCCGATTCTGAGGTCATTTATATTGACAGTACTCCTCTTTCTTAGGGTGTGACTTTGATATCCACCACCTGCTTTGGGGTGAGTGCACCCCATTTCCCCCAATCCAAATGTATGTGCAGTGGCACCTAAAAGTCATCAGTCAAGCATCTTTCCACCTACATTTATTTTCTCCAATTCCACTCCAATTTTTAACTATCCCTTTGGGTGGAACCACCCATTAGCAAATTTGGAATACCTGATGCACAACAGCAGAGACCCTGTCTCCCCAGTGCCCTGTTTTGACAGGACGTCCTGTCATGGTTCCTCTGGTAACCTCCACTCTAGTTATCAGCACCTCTGCCACATCATTATCCAAGATAACCTTTGATTCCAGTGCCATAGACACCACCCGTCCTTTCAAGGCTGTCAGCTTCCAGTCTCCTTCTATGTCCAGATATGGTTCCCCATTAACACAGAGCATGCGAGTCCCCATTGTTACATATGAGTGGTGCAATGGAGAACTTCAATGTGGATTTGTAGGAAGTCCTTCACCCTTTGAGTAAAAACACCAGGGAACCACCCAGTCAGGTTATTCCCTGTGTCTTTAGAGTAGCCAGCATTGTTGATCAGACACTTGTATTTGGAGACCTCTGGCCAAAGAAAATGTGCTGTGATATAATATTGAAAAGCAGCCAGTGGGGCACCCTCGTACCTGAAAAGAGCTTCTGGAGACATTTCATAGATTACTCCTCTGAAAGATCTCATTAAATGACGAGAAACTCTCTCTCTTCATACGATTTGCACCAAAGGACATTGGTCCATGAGAAAGGTACACAGTCCCTTTAAGATATACTTAACCTGACGAATGACAGCCTCCAAGTCCCAAGAAAACCCTTTCCCCTAGCCAAATGACTTTTAGGTATTTCAGACCTTTCCTGTGGCCTGGTCCTGTAGCCAAAATTCTGCAGAAATTGATGAGTTTCTACTCAAATAAGGAAATTGGCTGAAAGAGTAGTATTTTAAATAATAATGGCCTTTTTGTGTGTGTGAAGTGCTTTATACCTGAAAACAAACAAAAATCTTACCACCAAATATACCAGAATGCACCTCTTTCATAAGTGAGTTACTGATGTTGCAATACCTGGAATATTGTGTGTGTTTTATTTACTGAATGTTTACATTTTAGGAAGAAAAACTGCTTTGTTTATGGAAAAACAATATTTGTAACTTATTCCTGACAAAAATTTTTATACCATAACAAAATTTGTTCTTTTCTCATGAATTTACAATTTCTAAATGAAAACAAGAAAGTAAAAATTGTGAGGGAAGAATAGGGTTTACTAATCAAATAATGTCTTGATTTTCTAAAGAGAAGATTGTCTTATTTTTAACACTAAACTTGGGATCTGTTTCTTAGTAAACTTGTTTGGAAAGATTAATGTTATATTGTGTATTGGGTTGCCCCATCCTAGCTATGAATGGAGCAGATTCAATTTTTTTATCCTTAAGATCCTTTGCTATGTAGTCGTGGTTGTACCTAAAAAAATACTAATTATTTTGTGTCTTTTAAAAAGCTTAAAATGTGACCCACAGAACATTGTAATGGTGGAAAACCAAGTAATGTGAAAATATTACAACCAGAAATAATTCTTAATGCCACAAGTGTTTTACGTTGGTTTTACGTTGTTTTACGCACATGCCTTTGATTTAATTTGGGACACTTTTAGAAGGATACTTTATTTGTATTTGTAATAATCTTTGAAGAGCTTGGAAATAAAACTTCTGCTAAATTCATCATTTTTGATGACAGCAAAAAAAAAAAAAAAGATATACTTAACCTGCTCTAAATACATAAGTCAAGAGTTTGTGTGTGCACATGTGTGTGTGTGTATATGGGAGACCATGGGGCAGACCAGTCCAGGTAGAAGACACTGTATTTGAGACACTCCACAATGGAGAGTAAAAGAAACCTGCACGTACCATAAGCCATGCCCTCTCTGGCTTGATGTTGACCTGGACAGTCCAAGTTCTGGCCAGATCTCTCTAGTCTTGAGACTGGGAGAATGGTTACTGCTGTTTCCAGGTACTCTTTCCAGGTACTCTTTCTCCCCTTGCAGATTTGACTCATGGCCCCTTCTCTTTCCCAGATGCGATGTCTACAAAAACTATGTTCTTATTAATCTGCCTCTGCTCATGTGTCTTTGTTCTTTGACTCAACTGTGGAGAAAGAATTGACATATATGACGGCTGGTGTGTTTTATGCCAGAGTTCATGCAAAATATCCTGTGCTCCAGGGACTAGGATGTGAAAGTAGCTACATTTATGATTTCACATCTTGACCCGTTGTGTCTGTGTGAAATCAGCCTGTCAGAGATGCCAACCCAAAGGAAACCAAAAATAATACCTAAGCCCCCCAACTAGCTAAACAGGCTACCTCTTATGGCTAAGGGAAAGCCTGATACATAGTCATCAGTATTGCTTTCCTTCATCAGACCAGAGTCTTGGCAGATGCTCTTCAAGTGACAATTTTTTTCTATCAAAACACAAAATGTAAATATTACCTATATATACCAAATTTCAGAAACTGATTTTGCAAATCGCATCTCACTGAAGACTCACAGGTTGCCTTCAATGTCAAAACTCCATATTTTTAAAGGGGAGAGAGATCAAGGGAGAGGGGTTAAGGAAGTTTCTTTTTCTCACTCAGACAGAAAGTAGTAGGACCAGGAGAGAAATCTGGTCTCACTGCTATAAAAACATCTCTCTTTGCACTTGATGCATCAGTTCATGCATCAAAGAGAAACACAGAAGTGTAGGATATATGTCCATTTTAGGCATATCATTTGGTTGGAGGTAGTTTTAACATATAACAGTTCATCAACACATTTAATATACAATACCACTCCTTTCTCCATATTCAATTATGGGTTGAATTCATAAAACAAACAGGCAAAATATAAAATGACAAACAAAACAGGGAATAGTCAATGTGTAGAGAATGAAACAAAACATTTGCAAAGAATATAATAGATAATGAGTTAATTCCAAAACACATAATGCACAACTACAACTCAGTAACAACACAAAAACAGCAAAACCTTCATAGCCTGATTAAAAATGGACTGAGCTCTCAGATAGATATTTGTCCAAAAAGGCACAAAAGTAGCCAACAGATATAAGAATTTTGGAACTGGAAAAAAAGGCTTTCAAATTAACCCTTTCAAAAACATTACAGAATAAAGAAGAAAATGGGGCAAAGTCTCCAAGAGACGTGGGCAATCCAAACCTAAGGCTCATAGGTGTTCCTGAGGAAGAAGAGAGAGCAACAGGTTTAGAAAACCTATTCAAGGGAAAGAATTAGAAAATTTTTCCTGGCCTTGCCAGAGATTGAAACATCCAGATACAAGAAGCCCATAGATCTCCTGGAAAATTCCCTGCAAAAGTATCATCCTCAAGACATATAGTCAGGTTAGACACAGTCAATGGGAAGGAAAGAATTCTAAGTGCATTGAGACAAAAGCATTCAAATACTTATAAGGCTAACCTTAAAAACTAACAACAGATTTCTCAGCCCAGAAACTCTACAATCAAGAGGATTTGGGCTGTATCATTAATTCCCCCAAACAGAATAACTTTCAGTAAAAAATGTTATATTTCACAAAATAAATCTTAAAAATGAAAGAGAAATACTTTCTGATGCAAGCAGATGCTGAAGGATTTTGTCACCACTATACTGATTCTGTAAGAAATACTCAAAGGAATTCTAAACATTGAAAAAACAGATAAAATGCACTTGTAGAGAAACACTGGAAATTATAAAACTCACAGAATCTGTACAATACCAAGGCAAAGGAGGGGGGGAAAAGCAACAAGATAAAAATGAATGCATTGAATGGAACAGCACTTTTTATGTTAAGACTAAAACTTAAGGTAACTGTCTCAATGCTCCACGAAAAATATATACATCAACAGAATGTATTTTAAAAAAAAAAAAAAAAAATATATATATATATATATATATATATATTCAGAGCATCTGCTGCTTTCAAGAGACTTATCAAAAAAAGACTCCTATAAACTCAGGGTAACAAAGTGGGAAAAAATATACCATGCAATTTGAAACCAAAAGCAAGCAGTAGTAGCTATTCACATAGCAGATTAAACAGAATTTAAGTTAACAAAAGTAAAAAAAACAATAAACGTTGTATAATAATAAAGGTATCACTCCAACAGCAAGATAAAACAACTTAAAATATATATGCACCTAAAACTAGAGCTTGTACTATTATAAAACATATTTTATTAGACCTAAGAAAATCAAGAAGCAGCAATATAATAATAAAGAGAGATTTTTAACACTTCACTGATGCAATAGAAAACTCAGGGCAAAAATTCAACAAAGAAACATTGTAGTTAAAGTGGACCCCAGAGCAAAGGGATCTAATAGACATCTACACAATATTATACCACAAAAATACAGAATATGCATTTTTCTCATCAGTACATGGAACATTCTCCAAGTTAGATCATGTCATAGAGCATCAATCAAGTCTCAATAATCAAAAAATTCAAAATTAGATCAAGCACCTACTCAGACCACAGTAGAAGAAAACCAGAAATCAAATTCAAGAGGCACTCTCAAAACCAAACAAATCATGGAAATTAAACAACCTGCAGCTGAATAACCTTTGAGTCAACAATAAAATCAAGATGGAAATACTAATTTACTGTCTCTCTCTACACATCTCCAAAACTGGATTCCTGCTTATTTCATGCTAATGAAATAAGCTACTAGTTGCATATCACCTTAAATTTCCCTTGGTTCTCCTAATGAGTTTTGAGATGAGAACTATTACAAGTCTATCTCACAAGAGAGGAAGCCAAGGTATAGTGGACATAGACATAGACTTGGCCAAGTACACCAACAGCAAATTGTAGGCATGGCATTTAGAATCACATCTTTTTTTTCATTCACTAAAACTTTAATTTTCTACAAAATGCCAAGTACAGTTCTTCTATATGATTTATGGGTATGTTCAGGAAATATGGCAGTGAACAATAAAAAAAATCTTCCTCTAGCTGGAAGAAGAAGGTGAAAAAAATTAGCAAATATATAAATACAAGTATAAACATATAAATAAAAATTAAGTAAATTTGTAAAAATAAATAGCATATAGGGTAAGTGCTACAGAGAAAAGGAACGCAGGGAAGGGGGATGAAAAGTGTTAGTTGGTGCGGAAGGTTGAACTTGATAATTATAGTGAAGGTGAAATTCAAGAAGGAATATGAAGGACTCTAGAAAACAGCAAGTGCATATCTGGGGAATGAATGCTCCAGGCAGAGGAAACAGCCAGTTGGGTAGACCATAAGGCCAGAATATCCAAAGAGTACTTAGGAAACAGTGAGAGCATTAGTGTGTTGGGGGAAGAGAAGGCTTAGTGTGGAGAGGAGAAGATAATGATATAAGAAAGAAAATGGGGGCTCAGAGTCTTAGGGCTTTGCAGGCATTGTGACATCTTTTGCTTTTGCTTAGCATAATCCATTGAAGAGGTCTGAATGATATGATCACACAAATGTTTTGAAGGAAGCTCTCTGTATGACATGGTGATTAGAGATTGCAGTAGAGTAAGGATAAGACAGGAAAGACAAATAATTCACTCAAAGAATTGATTTACTCAAAGCTGTTAGATCACGGTTTGGCAAAGACAGACCCAAAGATCATTTAGTATGACCTGTGAGCCAAGAATGATTCTTTCATGTTGAAATGGTCTTGAAGAAGAATAAAAGGGAAAAGGAAAAGTGGGAGAAGGAGGAGGAAGAAGGAGATGAGGAGGAAGAGAAGGAGCTACATAGGTTGAATATGGACCACAAAGCCAAAAGTCTTTGACACAGGGAAAATATTTGCCAAAATCTGAAGTCAACATCTGACTGAATGTAGGTTCTCAACAAAATTCAAAGGAGGAATACATGGGAGAATTAGTTGCTGAATATATTGTAAAGTGATAGGTGTTAGAAACATCTATGGCTTCATTCCCAAGTGTGACCAAAAAAAAACTATTTATGTCCATCGAGCTATTGAGCAATGGTCTGGTTTCCAAAACAGTAAAACAAAAGTCACTAGCTAATAGTGATATTTATAATATTAATCTATCATAAAGAGTATAAGTATATAGCAACAACAAAATAACACAACTAACACAAAACATTTGTATATCACTTAAGCATTTTCATGCTAATTACTGAATTTAATCTTCTGATCAACACCATGGGATAGGTAGAATTTCCCCATTAGAAATTACCATAAACTGGGCTTGGAGGCTCAACCTGTAATCCCAGCATTTTGGGAAGCCAAGGTGAGTGGATTGCCTAAGCCCACAGATTCGAGAACAGCCCGGGCAACTTAGCAAGACCTCACCAGGCAACTTGGCAAGACCTCATCTCTACAATACATTTTTTAAAAAATTAGCTGTGTGTGGTTAGCACATGCCTATAGTTCTGGCTATTGGAAGACTGAGGTGGAAGGATCACCTGAGTCTAGAGGGTCAATGCTGGGGTGGCTATGAACGTGCCACTGCACTCCAGCCTGGGTGACGGAGTGAGACTGCAACTCAAAAAAAAAAGAAAGAGGTTCGCGGCAAGATGGCGATGGGGCAACCCGGTGTCAGAGGCCCTCTGCAAGGGAGATCTGCAGTGGGTCTCTGACTCTCGCCCCGGGGGGCTGGGGACCCCAGCATCGCAACCTGCTCTTCAGGCAGAGCTCGGCCATTGCCACCGCTGGGACATCGCAATGACTGGACAGTTACTGCAGTGCAAAGAGTGCCATCGCCGCCGCCGCTGCCACAGCCCCTCCCCCCGCCACCACTGCTGTCGCCACCACCACTGCCATCTCCGTGACGGGTAGCACATCACACCACATGGGGCCCGAGGCGATCCACACCAAACCCCTTCAGGGAAGATCTGCTGGGATCGCTCCCACCTCTCCTGCGTCTGAGACTGTCCTGCCCGCCTGGCGTGGTGTTCTGTTGCCTGCTCAGAGGCAGGCAGCCATCTTGTTCCTGTCCGGCCCCACCCTCTCTGGGGCGAGCAGCTGAGATAGCACCACCTGCTGGAGATTCAAGGTAACAACACCAAAATGGGAGAAACAAGTTTGATAAAGACATAGACCAAACTACTGAACGGAGGTTAATCTGAACTGTCCTTCACAGCAGATCAGGGGCAACTGACCCTAACTGCAAACTAATTTACCAGCTTGAAAAGAAAACTAGAAATCAGACCAGAAAGGACATTGGACTTAAACGAAAGGTCTCAGAGTGTGCTTCATTGATTCTATCAGTTTAATGACTTAATTCTATTCATACTGTATTGTTCCCTTTTTTCTTTTTTCCTTTTCTTTTTCTTCTCTTTTCTTCTCTCTGTAAACCATATCTTTGTATAGAGGAACAGCACACTAACAAGGTGGTTGGTTAGCTTGTATGTCAGCATCACTATATGTTTTATTTTTATTTTTTATTTTTTTGTATGAGAGTTGGTTCGTCTGTAGCTGTGGTCTATTGTTTTTATCTGTCTCAGTATAGGCCTCTCTATTTGTTGGCACACTCGTTTGTTTCCCCGCTTACTCCTCTATCTCTCCACTCTTCTCTTCAACCCACTATCTGCTCCATTCTCTCACCTCTGCTAACCACATTTTATTTCAGGGAGTAAACCTATAGCCCCACTGCACGGACAGATTCCAGGGTAGTGGGAAGTGGGTTCCACATTATCCACATGCCTGTCAGCGAATACCAGGACCTGCAGACAGATTTTGAATCACAGCTCTCCCCTTAAGTACATCTCAAAACTGCAAAAAGGACGACCTCCAACCTACAGTGCAACTTCAGAATTGAACAAAGTAAGAGGACATACATAAAGAATAGGAGATTGAACAAACAGAAGTAAAACCAATCCCTTTACCCCTGAATAACAGAATTAAAGAAAACAGTGACGTGGAGGGAAGGAAAAAGTAGGGAGGGGGAAAAACTGCACAAATGAAGAAAAACCAAAAGAAGAATATAGGTCTTACACAGACCCCTGGGAAATCGGACACTGAGAAACAGATTCTGGAACACAGACAATGAAGAGTCCCCAGAATGACTGGTTACATGCAGCAAACCCAGATATCAAGACATTAATGGAGAGAATTTAAAAAATTGAGAAGAGACAAGAGGAAAATAGGAAGGAGCTGATGTCAGAAATGACAGCAGTAAAGAATACTGTGATGGAAATGAACAACAGACTAATAAGTATGGAAAGCAGAATCAGCCAAGCAGAAGAAAGAATCTCAGAGCTCGAAGACCAAAACACAGAACTAACCCAAACTTTCAAAAGCATAGAAAAGAAGCTCAAAAAGACAGAACAAAACCTGCAAGAGATGAATGATCACTTCAAGAGACCAAACCTAAGAGTAATTGGGCTTCCTGAGGCAGAAAGAGAAATAGAAGCCACACTGGAACAAACATTTCATGAAATCATTCAAGAAAACTTCCCTCATCTCATTAAGGATGAAAAATTCAAACACAAGAGATTCAGAGAACCCCTGCAAGATAACAATTGAGAAGATCAACTCCCACACACATAATAATTCACCTAAACAAAGTAGCTATGAAAGGAAAAATCCTAAAGGCAGCAAGAGAAAAAGGCCAGACTACCTACCAGGGAAAACCAATTAGAATAACAGCAGATTTATCTACAGAAACACTTCAGGCCAGGAGAGCCTGGAGCCCTATCTTCAAAGTTCTAAAACAGAAACAATTTCAACCAAGAATAACCTACCCAGCCAAACTAAGCTTCATTAGTCAGGGAGAATTGAAACCTTTTCCAGACATCCAATCCCTGAGATCCTACGTTGCCACCACACCACCTCTACAAGAAACACTTAAGAAAGTACTGAACACAGAAGAAAAAGAAAAAAGAACAACAGCATTCTTCACAAGAGTGCAGGCAAAAGATTAAAAACATACATGAACCAACTCCAAAACCCAAAGAAAGACAACAAATAAACAGGAACAACTCTGTAAGAACCTTATGACAGGGATCAACTCTTGCATTTCAAGTATTAGCCTAAATTTTGAATGGACTAAATGCACCACTGAAAAGACATAGAATGGCAAAATGGATAAAATATCATCAGGCAAAAATCTACTGCCTTCAAGAGACTCACCTCACTAGAAAGGACACCCACAGACTCAAAGTAAGAGAATGGGAAGCAAACTTTCAGGTGAACGGAATACAAAAGAAAGGAGGAGTAGCAATCTTAATTTCAGACAAAATACCCTTCAAGCTATTAAAAATCAAAAAAGATACAGAAGGCCACTACATAATGATAA
Organism: Cephalopachus bancanus; assembly: GCA_027257055.1. Lineage (NCBI taxonomy): Eukaryota > Metazoa > Chordata > Mammalia > Primates > Tarsiidae > Cephalopachus > Cephalopachus bancanus. The sequence continues at coordinate 304,103 of JAPVLO010000899.1, read as the reverse complement.
AAGGCTCAATCCATCAACAAGAAATATCTATCCTAAACATATATGCACCCAACATAGGTACACCAACTTTCATAAAGCAACTTCTTGGAAAACTAAAGAAAGATATTGACTCTAACACTATCATAACTGGGGACTTTAATACCCCACTCACAACCCTAGACAGATCATCAGGACAAAAAATCAGCAATGAGACCTGGAACCTCAATGTGACTTTGGACCAAATGGACTTAATTGATACCTACAGAACACTCCATCCAAAGACCACAGAATACACATTCTACTCATCACCACATGGAACATATTCTAAGATCGACCACATACTTGGCCATAAATCAAGCATAAGCAAATTTAAAAGGACCAAAATTCTACCAAACACCTTCTCAGACCACAGTGGATTAAAAATAAACATTGACACCAACAAAGACCCCCAAAACCCACAAAGACATGGACACTAAACAGCATGATGTAAACAACTCCTGGGTCAACGACGAAATCAAAACAGGGATCAAAGATAACTGGAAACAAATGAAAATGAAGAAACATCTTACCAAAATCTCTGGGATGCCCTGAAAGCTATAGTAAGAGGGGAATTTATATCCCTACACACACATGAAGAAAATGGAAGGAACAGAAATTCACAACCTAACAAGCCACCTAAAGAAGCTGGAAAAGCAAGACCACAAAAACCCTAATTTCAGCAGAAGAATCCAGATCACCAAAATAAAAGCCCAAATCCAGGACATAGAAGACAAAAGGATAATACAAAAAATCAATGAAACAAAAAGCTGGTTCTTCGAAAGGTTAAACAAGATCAATGGTCCCCTAGCTGGACTGACCAAGAAAAAAATGAGAAAAAAAACAAATAAGCATAATCAGAAACACAAAAGATGAAATCACATCTGACCCTGAAGAAATACAAAAGATCATTAGAGACTACTACGTACACTTGTATGGAAACAAACTTGAAAACCATAAGGAAATGTAGGACTTTCTGACATCACACAACCTACCTAGGTTGGAACAAGAAGAAATTGAGACCCTAAATAGACCAATACAATCAAGGAAATCGACTACGTAATAAGAAAACTTCCTACAAAAAAAAGCCCTGGTCCAGATGGCTTTCCAGCAGAATTCTACAAGATATTAAAGAAGGAGCTGATACCAATCCTACTGAAGGTATTCTAGGCGATTGAAAAAGATGGAGCTCTCCCCAAATCATTTTACGAAGCCAACATCACATTGATACCCAAGCCAGGTAAAGATCCAACAAAGAAAGAGAACTACAGGCCAATATCTTTGATGAACATAGATGCTAAAATTCTCAACAAGATCCTAGCAAACTGGATTCAGCAATACATCTCAAAAATCATTCACCATGACCAAGTAGGCTTCATTCCTGGCATGCAGGGCTGGTTCAACATTCATAAAACCATAAATGTAATTAAATACATCAACAGATGTCAAAACAAAAACCACATGATCATATCATTAGATGCAGAAAAAGCTTTTGATAAAATCCAGCACCCTTCTCAATAAAAACCCTTGAACATCTAGGCATATGGGGAACATACCTCAAAATAGTAAAAGCCATCTATGAGAAACCCACAGCCAGCATACTCCTAAATGGACAAAAATTGGAACCAATTCCCCTGAAAACTGGAACTAGACAAGGATGCCCTCCCCTCCTGTTCAACATAGTATTGGAAATCCTGGCTAGAGCAATCAGAGAAGAGGAGGCAATCAGAGGTATTCAAATAGGAAAAGAGGAAGTCAAGTTATCTCTCTATGCAAATGATATGACTGTGTACCTTGAAAACCCAAGAGAATCTGTCAAAGGCCTCCTTACATTGATAAAGGCCTTTGGCAAAGTCTCAGAATACAAAATAAATGTACAAAAGACAATCGCATTTCTCTACACCAATACTAAACAAACAGAAACCCAAATAAAAAACACAATTCCATTCACAATAGCCACAAAAAAAATTAAATACCTTGGCATCTTCCTAACCAGAGATGTGAAAGACCTTTACAATGAAAATTACAAAACACTGCTCAAAGAAATCAAAGCTGACACGAACAAGTGGAAAAATCTCCCATGCTCATGGATCGGAAGAATCAACATTGTGAAGATGTCCATCTTACCTAAGGCAATCTACAAATTCAATGGAATACCCATTAAATTACCAACAACATTCTTCTCAGACCTAGTAAAAACAACACAGGAATTCATATGGAAACACAAACGTCCCAGAATAGCCAGAACAATCCTCAGCAAAAAAAACAAAGCAGGTGGTATCACAATACCAGACTTCAAACTTTACTATAAAGCTACAATCATCAAAACAGCTTGGTATTGGTACAGGAACAGGCATATAGATCAATGGAACAGAATTGAGATTCCAGAAGCAAAACCTCAATTTCTCAACCAACTCATCTTCAACAAAGCCCCCACCACCTACCAATGGGGAGAGGAGAACCTATTCAGTAAATGGTGCTGGGAAAACTGGCTGACCACATGCAGAAGATTGAAACAGGACCCCTATCCATACCCATGCAAAAAGGTTAACTCCAAATGGATCAGAGACCTAAATGTAAAACCTCAAACCATAAGAACCTTAGAAAAGGAAGGAATTACCCTCATGGAAATTGGAACTGGCATCCAATTCCTGTACAAAACCTGAAACCCACAGGACATAAGAGAGAAGATAGACAAATGGGACCTTATTAAACTGACAAGCTTCTGCAAAGCCAAAGAAACCATCAAGAGAGCAGGGAGACAGCCTACAGACTGGGGAAAAGTATTTGCCAACTCTAGGTCTGACAAAGGCTTAACATCCTGGATCTACAAGGAACTGAAACGTACTGAAAAGAAGAAAACAAACAACCCCATTATAAATTGGGCAAAAGATATGAACAGACACTTCACAAAAGAAGACATCCGAGCAGCCAACAAACACATGAAGAAATGCTCAGCCTCACTAATCATCAGGGACATGCAAATCAAAACCACACTGAGATACCACCTAACTCCAGTCAGAATGGCAATTATCAACAACTCAAAAAATAACAGCTGCTGGAGAGGGTGTGGTGAAAAGGGAACATTTCTACACTGTTGGTGGGAGTGCAAACTAGTGCAGCCTCTGTGGAAAGCAGTTTGGCGATTCCTAAAAGCTCTAAAAATTGACCTTCCATATGACCCTGCAATCCCCCTACTGGGAATATACCCTGAAGAACACAAATCACTCTATAAAAAAGATACCTGCACAAGTATGTTTATGGCAGCGTTGTTCACAATAGCAAGAACCTGGAAACAACCATGCTGCCCATCAAAAGAGGACTGGATTAAAAAAATGTGGTACATATACACGATGGAATACTACACAGCCATAAAAAAGAACAAAATCATGAATTTCGCAGCAACCTGATGGAACTAGAGTCTATAATACTGAGTGACCTCTCACAGAAACAAAGATCCGAGTATCACATGTTCTCACTCATATAATGGACCTTGAACATCCAATGTAATACTATAAGTAAATGACTGATGGTACTGGGAAACTATAGGTGGGGAGGGGGATGGGATTAACAGTAGCAAATATCTGTCTGGGGATGGGAAAACACCTCTTATCAGCAGGGTGCCTGAATGAAACGTAATTGTACACCTAACCCTTAACTGTACCCCACAAAACCATAATAAAAAATATTGATTAATAAAAAAAGAAAGAAAAAGAAAAGAAATTATCATATTCAAATTCCTTAGTGACTGATTGCCCAAGGAATAACATGACTGTAGTCTATTGTTTTAAACAGTCTGACACGTGATCATGTGTTTTCAGAGTTCCTACAGAAAATCTAGGTCCAAAACTTGTTTCAATCTGTTATGTTTTTCAAATAAACGAAATCAAGAGAGTTTTCTTTATTGAATTCTCCTCAAATGATACAAAGGAACTACAGTTAAATGTCATCACTTGAAGTCATTTCTGCTCCTGGAGAGGACAGAAAGGGCCTATAATATTTCTCCTCTTTTCAAACAGAATTTGGATCTGAGCAAACTGTTTTGTTTCTTTTTTCTTTTTTCTTTTTTTGAGTCGGAGTCTCACTCTGTCACCCAGGCTGGAATGCATTGGCATGCTGTTCACGGCCACCGCAGTCTTGACCTGCTAGGCTCAGGCAATCCTTCCACCTCAGCCTTCCAGGAAGCAACTTCAGTTTTGCTGGGGATGAGAGTCCAAATGTTCTAAACATATGATAAAAGAAATATTATGAGAAGACTAAAAACATTTGTGTAGTATGTAATTATGCCAGTGTAATTTTTATATAGATTTTTTTAAAGTAAACACAGAAAAATGTTTTTACTAATCTGACTCCTGGTTTCTGACTCTTGGTTTTGCATGTCATTTGTCTGGTACACGACCTCAGAACAAGAGAGAAACCCAATGAAACAACCCAAAGAAACAAGATTTATACTAGATGAAGACGCACAGATTTTCCAAATTTCTTATGTCATACTTAAGTTTCCAACTCTTAGGAAAATAATACATATAATCTTGGTCTGAGAGAAAATGTTTCCACTCTGGGGCATAAGAATATCAAGAAATGTATTTAGTTGGCAATAGTGTGTAGGGATGAGTGGACCTAGTTGGTATGCGCACAATGACCACATTACGTAGATCATGATTAGAAGGCACACAGACCACAGCACACGCTCTGGAATCACACAGCCAGGGTTCAAAGTCTGGCTGGCCAACTACCACATGGATCACCTGAGAATGTTCTAAAGCTTAAGTGATTTTACCCAATATGTAAAAAGAAATGAATAGGGCCTACCTACAGGAAAGGGATGTCATGGGGGCAGCAAAAAGTCAGTTCTCACAACCCGTCACCTCCTCAGAACCCTTCACAGCTGGGCTTGTGACCCTGGCGATCAGGCAACCATAGAGATGGGAGAGGTCCTAGAGGAGCCAGGCAGGACCTGGGTTGTCCTGGGCTGAGCTTTGGCAGGCTCCGCCCCTATAACCTAGAGAATAGGATCAGGACACACAGCCATCGAGTTCCTACCCATTCCCACGGAGTGGCCCACTTGGTGCCCATCACCTGCAGGATGTCCCCAGTGGTAGAACATCCACCTGCGCCGGCGGTTGGCAGGGCCTGGCGGGGTACCTGTTGTCATCTCATCTTGGTGCTCGGCCGGGCCCACGCACCCTCCTGACCCGCCTGCCTCTGTCACAAGCCCCATTGAGACGTAGGCACGGCGCTGGCCAGTGTGTGTTCGGCTGAGAGAGCAGTTGGTCACTAGAAGACTTGTCTCCCTGGCTTACTCTTTTCTTGCAATCGCAGGCTGCACAACCAGCTCTCAAGGGACAATTTTCGTTCTCAGTTAGTTTTCGGGTCGGCAGGCAGCGCACAAGGTGCCGCTCCCACCTGTTTCCCTGTTCCGCCGGCTGCCCTGCCTGGCCAGGGCCACCCACGACGCCTGAACCTGCCCCTCGCCCTAGTCTTGCTTACAGGCCGCTCAGCCCCCATCTGGGTGGTGGGCCTCCACCGCCTAGACTCTGCATTGCCCCAAAGGAGTGGTGTCCCCTCCCACAGGGCACAGGCTTCTCTCTGGGGATCTTACCACCTGAATCCTGGGGCCAAACCCGGAAAAAGGAACTCAGCTGTGGACTGAGAACTCGCTGATGGATGGACACTTGACTTCCACAAGGATCCCTCTTCTCAGCCACAAGTATGCCCTCCTGCCTTTCCACCTGAGCAAGTCCTCAGTCCTAGGAAACTGAAACCATAAGGCTCTCCAAGGAGATCAAGGGGAGGGTCCAAGAAGAGTCCAAAAAGGTGATGAGAGGAGGATCAGGTTGAGGCCAAAGAGCAGGAGGTCATGAAAAGCATCCACCCTAGAAAGGAGGAAGTGTTATTGACATCAAAGCCCCTACAGACCCAGGAAAAACTCTCTTCCTTGTGGTGCAGTCCTGGGCTTCTGAAGGGAAAACTTCCTTGCTCATACTCAAAAAACAACTTGAGTGAGGAGGCCCAAATGTCCCCAATGAGCTCCTTCTGGGAAGAACATGCCCATCCCAGGCACACAGCTCTGCTGGGGAAGTCCCACCTCTCAGGACAGATGTAACCATGCTCCTGGACCCAGCCCCAGGCTGCTTCTTGTATGAAGTCTGGCAAGGAAATGCTAGAGTGTCCTGCTCTTCAGGCTTGCTGAGAAGAAGGAGATGCAGGGCACCAAGCCATCAGATATTCCACCATGGACTCTTCCCTACCCAGAGCATAAGCCCTGACAAGGACAAGGTTGATTCCACTGCTACTGCTGCTGCCACCTGTATTGCAACTGTTGTGGGATAGAAATGAGCCATCCCCGCAAACCCAATGTCCCTGCACAGCTATTCAGAAAGAAGTAGGCTCCTTGGGGGAAGAAGAGTGGATGTAAAAGAAAGAATAAAATCTTGAACGATAAGACAGAGGCTTTGAAGAATAAAACAGAAATCATGGCAAACAACAGTGCCACCTAATCTTTCTCTTTTTCCTTCCTTACCTTCCGGGAAGACCACAGACACCCTGCCTCTGGTCACTTGCACTGTGCAGGTCTCAGCTCCTCCTAGCACCACTGACTTAGCCACCTGGCTGCCAGCAGTCCTATCCTGTCCCTCTGCCTCCTAGCCCCATATCCTTCTCATCAAGTCTCACCCCTGCGGAAGGAAGTCCCAGACTCTTGGGTGTAGATTTTTAACCATTTTCCTTCCTCATCCCTTGTCCAGTGCATTCCCCCATGATCTCTATTACTGGCAACTCTATCAATTCCTAGCATCTCAGTTAACATGTCTGCTCACTTGACCTTCCAGCCCACTTCAGACCCTGGGGCCATTTACATTGACAATACTTCTCTTTCTAAGGCTGTAACTTGCAGATACACCTCCAGCTTTAGGGTAACGGCACTTCCATTTTCCACAATCCAAATTTATTTGCAGTGGCACCCAGAAAAGTCATCAGTCTGCTTCTGCACACCTACATTTATTTTCTCCAGTCCCACTTCAACTTTTTTTTTTTTTTGAGTTGGAGTCTCACTCCGTCACCCAGACTGGAGTGCAGTGGCATGCTCCCAGCCACCACAGCCTCAACCTGCTGGACTCTGGCAATCCTTCCCCCTCAGCCTTCCAAGTAGCTGGAACTACAGGTGCATGCTACCATGCCTGGCTAGTTTTTGATTTACTGTAGAGATGAGGTCTCGCCAAGTTGCCCGAGCGGGTCTCGAACCCACAGACTCAGGCAATCCACTCATCTTGGCCTCCCAAAGCGCTGGAATTACAGGCTGAGCCACCAAGCCCAGCCCCACTTCAACTTTTAACCATCCCTTTGGCTGGAAAACTACCCATTAACCCAAATTTAGGGCACCTGATAGGCAACAGCAGGGACCCTGTCTTCCCAATGTCCCTGTTTTGATAAGACTTTCTACCATGGTTCCTCAAATAACCTCCACTCTAGTGAGCAGCACCTCTGCAAGATCATTATCCAAGCCAACCTTTGACTCCAGTGCTGTAAATGCCACCCCTCTTTCCAAGGCTGTCAGCTTCCAGTATCCCCCTGTACCCAGGAACAGTCTCCCATGGAACCATCCAGCAAAGTTCTTCCTTATGACTTTAGAGTAGCCAGTTGATCAAATGCTTGTATTTGGAGACTCCTGGTCAGAACAACTATGCCTGTGACATAAGGATGAAAAGCGGACACTGGGGCACCCTCACATCTGCTAAGAGTATCAGAAGTCACCATTCCATAGATAACTCCTCTCATGGATCTCATTAAATTACAAGAAAATCTCTCTCCATATATGGTTTCCACGAAAGCACATCGGTCCATGAGTAAGGTACTCAGTCCCTTAAAGGTATACTTAACCTGCTCTAATTACATAAGTCAGATACCCAAAAACTCAAGAGTTGTGTGTGCACGTGTGTATTAGTGTGTGTATGTATGGGAGACATGGGGCAGACCAGTCCAGTTAGAGGACACTGTATTAGAAACACTCCACCATGAAGAGTAGAAGAGACCTGCATGTCCATAAACTGAACCCTCCCTGGATTGACTGTTAACCTGGATGACCCAAGCTCTGGGCCAGATCTCTCTAGTCTTGAATCTGGGAGAATCATCATTGCTGTTTACAAGTGTTCCTCTTCCCCTTGCAGATTTGACTCAATGGCCCCTTATCTTTCCCAATTGTGATGTACTCAAAAAACTTTGTTCTTGTTAATCTGCCTCTGTTGACATGCTTTTGTTCTTTGACTCAACTCTTAAGAAAGAAGTGACACGGATGAGAGCTGATGTGCTTTAAGCCAAACTTTATGCAAAATATTCTGTGTCCCAAGACGAGGATGTGAATTCAGCTACCTTTATAAATTCACATTCTTGAGCACTGAAATCTGTGTGAAATCAGAGTGTCAGAGATGACAACCCAGAATCAGCCAAAAATAATATTCTAAGCCCCTACCGACTAAATAGACCACCTTTTTTTTTGGCTCAGGGGACCTCAGAGAAACTTGAAACACTAGATTCCAGGCCAGGACAGAAGAGAGGTTGGACACGTCTCTTTACACTCCCTCCCTTTTAAAACTGAGGCTCAATTGACTGGCATTAACATTAAAATTGAGATCATAAGACTGAAAAAACAGATTTTTTGTGTGTGACAGTAAGATATCAAATTTCACCCTGACTCAGAATACTACCTGCTCTCTGAGGGCTGCCACCGAAGACATCATCTATATAACAAGGCCCTTGGCTGCCACATCCATGTTATTTTAGTTTAAGCATTCCTTTCTACAGACTTCATTAATCTTTAGACAAAGCAAAACTCTTTTAACCAACTTGACATTAAGAAAATCTTAGAATCCACATGTAATTGATAAGCCCTACATCAATATGTCCTGCCTTTCTGAACCAATCCAATTTATACTTTGCATGTATTGATTTATATCTTTACCTATAACTTCTGTCTCCCTAAAAATGTATCAAACTAAACTCTAATATGACTACCTCTTTCTTCTCTTTTTTAAAATTCTTCTTATCTCATGGGCAACTGTATTCTCCCTGATGTGTGTCAGAAAACTGCACTAGCTGATTTAGTTTTTAAAATGACTTAAGGTCTTTTTGTTCACTTTTACTCAGGCCAGTCATCCTCACAGATCCCCACTTCAACCAGAGAGGCTGGACTTGGCATCTATCTTCTTACATCTCTGTCAATTATGTTTGCTTCCATTTATTTATTCTGCAAGCTTTTACATTTTGCCATTCAATTGCAGCAAAGTATTCCATATTTTAACTATATATTTCCTCTGAGGTACAACTGGGAATGGATCACTGAGACGTCTCAAGACAGGACTGTGATCTTTGGATGCTTGTTCTGGTGAGGAAAACTGAGGTTCATAGAACAAAACAACTTCTAATTGTCACCATCATGATATAGATCTTAAGGACACATCTGGCTCTAAGAAACCACTCCAGGGGTGGGGCAGGGACCAAGATGTTCAACGTCATTGGGTGTTGACAGTCACTTGGGTGAGCTTGCTTACAATGGCACCAAGGAACAAAAAGGAGCTGGTGACAGATCTCCAGAAACAGAAGGTAAGTCACACCATACAGGACCACACAGGTAAGTACGAGAGTCAGTCAGGAGTAGAAGCAACAAGAGAAAAGGCCTGAGCAAGATTCCATACTGTGGTTTCTGTCTCCTGAAGACCCACTGGGGTCACACTCAGGTGTCCACTGGGTTGAGGTCCTACACTTAAAGTGAGAATCAGGATGTTCAGTATCATTAGGGGTGGGCAGCAATGTGAATAAGCATAGATGACCAGAGAGATTCTAGGAGTTGACATGTAGCAGGCCTTCAGGAAGGCCTGATACATAGTAGTCAGTACTTCTTTCCTTCATTAGCCTCACCAGACTCTGGTTAGATGTTCTTCAGATGACAATTTCTTACTGACAGACCACAAAAGATAAATATTACTTATATGTGCCAAATTTCAGAAACTGATTTTGCATATCTCATTTCACCAGAGACCCACAGCATGCCTTCAATGTCACAACTCCATATTTTCAAAGGGGAGAGAGACTGAGACTTGAGAGAGGTTAAGGAGGTTTCCTTCATCTCACTCAGAAAGTAGTAGGACCAGGATAAAAAACCAGGTTTGACTGCTATACACCTTCTCTCTTTGCACTTGAGGCATCAATGCATGCATGAAAGAGAATCACAAATGTATAGAACACATGTCCTTGTAGGCATATTATTTGGTTAAAGACAGTTTTAACATAAAACAGTTAATCAGCATATTTAACATATTATACCACTCTTTTCTTTACTTATAACTGTTAAACCCGAGACTCTAATGAGAGAGAGAGACCACAAAGAGCCAGCTCTGATGCAAACACATGAGGGTCTTTATTCAGGCTCGAGTCTGGGCTCACGCATGAAGCCTATAGAGGCTTCATGGACCAGAGCCCCGATTCACAATGGCAAGCAGTTTTTATGCACAATTACAGAGGGAGGGGAAAGAACTTTAAACTTGATTTTACATGATTGGGTTATTTCTCCTAATGGGTACGGGCACACTTGGTATTGGTTGGTGCCTTTTGTGGGTTGCCCGTGATTGACAGAAACCCACTTAACGGGCAGAGTGGAATGTTAGATAAGTTAGATCGATACAGTCACTGCATATATAGTAACTTGAGCGGGCAGGTAAAGGGTTACATTAGCCCTTTAAGTTTACTAATCCACCCCAAGGTATGCTTAGGAAAGCTTGTTTGCTTAACATTTACATAACATAACATGGTCATTATGGGACAACAAAAGCCAAACTTAACAAAGTTATAAATATGAATGCTGCAAACACATACAGTGAATGTGGGGTAGAAATTCATATACTAATTCTGGGAATTTATAAAATATCACAAACGTCTTATAGCAAGGCGGTTTTTGTAAAGGTCTCTGATTCTCTCAAGTTTACATAGCCACTGCAGGTAAATTAACACTGGGATGAAACCCGGTGACCAAGCCCACCTAGAGAGCAGCTGGCACCTCAGAGTCTGCTTCGATCTTGTAGGAATGTCTGAAAGGGGCTTATCGCTTTATCATTTACATCCCGTTGTAAAAGCAGAAGTTAGCCTGGTAACTGGGGCTGACAATGCTTAACTCAAGAGTTCTAAATACAAACACTACTTAAGCCATTATACAATTGGTCACAACCCGGCACCCAACATACGCCTAATTCTACGGGGTCTGAGGTAGGATTTAAAGTACTAAGATTTCATTTGAGGTAGAATTTAAAGTACTAAGATTTCATAAAGTACAATGAACATGAGGTAGGAATACACAAAATATATAGTAAACATGAGGTAGGGATATATGAAATATAGTGAACTAAACACTACTTTTACAGCAAGTATGACTTTTTAAGTTTCTTGGTTTCTTGGGTCTCTCAATAGCATGCTCTTAACCTAAATCTATTGTTGTCCTCTCAATAACAGTTCAATATTATGAGTTGAACTGATAAAAAAATCAATAAAATAATGTGTACAGAGTGAGATAAAACATTTGCAAACCATAAAACTGATAATGGGTTAACCCAAAACATATAATGCACAACTACAACTCAATAACAATAACAACAACAACAAAACTTTCACAACCTGATTAAAAACAGATCAAGAACTTGGATAGATATTTGTCCAAAAAAGGCACACAAATGGCCAAAAGATATAAGAAAAGAATTTCAGAACTAGAAGAAAAGGTTTTCAAATTAACTCTATTAGAACATATTAAAAAAAGAATCAAGAGAATGGGCAAAATCTCCAAGAAATGTGGTATTATGTAAAATATTCAAATCTAAGGTTCATAGGTGTTCCTGAAGAAAAGAGAAAGCAGTGGATTTAGAAAGCCTATTTGAGGGAAAAATTTAGGAACACTTCCCTTGCCTTGCCAGGGACTGAAAAATTCAAATATGAGAAGCCCAAAGATCTCCTGGCAAATTTCCTGCAAAAATGTCATGCTCAAGGCATATATATAGTCAGGTTATGCAGAGTCAATGGGAAGGAAAGAATTCCAAAAGCATTGAGACAAAAGCATTTAATAACGTATAAAGGCAAACCTATTAGATTAACAGCAGACTTCTCAGCAGAAACTCTACAAGCTGGAGGGGATTTATTTGGGTCCTATCATCAATCCCCTTATACAGAATAACTGTCAGTAAGAAATTTTGTATTTCACAAAATGAAGTCTTATAAATGAAAGAAAAATAAAGACTTTCTGAGAAAAGCAAATGTTGAGAGATTTTGTCACCACTAGACTGGCTCTACAAGATATACTCAAAGGACTTCTAAACACTGAAACAAAACAAAAAAAATGCACCAGTAGAGAAACACTGGAAATTATACAGCCCACAGAACCTATTGAATAACAAGACAATAAAGAAAGCAAAGGAACCAGGTAAAAATCTACATAATAAATGGAATAGTACCTTATATGTCAATACTAAGACTTAAGATGACAGTCTCAATGCCCCATGAAAAATATGTAAAACAGAATTGATTTTAAAAAACACAAAAGACTTTCAAAAGACTTATCAAAGACTCCTATAGACTCAAGGTAAAAGAGTGGGAAGAAATGTTTTATGCAATTGAAAACCAAAAATGAGCAGCAGTAACTATTCTCATACCAGAGTAAACAGACATTAAGTTAACAAAAGCAAAAAAAGACAAATAGAATCATTATATAATGATAAAGTTATCAATCCAACAACAAAAGATAACAATACTAGATCTCACAGTATTATAGAACACATTTTATTAGACCTAAGAAAAGGGATACACAATACAATAATAGAGGGAAACTTCAACACTCCACTGACACAATAGAATACTTATCAAGGCAAAAAGTCAACAAAGAAACATGGTAGTTAAAGAGGACCCTAGAGCAAATGGACCTAACAAATATCTAAAAAACATTATACCACAAAAATATGAAATATACATTTTTTTCTCATCGGCACATGGAACATTCTCCAAGTTAGATCATGTCATAGGCTATAAATCAAGTCTCAATAATCAAAAAATTCAAAATTATATCAAGCACCTAGTCAGACCACAATAGACTAAAACCAGAAATCAAATTCAAGAGGAACTCTCAAACAAACACAAGTACATGGAAATTAAACAAACTGCTCCTGAATGATTTTTGAGTCAACAATAAAATCAAGCTGGAAATTTTAAAGACCTCTTAAAATGAACATTAACAGCAACCCAAACTGTCAAAACCTCTGGAACACACAGTAAACCAGATCATAAGAAAGTGTATAGTAAGTAAGGCCTTTCTTGGAAAAACTGAAATGTTGCATATGAACAACCTAACATCACCCTACAAGGAAATAGAAAAACATGAACCCTTTCGATGCTGATAGTGCACTCGCAAACATGAAGAATTGTTCCTAAAACCTGAGGGACTTTCTGTAAGAAGTGTGGCAAGCACCACCCCCACAAAGTGACACAGTAAAAGAAGGGCAAGGATTCTCTGTATGCCCAGAGAAAGTGGCGTTACGACAAGAAACAAAGTGAATATGGTGGGCAGACTAAGCCAATTTTCCAGTAAAAGGCTAAAACTACAAAGATTGTGCTGAGGCTTGGGTGCATTGAGCCCAACTGCAGATGTAAGAGAATGCTGGCTATTAAGAGATGAAAGAATTTTGAACTGGGAGGAGGTAAGAAGAGAAAGGGTCAAGTGATCCAGTTCTAATGTCATATTTTGCTTAATTATGAAGAGAATACAATCTGGAGGTTATGTTCAAAAAAGAAAAACATGAACCATTCAAACCGACCACTAGCAGAAGGAGAAACAACAGATTAGTGCAAAAGTAAACAAAATGAAAACAAAAAGAGAATCAATAAAACAAAAAGTTGTTTTTTTGAAAACATAAAATTGATAAAACACTAGTAAAATTAATTAAGACAAGAAGAGGAAAGAAGATTCAAATTAGTTCAATCAGAAATGGAAATGGAAACTTTACATCTGAGATTATTATGAACAACTCTATGAAAACAGATTAGACAATCTACAGGAAATGGATACCTTCTCGAGAGCATGCAAAACACCAACCTTGAATTGGAAAGAAATAGAATCCCTGACAGACTAACAATAAGTGGTGAGATGGAATCAGTAATTAAAAGTTTCTCAAAAAAAAAAAAAAAAAGTCCAGTATGGAACAGTCTACCACACTTTCAAGGAAGAACTTGTACCAATCCTACTAAGGATACTTCATGAGATTGAAAAGGTGTGAATTCTCCCTAACTCCTTCTACAATGTCAGTATTACCGTAATACCAAAGTCAGGAAAGACACAACAAAAGGGAACTGCAGGCCAATAAAACTTTTTTATCAATATTTTTTATTACGATATTGTGGGGTACAGTTAAGGGTTAGGTATACAAATACGTTTCATTCAGGCACCCTGTTGATAAGAGGTGTTTCCCCATCCCCAGACAGATATTTGCTACCATTAATCCCATCTCCCTCCCCCCCCATAGTTTCCCACTACTGTCAGTCATTTTCTTATAGTATTACATTGGATGTTCAAGGTCCATTATATGAGTGAGAACATGTGATACTCAGATCTTTGTTTCTGTGAGAGGTCACTCAGTATTATAGACTCTAGTTCCATCCAGGTTGCTGCAAAATTCATGATTTTGTTCTTTTTTATGCCTGCATACTATTCCATCATGTATATATACCACATTTTTTTAAACCAGTCCTCTTTTGATGGGCAGCATGGTTGCTTCCAGGTTCTTGCTATTATGAACAATGCTGCGATAAACATACGTGTGCAGGTATCTTTTTTATAGAGTGATTTGAGTTCTTCAGGATATATTACCAGTAGGGGGATAGTGGGGTCATATGGGAGGTTGATATTTAGAGCTTTTAGGAATCGTCACACTGCTTTCCACAGAGGTTGCACTAGTTTATACTCCCACCAACAGTGTAGAAGTGTTCCCTTTTCATCACACCCTCTCCAGCAGCTGTTATTTTTTGAGTTGTTGATAATTGCCATTCTGACGGGAGTTAGGTGGTATCTCAGTGTGGTTTTGATTTGCATCTCCCTGATAATTAGTGAGTCCATTATGAACATTTCTTCATGTGTCTGTTGGCTGCTCGGACATCTTCTTTTGTGAAGTGTCTATTCATATCTTTTGCCCATTTTATAATGGGGTTGTTTGTTTTCTTCTTTTCAGCATGTTTGAGTTCTTTGTAGATCCAAGATGTTAAGCCTTTGTCAGACCTGGTGTTGGCAAATACTTTTTCCCAGTCTGTAGGCTGTCTCCCTGCTCTCTTGATGGTTTCTTTGGCTTTCAGGAAAAGCTTCAGTTTAATAAGTTCCCACTTGTCTATCTTCTCTCCTATGACCTGTGGGTTTCAGGTTTTATTCAGGAATTGGATGCCAGTTCTGATTTCCATGAGGGTATTTCCTTCATTTACTAATGTTCTTATGGTTTGAGGTTTTACATTTAGATCTCTGATCCATTTGGAGTTAACTATGTGCATGGGGATAGATAGGGGTCCTGTTTCAATCTTCTGCATGTGGTCAGCCAGTTTTCCCAGCACCATTTACTGAAAAGGTTCTCCTCTCCTCAGTGGTAGGTGGTGGAGGCTTGGTCGAAGATGAGTTGGTTGAGAGATTGAGGTTTTGCATCTGGAATCTCAATTCTACTCCATTGATCTATATGCCTGTTCCTGTACCAATACCAAGCAGTTTTGATGATTGTAACTTTAGAGTAAAGTTTGAAGTCTGGTAATGTGATACCACCTGCTTTGTTATTTTTTGCTGAGGATTGTTCTGGCTATTCTCGGACGTTTGTGTTTCCATATGAATTCCTGTGTTGTTTTTACTAGGTCTGAGAAGAATGTTGCTGGTAATTTGATGGGTATTGCATTGAATTTGTAGACTGCCTTAGACAAGATGGACATCTTTACAATGTTGATTCTTCAAATCCATGAGCATGGGATATTTTTCCACTTGTTTGTGTCATCTTTGATTTCTTTGAGCAGTGTTTTGTAGTTTTCATTGTAAAGGTCTTTCACATCTCTGGTTAGGAAGATGCCAAGGTATTACATTTTTTGTGTGTGTGGCTATTGTGAAAGGAATTGTGCTTATTATTTGGGTTTCTGTTTGTTTATTATTGGTGTAAAGAAATGCCATTGTCTTTTGCACATTTATTTTGTATCGTGAGACTTTGCCAAAGGCCTTTATCAGTGTAAGGAGGTTTTTGACAGATTCTCTTGGCTTTTCAAGGTACACAATCATATCATCTGCAAAGAGAGATAACTTTACTTCCTCTTTTTCCTATTTGGATTCCCCTGATTGCCTTCTCTTCTCTGATTGCTTGAGCCAAGACTTCCAATACTATGTTGAAAAGGAGGAGTGAGAGTGGACATCCTTGTCTTGTTCTGGTTTTCAGGGGGAAATGCTTCCAATTTTTGTCCGTTTAGGAGTATGCTGGCTGTGGGTTTCTTGTAGATGGCTTTTACTATTTTGAGGTATGCCTATATGTTCGAGGGTTTTTATAAAGAAGGGGTGCTGAATTTTATCAAAAGGTTTTTCTGCATCTAAGGATATAATCATGTGGTTTTTGTTTTGACATCTTTTTGATGTATTTAATTACAGTTATAGTTTTACGAATGTTGAACCAGCCTTGCATCCCAGGGATGAAGCCTACTTGGTCATGATGGATGATTTTTGAGATGTATTGTTGAATCCGGTTTGCTAGGATCTTGTTGAGAACTTTAGCATCTATGTTCATCAAAGACATTGGTCTGTAGTTCTCGTTCTTTGTTGGATCATTTCCTGGCTTGGGTATCATGTGATGTTGGCTTCGTAAAATGATTTGGAGAGAGCTCCATCTTTTTCAATCGCCTGGAATACCTTCAGTAGGATTGGTGTCAGCTCCTCCTTAAATGTCTTGTACAATTCTGCTGGAAAGCCATCTGGTCCAGGACTTTTTTTTGTAGGTAGTTTTGTTATTATGTAGTCGATTTCCTTGATTGTTATTGGTCTATTTAGGGTCTCAATTTCTTCTTGTCATGTCAGGAAGTCCTCCATTTCCTTAAGGTTTTCAAGTTTGTTTCCATACAAGTGTATGTAGTAGTCTCTAATGATTGTTTGTATTTCTTCAGGGTCAGATGTGACTTCATCTTTTGTGTTTCTGATTGTGCTTATTTGGTTTCTTTCTCATTTTTTGTTGGTCAGTCTAGCTAGGGGAACATCAATCTTCCTTATTCTTTTGAAGAAACAGCTTTTTGTTTCATTGATTTTTTTGTATTCTCTTTTTGTCTTCTGTGTCTTGGATTTGGGCTTTTATTTTGGTGATATGGATTCTTCTGCTGAAATTAGGGTTTTTGTAGTCTTGCTTTTCCAGCTTCTTTAGGCAGTTTGTTAGGCTGTTAATTTGTGGTCCTTCCATTTTCTTCATGTGTGTTTGTAGGGATATAAATTCCCCTCTTACTACAGCTTTTAAGGCGTCTAAGAGATTTTGGTAAGATGTTTCTTCATTTTCATTTGTTTCCAGGTATCTTTTGATCTCTGTTTTGATTTCATGATTGACCCAGGAGTTGTTTAGCATCATGCTGTTTAGTGTCATGTCTTTGTGGGTTTTGGGGGGGACCTTGTTGGTGTCAATGTTTCTTTCTATTCCACTGTGGTCCGAGAAGGTGCATGGTAGAATTTCGGTCCTTTTAAATTTGCTTATGCTTGATTTATGTCCAATTATGTTGTCAATCTTAGAATACGTTCCATGCAGTTTTGAGTAGAATGTGTATTCTGTGGTCTTTGGATGGAGTGTTCTGTAAGTATCAAGTCCATTTGGTCCAGAGTCACATTGAAGTTCCAGATCTTCTTGCTGATTTTTTGTCCTGATGATCTGTCTAGGGTTGTGAGTGGGGTATTAAAGTCCCCAGTTATGATGGTGTTAGAGTCGATATCTTTCTTTAGTTTTCCTAGAAGTTGCTTTATGAAAGGTGGTGTACCTATGTTGGGTGCATATATGTTTAGGATAGATATTTCTTATTGATGGATTCAGCCTTTTATCATTATGTAGTGGCCTTCTGTATCTTTTTTGATTTTTAAGAGCTTGAAGGGTATTTTGTCTGAAATTAAGATTGCTACTCCTTTCTTTTTCCATTTGCTTGAAAGTTTGTTTCCCATTCTCTTACTTTGAGTCTGTGGGTGTCCTTTCTAGTGAGGTGAGTCTCTTGAAGGCAATAGATTGTTGCCTGGTGATATTTTATCCATTTTGCCATTCTATGTCTTTTCAGTGGTGCATTTAGTCCATTCACATTAAGGCTAATAATTTAAATGCAAGAGTTGATCCCTGTCATAAGGTTCTTACAGAGTTGTGTTCCTGTTTGTTTGTTGTCTTTCTTTGGGTTTTAGAGTTGGTTCATGTGTGTTTTTAATATTTTGCCTGTACTCTTGTGAAGAATGTTGTTGTTCTTTTTTCCTTTTCATCTGTGTTCAGTACTTTCTTAAGTGTTTCTTGTATTGGTGGTCTGGTGGCAGTGTAGGTTCTTAGGGATTGGATATCTGGAAAAGATTTCAATTCTCCCTCACTAATGAAACTTAGTTTGGCTGGGTAGGTTATTCCTTGTTGAAATTGTTTTATCTTTTAGAACTTTGAAGAGAGGGCTCCAGGCTCTCCTAGCCTGAAGGGTTCCTGTGGATAAATCTGCTGCTATTCTAATTGGTCTTCCCTGGTATGTAGTCTGGCCTTTTTCTCTTGCTGCCTTTCGGATGTTTTCCTTTATAGCTACTTTTTTTAGGTGAATTATTATGTGTCTGGGAGTTGGTACTCTTATTTGCTGTCTTGCAGGGGTTCTCTGAATTTCTCATGCTTGAATTTTTGCATCACTGATGAGATGAGGGAAGTTTTCTTGAATGATTTCATGAAATGTTTGTTCCAGTGTGACCTCTGACTCTCTGCCTCAGGAAGGCCAATTTCTCTTAGATTGGGTCTCTTGAAGTAATCATTCATCTCCTGAAGGTTTTGTTCTGACTTCTTAAGCTTCTTTTTCTATGTTTTTGACAGTTTGGGTAAGTTCTGTACTTTGGTCTTCAAGTTCTGAGATTCTTTCTTCTGCTTGGACTAATTCTGCTTTCCAAGCTAATTAGTTTGTTATTTATTTCCATCACAGTATTCTTTACTGCTGTTATTTCTGTCATCAACTCCTTCCTATTTTCCTCTTGTCTCTCCTCAATTTTTTAAATTCTATTAATGCCTTGATGTCTGGGTTTGTTGTTTGTGACCAGTCATTCTGGGGGCTCTTCATTGTTTGTGTTCTGAAGTCTGTTTTCTCAGTGTCTGACCTCCCAGGGGTCTGTATGAACCCTGTGTTCTTCTTTTGGTTTTTCTTCATTTGTGCAGATTTTCCCTCCCTACTTTTCTCTTCCCTCCACTTCCCTGTCTTTTTTAATTCTGTTATTCAGAGGTGGAGGGGTTTCTCTTACTTCTGTTTGTTCAATCTCCTATTCTTCCTAATATATTTCCTCTTGCTTTGTTCAGTTCTGGAGTTGGACTGTGGGTTGAGGGCAGTCCTTTTTGTAGTTTTGGGACTTAATTAAGGTGGGAGCTGTGATTCAAAATCTCTCTGCAGATCCTGTTGTTCGCCAACAGCTGTATGGATCGTCTGAAACCCACTTCCCACTGCCTTGGAGTCTGTCCATGCAGTGGGGTTGTAAGTTTACTCCCTGAAAGCAAAATGAGGTTAACGGAGGGGAGAAAGTAGAGCGGGCAATGTGGGGGTGTAGAGGGGGGGTGTAGAGAGAGAGAGAAGGGTGAGAGGGAAAACAGTTGAGTGTACCGATTGGTAAGTAAAAAGAAACACAAAGACTGAACCAAATATAAAGAAAAACAATAACCACGATTGAAAACCAACCAACAACCATATAAAAATCTAAAACAAACAATGAAGCTAACGTACACACTGATCAACCTCCTTATTGGCGTGCTATTCCTTTATACCAATATGGGATTTACAGAGAAATAAGAAAAAGGGTAAAAAGGGGGGGAGAAAAGAAAAAGAAAAAAAAGAAGAAGAAAAGGGGGGTATAGATTAAAGTCAGTAGACTAACAGAACCAGTCAAGCATACTCTGAGACTTTTCCTTTAAGTCCAATGTCCTTTCAGCTCTGATTTCTAGCTGTCTCTGCAGGCTGGTAGAATTGTTCACCGTTAGGGTCAATTGCCCCTGGCCTGCTGTGAAGAACAGTTCAGATATGAACCCCCTGCCTAGTCTATCACTGAGATCTGGCTTTTTCCATTTTTCTAGTAGGATGAGCCTCTGCCATTCCCGTTTTGATGTTATTACCTTGGTTCCCCAGCAGGTGGTTCTATCCCACGCTACAGTCCAGAGAGGAGGGAGCCTGCTATGGGTCCGCAACCTGCGGCGGCAACTTCACCAGGGGATTTCCACAGGCTTTTCTCTGGGCTAAGGCATGGCATGGCAGTGGGGATCTCAGAAGATCCTGCTTGTGGGGCTTCACAGTCTGAAGTCATGGGTTTCTTCAAGTATGAGCTGGGAATGACTGCAGTGGTGGTATCCACTACTGCAGGAGCAGCCCAGTCCCACACAGCAACTGCAGGAGCAGCCCAGTTTGTCGTGATATCTGAGTAGTGACCTAGGGTGACAGTGGTGGCTGAGTTCCCTGTGAAGAGCAGGCTGCGGAAGATGGGGGCTGCAGCCCCTAGGAGAGAGCTAGGGTCTTTATGGGTGTTCTCTTTTGGAGAGGGTTTCACAGACCCTACCGGCCTGTCGCCATCTTGCCAGAAGTCCCAATAAAACTTTTGAACAGAGATGCAAGCTTTCTTAACATAATACTAGCCAGCCGAATCCAACAGCACATCAAAAAGTAATCTACAACAATTAAGTGAGTTGTATGCCAGAGAAGCAAAGATAGTTCAATGTATGCATACCAATAAATATGATTCACTGCATAAACAGAATTAAAAGGATAAATCATATGATCATTTTAATAGATGCCAAAAAATGATAAAATCTAGCATTACTTTTTAATAAAAACCCTTATCAAAATTGGCATAGAAGGAATATACCTCAAAATAATAAAAGCTATATATGAACAACCTATAGCCAAAATCATACTGAATGAGGAAAAGTGGAAATCATTCCCCATCAGAACCAGAAGTAAGGATGCCCACTTTCACCACTCCTAGTCAACACAGTACTGGAAGTTCCAGCAGAGCAATCAGGCAAATGCAAGTTATCCAATATGGAAAGAAGAAACTAAACCATTTCTGTTTGCTGATGATATCATCTGATACCTAGAAAATCCTAAAGACTATTTCAAAAGAGTCCTGAACTTGAGATATAAACTCAGTAGAGTCTCAGATTACAAAAAAAACACACACAAATCACTCTGCTATACACCAGTACAGATCAAGTTGAGAATCAAATCAGAAACTCTATATCATTTACAAGAGTCAGCAAGAAATTAAAATACCTAGGAATATATTTAACCAAGAATGTGAAACATCTCTGCAAGAAGAACTACAAAACACTGATGAAAAAATTGTAGAGGACACAAACAAATGTAATAACCCACTGTTATGAATTGGAAGAATCAACGTAGTTAGAATAACCATTTTACCAAAAGTCATTGACAGATTTCATGCAATCACCATGAAACTACCAGTGTCATATTTAACAGAACCAGAAAAAACAATTATAATATTTATATGGAACCAAAGAAAAGTTCAGCAGCCAAAATAACACTCAGCAGAAAGAACAAAGCTAGAGGTGTCACATTACCCACCTACAAATTATACAAGGACAGAGTAACCAAACAGTTTGTGACCTACCAGAGCAGACACATGGACAAATGAAACACACAGAACTCAGAAATAAACCCAAATACCTACAACCAACTGTCTTTGACAAAGCACACAAAAATATATGTTAGGGAAAGAAAATTCAACACAATAAATGAGTACTAGGAGATTTGGACAGCTAAATGCAGAACAGAAACTTGATCCCTATATCTTACAATATACAAAATTTAACTCTAAGTGCACTAAAAACTTAAATGTCAGACCTCAACTCATAAAAATCTAGAAGAAAATCTGTCAAGAACTTTTCTGGACAATGGCCTAGAAAAATAATTTTTGGCTAATACTACAAAAGCAAATCCGATAAAAACAAAAATAAAAAATAGGACTTAATTAAACTAAAAAGCTTCAGCACAGCAAAAGAAATAATTAACAGAGTAAATAGGCAACTTACAAAATAGTAAAATATATTTGCAGACAATACCTCTAGCATACAATGAATGTCCATTATCTACCAAAAAAACCCAAATAAGTCAGCAAGAAAAAGTTTATAACTCCATTTAAAATTTGACAAATGACATGAACAGACATTTCCTAAAAGAATATATACAAATGGTCTAAGAAACATATTTTAAAATGCTCATCTCTAATCACTAGGGTAATGCAAATTAAAAACACAGTAAGATACATTACACCAGAGTGGCCATTTTTAAAAAATCAGAAAACAATAAATGTTGATGTAGATACAGTGAAAATGGAAAACGTATACACTGTGGGTGGGAGTGGAAATTACTACAACATCTATGAAAATCAGTATAATATCATTATTCAAAGAACAAGAAGTCAATCCACCATTTGATCTAGGAATCCCACTACTTGATATCTACCCAATATATAAAACATTTCCTCGTATGTTTAGAGCAGCACAATTCACAATTACAAAGATGGGGAACCAATCTAAATGATACCCTTCAGCTGGACAAAGGGTAATATAAATTGTGTGGTGTGTGTGTGTGTGTGTGTGTGTGTGTGTGTGTGTTTGTGTGTGGTGTGTGTGTATTACACTGTGGAACACTGTTCAGTCATTGAAAAATGAGTTAATATCTTTTGAAGCATCCTAGATGGAATTGGAGACCATCAGTTAAAGTCTAATAATGGGAGATGGGAACAAGATGGCAATGGCATAGGTAAACTTGTGATATTCTCCGAATGTGAGTTCCCAAAAAGACTCTTACTATTCTTCCCCCATCCCTGAGCCCACCACCAGCCATGCTGGTCCAAGGCCCAGGGACCTTCGGTCCCACGCAGGGCCAGATATTGCGGCCCCCTGCTGCTGCTGTTCCATTGCGTGCATGGGAGTCTCGGGTCCCAGCCCCCTCCCGGCTCCCTCCCTGGCTACATCGTCTCCAGTCCGGCACCCAGCACCAAGCCGATGGTCACTCAGGGAGGCTCTGGGCACCCGCCCCTCAGAGACACTGGTCCCATTCCTGCCTTAAGTACCCTGTGGGGAGCCCAGAGCCACTGTTGCTGATCACCACCTGCCCTTTGGAGCTTTGGAGCTTTGGAGCTCTGGAACTCCGGGCCCACCCTGACTGAGGCACTCAGCATGAGACCCCAAGATGGGGGACCCAGACAAGTGAAGAGAAACAGATCTACAAAAACTGCCTTGCCATACTCCAGGCAGACACTTCCATCACCCCGCCCACCTAGCAACAAACTTTACTTCAGTTCCTAAGGCAACGGCATGAAACAGGAGACAAGGCCCCACCACAACACTGCAACAAAAAACAAAGGGGAGAGGCTGGAATCAGAGATCAGAGAAGTGACTTTAGCCTGATCGCTTATTTTGACTTATGATTTTATCATTGTAACTGTTGGTTATGATCACATTTGTTGTTTGCCTTCTGACTTACACTGTTTCTTGATTTTATTGGCCTGTCTCTGTGTAGCTATCAGTACTCTTTAGGGAATCTTTCTTACATGTCTTTCTTCACTTCTTCCCGGCCTTGTGTCTCTTTCTCACCTGACAGTTGATAAGTATATCTGTTTTCCCTCTCGCTCTTTTCTCTTTCTAACTCCCTATTGACCCCCCATTTCTCCATGATTTTCCTCTTTTATAACCCCCTTTTCAATCTAGAGACCAAGACTACATACTGCTGAATGGACAGATTGTAAGGCAGAGGGAAATAGGTTCCAGTGTGCTCATACACCTGTTCGTGGATGCTAGAATCAGAATATACATTCTGAACCACAGCTTCCCTCTCAATTAAACGTCAAAACTGCAAAAAGTGCAGATTTCAGCCTATGCTCCAACCTGAAAAGTGAACAAAGCCAGAAGACCCTCATAAGGAAGAACAGGATATTGCAGAAGAGAAATAAAAGCAACCCCACCTTCCCTCAAAAATAGAATTAAAGAAGGGGAGGGAAAGGGGGAGAGAGAGAAAAATATACACAAATGAAGAAAAACCAAAAGAAGAGTATGGGTATCTCCCAGACCCAGGGAGGGCAGACACTGAGAAAACTGACTTCGGAATGCAAACAATGAAGAATCCCCAGAATGAAGGGTCTCAAACTACAAACGTAGATATCAAGACAATAATGGAGAGATTAAAAGAATTGAGGAGACACAAGAAGAAACTAGGAACGAGCTGATATCTGAGATAACAGTAATAAAGAATACTGTGAATGAAATAAATAACAAACTGATAAGCATGGAAAGCAGAATTACCCAAGCAGAAGAAAGAATCTCAGAGCTTGAGGAACAAAATATAGAAATAACCCAAACTCTTAAAAACACAGAAAATAAGCTCAAAAGACAGAACAAAACCTTCAAGAGATGAGCGATTACTTCAAGAGGCCTAACCTAAGAGTAATTGGACTTCCTGAGGCAGAAAGAGAGACAGAGACCACACTGGAACAAACCTTCCATGAGATCATTCAAGAAAACTTCCCTTACCTAATCAGTGATGCAAAAATTCAAACACAAGAGATTCAGAGAACCCCTGCAAGAAAACAAATGAGAAGACCAACTCCTAGACACATAATAATTCACCTAAACAAAGTAGGCATGAAAGAAAAAATCCTAAAGGCAGCAAGAGAAAAAGGCCAGAACACCTACCATGGAAGACCAATCAGAATAGCAGCAGATTTATCTGCAGAAACCCTGCAGGCTAGGAGAGCTTGGAGCCCTATCTTCAAAGTCCTAAAAGATAAACAATTTCAACCAAGAATAACCTACCCGGCCATGCTAAACTTCATCAGTGAGGGAAAATTAAAATCTTTCCCAGATATCCAATCCCTAAGAACTTATGCTGTCACCAAACCATCTCTACATAAAACACTTAAGAAAGTACTAAACACAGAAGAAAAGGAAAAAAGAACAACGTTCTTCACAAGAGTACAGGGAAAAGAATAAAATATAAATGAACCAACTCCTCTTCTTAACAACATGTTTATAATTAATTTATTAACCCTAATTATTCCAGTTCTTTTAGCTATAGCTTTCTTAACCTTAGCAGAACGCAAAGTACTAGGATATATACAACTACGAAAAGGCCCTAACATTATTGGGCCCTACGGCTTTCTCCAACCTTTTGCAGATGCCATAAAATTATTTATTAAAGAACCTCTCTACCCTCTTACATCCACATCCCTACTTTATATTATTGCACCTACCCTTGCCCTGTCTCTTGCCCTCATTTTATAAATCCCCATACCTATACCATATCCCCTTCTCAACATAAATCTAAGTGTCCTATCCATTCTAGCTACATCCAGCCTAGCCGTATACTCAATCCTCTGATCAGGCTGAGCATCAAACTCCAAATACTCACTTATTGGTGCACTCTGAGCAGTAGCCCAGACAATTTCCTATGAAGTAACCCTCACAATTATCCTCCTAGCAATCCTTTTAATAAATGGATCCTATACACTAATAAAGCTAATTATAACCCAAGAATACTCCTGACTAATTGCACCTTCCTGACCACTAGCAATAATATGATTCATCTCAACATTAGCTGAAACAAATCGAGCACCCTTCGACCTCACAGAAGGTGAATGAGAATTAGTTTCAGGATTTAACGTTGAAAATGCTGCAGGACCATTCGCTCTATTCTTCATAGCAGAATATACTAATATTATTATAATAAATGCCCTAACTACCATCATCTTCCTAGGTGCACTACACAATATTTTCATACCCGAAATATTCACAATTAATTTCATAATAAAAACACTTATTCTCACCTCACTTTTTCTATGAATCCGAGCCTCATACCAAAACCAAAAGAAAGACAAAAAAAAACCCAAGTGGAAGAAGAACAATTCTATAACAACTCTATGATAGGGACGAACTCTCACATTTCAATAATTAGCCTGAATGTGAATGGACTAAACGCACCACTGAAAAGACATAGAATGGCAAAATGGATAAAATATCACCAGGCAACAATATGCTGCCTTCAGGGGACCCATCTCACTAGAAAGGACATACACAGACTCAAAATAAGAGGATGGGAAACAAATTTTCAGGCGAATGGAACACAAAAGAAAGGAGGAGTCGTGATCCTAATTTCAGACAAAATACCATTTAAACTATCAAAAATTTAAAAAGATAGAGAGGGCCACTACATAATGATAAAAGGTTGACTCCATCAACAAGAAATATCTATCCTAAACATATATGCACCCAACATAGGTGTGCCAACTTTCATAAAGCAACTTAGGGAAAACAAAAGAAAGATATTGACTCTAACACCATCATAACTGGGGACTTTAATACCCACTCACAATCCTAGACAGATCATCAGGACAAAAAATCAGCAAGGAGATCCGGAATCTCAATGGGACTCTGGACCAAATGGACTTAATTGATACCTACAGAACACTCCATCCAAAGACCACAGAATACACATTCTACTCATCACCGCATGGAACGTATTCTAAGATTGACCACATAATTGGAAATAAATCAAGCAGAAGCAAATTTAAAAGGACCGAAATTCTACCATGCACCTTCTCGACCACAGCGGAATAAAAATAAACATTGACACCAACAAGGTCCCCCCGAAACCCACAAAGACATGACACTAAACAGCATGATGCTAAACAACTCCTGGGTCAATCATGAAATCAAAACAGAGATCAAAAGATACCTGGAAGCAAATGAAAATGAAGAAACATCTTACCAAAATCTCTTGGATGCCTTAAAAGCTGTAGTAAGAGGGGAATTTATATCCCTACAAACACACATGAAGAAAATGGAATGAACACAAATTAACAGCCTAACAAGCCACCTAAGGAAGCTGGGAAAGCAAGACCACAAAAACCCTAATTTCAGCAGAAGAATCCAGATCACTAAAATAAAAGCCCAAATCCAGGACTTAGAAGACAAAAAGAGAATACAAAAAAAATCAATGAAACAAAAAGCTGTTCCTTCGAAAGGATAAAAAAGATTGATGGTCCCCTAGCTAAACTGACCAACAAAAAATGAGAAAGAAACCAAATAAGCACAATCAGAAACACAAAAGATGAAGTCACATCTGACCCTGAAGAAATACAAACAATCATTGGAGACTACTACATACACTTGTATGGAAACAAACTTGAAAACCTTAAGGAAATGGAGGACTTCCTGATATCACACAACCTACCTAGGTTGGAACAAGAATAAATTGAGACCCTAAATAGACCAATAACAATCAAGGAAATCGACTACATAATAAGAAAACTACCTACAAAAAAAAGCCCTGGACCAGATGGCTTTCCAGCAGAATTCTACAAGACATTTAAGGAGGAGCTGACACCAATCCTACTGAAGGTATTCCAGGCGATTGAAAAAGATGGAACTCTCCCCAAATCATTTTACGAAGCCAACATCACATTGATACCACATTGATACCCAAGCCAGGTAAAGATCCAACAAAGAACTACAGGCTAATATCTTTGATGAACATAGATGCTAAAATTCTCAACAAGATCCTAGCAAACCGGATTCAACAATACATCTCAAAAATCATCCATCATGACCAAGTAGGCTTCATCCCTGGGATGCAAGGCTGGTTCAACATTCATAAAACCATAACTGTAATTAAATACATCAACAGATGTCAAAACAAAAGCCACATGATTATATCATTAGATGCAGAAAAACCTTTTGATAAAATCCAGCACCCCTTCTTGATAAAAATCCTGGAACAGCTAGGCATACGAGGAACATACCTCAAAATAGTAAAAACCATCTACGAGAAACCCACAGCCAGCATTCTCCTAAATGGACAAAAATTGGAACCATTTCCCCTGAAAACTGGAACAAGACAAGGATGCCCACTCTCACCCCTCCTATTCAACACAGTACTAGAAGTTCTGGCACGAGTAATCAGAGAAGAGAAGGCAATCAGGGGTATCCAAATAGGAAAAGAGGAAGTCAAGTTATCTCTCTTTGCAGATGATATGACTGTGTACCTTGAAAAGCCAAGAGAATCTGTCAAAAACTTCCTTACACTGATAAAGGCCTTTAGCAAAGTCTCAGGATACAAAACAAATGTACAAAAGACAATCGCATTTCTCTACAACAATAACAAACAAACAGAAAACAAAATAAAAAACACAATTTCATTCACAATAGCCACAAAAAAAATGAAATACCTTGGCATCTTCCTAACCAGAGACGTGAAAGACCTTTACAATGAAAACTACAAAACACTGCTCAAAGAAATCAAAGATGACCAAACAAGTGGAAAAATATCCCATGCTCATGGATAGGAAGAATCAACATTGTGAAGATGTCCATCTTACCTAAGGCAATCTACACATTCAATGCAATACCCATCAAAATTACTAGCAACATGCTTCTCAGACCTAGAAAAAACAACACAGGAATTCATATGGAAACACAAATGTCCAAGAATAGCCAGAACAATCCTCAGAAAAAAAACAAAGCAGGTGGTATCACATTACCAGACTTCAAACTTTACTATAAAGCTACAATCATCAAAATAGCTTGGTATTGGTTTAGGAACAGGCATATAGATCAATGGAATAGAATTGAGATTCCAGAAGCAAAACCTCAATTTCTCAACCAACTCGTCTTCGACAAGGCCTCCACCACCTACCACTGGGGAGAGGAGAACCTATTCAGTAAATGGTGCTGGGAAAACTGGCTGACCACATGCAGAAGATTGAAACAGTACTCCTATTTATCCCCATGCACAAAGGTTAACTCCAAATGTATCAGAGACCTAAATGTAAAACCTCAAACCGTAAGAACCTTAGAAAATGAAGGAAATTCCCTCATAGAAATCGGAACTGGCATCCAATTCCTGAACAAAACCTGAAACCCACAGGTCATAGGAGAGAAGATAGACAAATGGGACCTTATTAAACTGACAAGCTTCTGCAAAGCCAAAGAAACCATCAAGAGAGCAGGGAGACAGCCTACAGATTGGGAAAAAGTATTTGCCAACTCTAGGTCTGACAAAGGCTTAACATCCTGGATCTACAAGGAACTCAAACGTGCTGAAAAGAAAAAAACAAACTACATTATAAAATGGGCAAAAGATATGAACAGACACTTTACAAAGTAAGACATCCGAGCAGCCAACAGACACATGAAGAAACGTTCAACCTCATTAATCATCAGGGAGATGCAAACCAAAACCACACTGAGATACCACCTAACTCCAGTCAGAATGGCATTATCAACAACTCAAAAAATAACAGCTGCTGGAGAGGGTGTGGCGAAACAGTTCTACACTGTTGGTGGGAGTGTAAACTAGGCAACCTCTGTGAAAAGCAGTGTGGCGATTCCAAAAAGTTCTAAATATCAACCTCCCATATGATCCCACAATCCCTCTACTGGGAATATATCCTGAAGAACTCAAATCACTCTATAAAAAAGATACCTGCACACGTATGTTTATCACAGTATTGTTCACAATAGCAAGAACCTGGAATCAACCATGCTGCCCATCAAAAGAGGACTGGATTAAAAAATGTGGTACATATACACGATGGAATACTATGCAGCCATAAAAAAGAACAAAATCATTAATTTCGCAGCAACCTGGATGGAGCTAGAGTCTATAATACTGAGTGACCTCTCACAGAAACAAAGATCCGAGTATCACATGTTCTCACTCATAATGGACCTTGAACATCCAATGTAATACTATAAGAAAATGACTGACGGTACTGGGAAACTATGGGGGGAGGGAGATAGGATTAACAGTAGCAAATATCTGTTTGGGGACGGGGAAACACTGCTTTTAACAGGGTGCCTGAATGAAACGTAATTGTATACCTAACCCTTAACTGTACCCCACAACATCATAATAAAAAATAATTGAGCAAAAAAAAAAGAACATAGGTGAGTTAAAGGGGACAAACATACAACCAGATAGAATGAATAAATAGCAGAGTAGTAGAGAAGAATTAATTATAATTAAACAAAAATATATTGTACTTGGGTGGTGAACACTCTAAATACCCTGATTTGATTGCTATGCATTTAACAACATTTCACATGTATCAGATAAATTTGTATAATTTTTTTTTAAAAAATAAAAACTTAAGAACATAAAAAGCTAAAAAAAATATAGTGAAATAACCTGAAATAGTGACAAATGGAACTGGGAGTGGCACAAGAATGCTAGTTACACATCCTTTACAAACACAAATCAAAAATTTAACAAAGATTGAAGATAGAAGGTAAGGCTATAAAGACAATTTTAAAAATTAATCTAATTAGTTTCTAAAAAATAGAAATTATTTGGTTCATTATTCATGCACAGAAAAGTAGATAAAAAGTACTATATATAAAATTTATGTGACCCTTTTGGGGCATTCAATATTGTTAGCAAAACTCATTTTATTTTATTGTATTTTGTTTCATTTTAACTTTATATGTATTTTTTTAGAGGCAGGGTCTCACTGTTACCCAGGCTGGAGTGCAGTGGCGCAATCACAGTTTGCCACATCCTTGACCTCCTGGGATCAAGCAATCCTTCTGCCTCAGCCTCCCAAAGTGTTGGAATTATAGGTATGAGCCATCACACCCAGCCTCCTGAAACTCTTAAACGTTGTGTTCCTTCCCATATCAGCCTCCCTCATGGTTTTCTTCCTGCCCGTGAATTCTGCTTCCCAATCTCCTTTACTAGCTGATTTATTTTCTCTTCACCATGACTCCCAGTGTTCTACCGTGGGCACTCTCTTCTCACTCTTTTCTCTTTCCTTATATGTTCTCATTGAACCTCAAAATGACAGCTATCGCCTACATAATGCTGAGGTCTAAATGCTTGTTTGCAATCCTCAGTTCTCTTCTGAGTTCCAGGCTTACTGTATACTAGACTTTTCCACCTTGAGTTCCCACTGGAATCGTAACCTCCAACATCTTCCCCTACCAAATACGGTTTCTTCATCTTGATTACTGTTACCATTTTACCCACTCCAGAAATCTCAGTGATGATCTTGACAGACCATTTTTCTTCCTTAGCCACACTAATTCAATACATTGGTTCACCTTTTTTTTTCCATTCTCTCATTGTTACTCCTTTAATTTAGACTCACATCAATTATTATTATTATTATTACTACTACTACTATTATTTCAGGGTCTCACTCTATGTTGCCCAGGTTGGAGTGCAATGGCATGATAATGGCTCACTGCAGTCTCAACGTCATGGGCTCAAATGATCCTCCTGCCCCAGCTTCTTGAGTAGCTGGGACAACAGGTGTGCCCCACTATGGCCAGCTGACTTTTTGTGGAAACAAGGGTTTACTATGTTGCCTAGGCTGGTCTTGAACTCCTGGGCTCAAGCAATCATTCTGCCTTGGCCTCCCAAAGTGCTGGGATTATAAGCATGAGTCACCATGCCCAGTCCTCTCATCAGTTCTTAAGTCTTCCATTTCAGTAACTGCTTGACTAGTCGTCTTCCCTCCAGTTTCTCCACAACCAACCCTCTTCATGGCGGTGTAATTACTTTCCTGAAAATTATTCAGTAGTTCTCCATCATAGAGATAATAAAGCCTAAACCTGTTGACATACAATTCTACATTCTTCACAGTGTAGTGCCAATCTATCTGATCTGTCACATCTCTTAATATTCCTTGTGTTTTACTTTGTGCTCCAGTAAGTTCACATAACTTGTGATTATTCAAACACATCACATTGCATTCTCTCTGGCTGGAATATCTATCTTTGTTAAGTAAGAAGGACCTGCAATGATCTGGCAAGTGAAAGAGAAATGCCCCCAAGTTTAGCTGGTAGAAATAGAAACAATAAATACAGTAATTAAAAAAGAAACTGAAGGTCGGCCGACATGAGACAGAGCAGCCTTGAAGAGTAAGGAGCAAAACAAGGAGAGGAAATAGAATTATTAGTTAAGGTTTCCCTGTTCATTATTCAGTTCTTATAGACCTAGCAATGGGTTTATCATTTCAATTACAATAACTGAATTATGATAATTATGGTAATTATAACATAAGAAAAAGCTACATGAAAATGAAATAAACAATAATTAGGGATCTGGGACTAGTCAGCATCTCCTTGGAAGAAAGTCAGAGGATGTTGGAAGGGGTCTATCCTGCAAACAAGGAAGGGGAGTAAAACGATTTAGGTATATACAGGATAAACTTGATCCTGTGCTTGTGGAAACTTCCTGGTCAGAGTCAGTGTGAACTAATAAAGCATGTGGTTATAAATGTCTCTTATAGTCTGTTTGCATATTATTATTTGGAAGGAAACCCCAGAAATTAAGAACCTAGACTTGGGAAAGACATCCACTGTCTATCACGAGTTTGGAATAATCCAGGCAGTTTGCTGTTTGCTTGTTCTTTCTGTCTTTGACATTATTAGGTGAGGAGAGGCTGGTGGGATAGAGAGGGCAGGGTCAAATCGATCCAAACCTATTCTGTGGATTAAATAAGGGAGCTGACATCTGTAAGAAGCTTATTTAATAAACTCAATCTTCTCAAAAAAAATAAAGTGTAATAATGCAGAAATGGAAATAAAAAATCAAATAGTGCATGGTATAACTTATTAGTGGAAGGTAAGCTAAGAGTCAGCAAAGGCATAAAAAATGGTATCATGAAACTGGAGATTCCAAAGAAGGAAAGGGAAAAGAGGAGGAGGGCTGAAAAATCACCTTTTGGGTACAATATGCACTAGTGGGGATGGCGGATACACATAAAGTCCAGACTTCACCAGTATACAATGCAGCCATGTAACAAAAAACTATTTGTATCCCTAAAGCTATGTAATTTTTTTAGATTCAAACACACACACACACACACAATGAGATATAGTTTCACTCCTGTCAGAATGTCTATTATACAAAAGAAATAGACAGGTGTTGGTTAGGATGTGGAGAAGTTGGAATCACTATACAGTTGGTCAAAAGTATTAGTACAACCAATATAAAAAATAGTATGGAGGTTTCTCAACAAATCAACAAGGGAATTACCATAAGATACAACAATTTCACTTTTGTGTATTTATCCAAAAAAATTGAAATCAGGACACTGAAGGCATATCAGCACTCCCATGTTTATTGAAGCATGATTAACAAGAGATAAGATTGAAAAAGAAGTAAACGTCCATCAGAAGATGAATGGATAAAGAAAAACATCAACAACAGAAAGAATAGAGGAACAGAAACAACAGAAGAAATTTCCTTCCCTAAATATATAATAAAGTGGCAAATATAATCATTAACATACCAGTAATTACTTTAAATGTAAGTTACCTCACTACACCAAATAAAAGGCAGTATATAAAACATGGTTTTAAAAACTCAGAGTGCATGAAAAAGAGTTTATAAAACAATACAAAATACTACTCAACTGCCTGCTACTTATAAAAAAACTCATTTGAGCCGGGCTCGGTGGCTCAGCCTGAAATCCCATGACTTTGGGAGGCTGAGGTGAGTGGATTGCCTGAGCCCGTGGGTGTGAGACCCATCTGGGCAGCGAGACCTCATCTCCACAATAAATCAAAAAATCAGCCAGGCATGGTAGCGCATGCCTATAATTCCAGCTACGTGGAAGGCTGAGGCGGAAGGATCGCCGGAGCCCAGCAGGTCAAGACTGCAGTGGCCAGGAGCGGCCACTGCACTCCAGTCTGGGCGACAGAGTGAGACTCCAACTCACTTGAAACTTGGCATATGTTAGCAGCAAAAGGGTGGATAAGAAATAGTATAACATTTTTGAAAAGTAAAAAAAGCAAGAGTGTTATTTCAATATCAGATAGAGTGACCTCAAAGTCAAGTAAATTACTAGGCAAGAACCAACTGATTCCTATAACTGTTCAAGAAATTGAATTTCTAATCTTAAAATTTCTCAAACACAAATCCTCAGGCCCAGATTACTTAATAAGAGAATTTTACCAGATATTTTGATAATGATTAATACCAATTTTACACAATGTTTTCCAAAAAACTAAAGAGGAGAGATGACACCCTAACTAATTTTGTGAAATCAATATTATAAACAAGGCAAAAACATTCTTAAAAAGAAAAACAAAGAAGGAAAGAATAAGGAGAAAGACAAAAGAAATAAAAATAAAGGACAATATTTTACATAAATTTAGATGAGATTCTACAACAAATTCGGTACATTGACTCCAACAATGTATAAAAGAAATTATAGCCAGGCTCGGTGGCTCAGTCTGTAATCCCGTGCCTTTGGGAGGCTGAGGTGATGGATTGCCTGCGCCCGTGGGTTCAAGACCCGCCTGGGCAGCGAGACCTCATCTCTAAAATAAATCAAAAAATCAGCCAGGCGTGGTAGCGCATGCCTGTAATTCCGGCTACTTGGAAGGCTGAGGCAGAAGGATCACCGGAGCCCAGCAGGTCGAGGCTGCGGTGGCCGGGAGCGGCCACTGCACTCCAGTCTGGGCGACAGAGTGAGACTCCAACTCAAAAAAAAAAAAAAAGAAAAGAAATTATACACTAAAATTAAGTGGAATTTATATCAACTAAGGAAATTTCAATCAATATTTTTAAATTATTCAATGCAATTCACCATATTAACAGGCTGAAAAAAATTAATACCATCAAATGATGCAGTAAATCCATTGGATGAAATTCAACATCCATTCATCATAAAATCTCTATGATAAATAAAAACAGATAACCATCTCTATATACAGAATTTCCATAAAACTGGCAGTTAATATTATATTTAATTGTGAAAGACCAAATGCTTTTCTCTGAGACTGGGAATGAGACAAGACTGCCCACTCTCACCCTGTTTATTGTGTGTATTCAGCACAAAAATGGAGACATAGGACAAAATTAGAAATGTTAAACATAAAAAATACAATATATGAAAAAAAGTACTACATTTACAATAAGAGGGACAATAGAAAGAGTTAGTTAAACTGAGGAAAGAGTCACAAAAATTATCCAATCTGGATCAAACAGCAGTATGTTGGGAAAAAGTCAAAACTGCTTTAAGGAAATAGAGGAAAAGTCTAACAGGCATTCCATTGGAGTCCTGAAAAGGGAAGAGATTGGTGCAGGAGAAATAAATTGAGGAAATAATAGTTCAGATACATGGTAAAGATGTCAATTTAGAGATTCAAGAAGCAAACCTCAAACTGGAGAAACCCAAAGCTGTATCTACATATATTTTAATAAACTGCTGAATATTCAAGATAGAGAATAGTCATGCTACTTTTCAATATAGTATATGTGGGAAAACAAGGATTTGAATAACAGTACATTTCCTATCAGAAATTATGGAAACAGAAGACAGTGGCACCTTCTTAAAGCAGACATGTGCTACATAATGATGTTTTGTTCAACATCAGACTGGATCCATGACTGTAGTCCAATAAGATTATATTGGAGCAGAAAAACTTCTATTGCCTAATGGCATAAAAAATGTTGTAAAATTGTAGCATATAAATTACTCACATTTGTAGTAATGCCGGTATAAACAAATCTACTGCATTGCCAGTCATATACAAGTATAGGACATACAATTATATGCACACATAAGACATGATGGTGATCATAAATGTCTATGTTAATGGTTTATGTATTTAACATACTATACTTTTTGCAATTGTTTTGTAATTTACTATTTCTACTTGTCTAAAAAAATGTTTTTGTTATTGTTTTTGTTTTGCTTTGTTTTTTTGAGTTGGAGTCTCTCACTCCCTTACCTAGGCTGGAGTGCAGTAGCATGCTCACAGCCACCTCAGCAATGACCTGCTGGGCTCCAGTGATCCTTCTGCCCCAGTCTTCCAAGTACCTGGAGCTACAAGCATGTACTATCATGCCCGGCTAATTTTTTTTATTTATTGCAGAGACAAGGTCTCGTCAAGTTGGCCAGGCTGGTCATGAACCCCTGGGATCAGGAAATTCTCTCGCCTCAGCCTCCCAAACTACTGGGATTACAGGCTTGAGCCTGCACCCGGCCGTCTAAAAAAAATTAACTGAAAAACAGCCTTAATGGGTTCCTCAAGAAGTATTCCAGAAAAAGCCATTATCACAAAAGATGACAGCTCCTTTGCATGTTAATTACCACTGAAGAACTTTCAGTGGGACAAGATGTAGAGGAGGAAGACAATGATACTGGTGATCCTGTGTAGGCCTAGGCTAATGTGTATGTTGGTGTATTAAATTTTAACAAAAAATTTAATAAGTAAAACCTCTAGCCATTATAGAGTTTCATCACATTGTAATCATCTATTAAATTATAATAGTTACTCAGGAAAATTATGGTTGTTATATAATACCAGGACAAAATTTTTTTTTTTAATATTTAACAAAAAATAGCCACAGATACATTAGTTCTTCAGAGTTACTTTTAATCAAATCCTTATTTTAATCTCCTAACTCTGATGATTTGATAAATCATGTAAAGGACAAAAATTTTTGTCTATTTTGATAAGAATCTAAATCCCCTTACATATTATTGCTGTCTGTAGATTTCAATCAACATTTTTAATTGTTGTTGATTTTTTTTATCTGAGAATTCATATAAAGCCTTCAAGAATCTTGTGTTAAATTTCCCCTCAGTTAATTATATTTTCTTTGACTCCACTGTCTCGCACATGTAATTGTTAAAAACCAATTGAATTGGTTTATATGTTTATAATCTACACAAAGTCTCAGTTATAATACTTTTCAAGCACTATTACTTAACTTCATTTATTTAAAATAGACATGTAGCCGGGCTTGGTGGCTCAGCCTGTAATCCCGCGCCTTTGGGAGGCTGAGGTGAGTGGATTGCCTGAGCACGCGGGTTCAAGACCCGCCTGGGCAGCGAGACCTCATCTCTACAATAAATCAAAAAATCAGCGGGGCGTGGTAGCGCATGCCTGTAATTCCGGCTACTTGGAAAGCTGAGGCGGAGGGATCGCCGGAGCCCAGCAGGTCGAGGCTGCGGTGGCCAGAAGCGGCCACTGCACTCCAGTCTGGGCGACAGAGTGAGACTCCAACTCAAAAAAATAAAATAAAATAGACATGTATTGCATATATAGGCCATAAATTCTGTCCAAACATCATCCTAAAATTTTAAAAACTTCTTTGCCCTTTTTTTTTTGAGTGGTGAAGTACTACTTTGGCAAATCATCAAGCATAGTAGTCAGGTGAATTATGTTGTTATGCATGTGAGAGAAAATGGGTTTAGATATCCTATCTATTGTATTTTTGGTTTCAATAGTATCTACATAATTCTTTTATGTATTTTTGAAGATATTTAAATCTAAATATGGAAACAGTTTATGCAAAAACAAGATACAAAAAAAGAGAAAACAAAGACTAAAAGTATTGAATGGCAGTTGCTAACAGAACGTTTCAATGCATAATAATTGCATTAAATTCACAAAATACGCAGAGAGAGATTTTACTGTCAGGTCTTTCGGTGTTCCAAGTGACACAACACCCAATTCAGTCTAAGGCAAGCAAAACGAGACCGTTCACTGAATTATGAGATGCGGCTACAGTGGGTTTAATGCAAAGTTGGAGGTATGGCTCCAGATGACTTAAAGTGAGTATCTCTCTCCCTGTCTCTCTCTCTCTCCCCCCCTCGCCTGCTTCCTCTCCCCCTTCCCCCCCCCCACTCTCTCTCTGTTTCTGTCTCTCTCTCCCATCAGCTGTCCTTTTTTTTTCTTTGTGAAAAGTAAGACCAGGAGGGGAAACTGATGGAGGGTAGAGCAGCAAAAGTAGGTTACAAGAAACAGAAGAAGTTAAATCAGCTGGATCAGCATCTTGAATCATAAGAGGTAAGCTGACACATTTAACATGTTCATTTTATAAATAAGAATATTAAGACAATTAAAGTGAACATCACGTGTATTCACATGGTGGGCCTGGGTACTCAAACTCAAGGTTTCCAATTCTAAAACCTATCTTTTTTTTTAGGGGACCCATGGAGAAAATCAAGAATACATTATTTTTTTTTAATTTTCAAAGGAAGTGTGGATGTTCATCTTTTCCTGGACAATTTATCTAGGTGACATTATAGAGTTATTGTCATTCTGATTATGAGTAATTTTTTGGTCAATCAATCATTATGTATTGATTATGAAGAAAGCATTAGGGGCACACACAAGAACCAAAAAAGTCAGTCCATGCATTCATTAAACTAAGTTGGTATATATTTTAAACGTTTTCAAAAAATGTGCATATAAGAAGTGACAACGTATTGGCAGAGAAGAAAAAGCACATAACAGATCAAAGAAGCAGGGAGACACCAGAGATTTGGCATGATTGTGAAAGGTTTCCCAGGGGTGGTAACAATGTATGAGTTAGATGAAAAGTAGTCTAGCGTAAGTAGTATTAGAATCTCTTCTAGATAATAGAAAAGAGATAAAGTGATCAAAGTTGGTAGAAAGTAATGGCCAAAGAAACAATGGGCAATTAGACTTCTCTGGGGTTATTTTATGTGACATTGTACAAGTAATTTCAACTATCTTGTTAACATACATCATCTGGAAAATAAATATACCAGGTCACATAATTTTAATTTCCCTCATAATGCTAATGATACTTTCTCAGAGCTTGCTATGTGAAATTCACTGAATTAATCATTTTATTTATTTTTTTTTTATTTTTTTTTAGTTGGAGTCTCACTCTGTCACCCAGACTGGAGTCCAGTGGCCGCTCCCAGCCACCGCAGCCTCTACCTGCTGGGCTCCAGTGATCCTTCCGCCTCAGCCTTCCACGTAGCTGGAGCTACAGGCACGCGCTACCACGCCTGGCTAATTTTTTCATTTATTGTAGAGATGAGGTCTCGCCTGCCCAGATGGGTCTCAAACCCATGAGCTCAGGCAATCCACTCACCTCAGCCTCCCAAAGGCATGGGATTACAGGCTGAGCCACCAAGCCCGGTTTTATTTTATTTTATATTTTTTGAGTCAGAGTCTCACTCTGCCACCCAGGCTGAAATGCAGTGGCATGCTCATAGCCACTACAGCCTCAGCCTGCTAGGCTCAGGTGATCCTTCTGCCTTGGCCTTCAAAGTAGCTGGAACCACAGGCATGCACTACCACGCCTGGCTAATTTTTTGATCTATTGCAGAGACAAGGTCTTGCCAAGTTGCCCAGACTGGTCTCAAACCCATGGGCTCAGTCAATCCTCTTGCCTCCACCTCCCAAAGTCTGGGATTACAGTCGTGAGCCACCGCACCCAGTTTGAATTAATCATTTTATATCAGTGAATTTATTTAATCTTTACAATAACCCCATTGTGCAGACCCCATGATGTAGACCCTTGCAACTTGAAGGGTGACACTAATCTGTGACTTTTAACAAGCATCATCTGGGTATTGTTTAAAAGTTCAGATGATCCAGCTCCATGATACACAGACTTAAGGAATTAGCATTTGGACAAGACACTCAGGTGATAAACTGGTGAATTCAGTTTTGAGCAACCCTGTTGTTCAAGCTATTAATATTGTCACACTTATCTAACAAAACAGCTATAGTAGTGTGGTCAGATCAGTCAGCTAAAATGTGACAGAAAAAGTTTTTACCAAGGGAATTTGGCCAAGCTCTTGGCCACTATTGTGGCACCTTTAGTTTCAATAGTTCTATGAATCTACACAGTAGATAAGTAAGGAATAAAGTTGGAAAGAGAACCATAGCAGGGTAGAGGTATGATTATATTGCAGCCTACAGAAATTAGTCCTAGGAAAATGGGTTTTTGTTTTATTTTGTTTTGTTTTGAGCTGGAGTATCACTCTGTTGCCCAGGCTGTAGTGCAATGGCACACTCACAGCCACCCCAGTATCGACCTGCTGGACTCTGGAGATCCTTCTGGCTCAGTCTTCCAAGTAGCTGGAAC
This sequence comes from Cephalopachus bancanus, assembly GCA_027257055.1. Taxonomy (NCBI): domain Eukaryota; kingdom Metazoa; phylum Chordata; class Mammalia; order Primates; family Tarsiidae; genus Cephalopachus; species Cephalopachus bancanus. Next base: position 263,948 of record JAPVLO010000899.1, on the reverse strand, counting down.
TACAGGCATGTACTAGCACACCCACCTAATTTTTTATTTGCTGTAGAGATGCAGTCTAGCCAAGTTGCCCGGGCTGGTCTCCAACCCACAGACTCAGGCATTTCATTTACTTCGACCTTCCAAAGTGCTGGGATTACAGGCTGAGACACCAAGCCCAGCCTGGGTGGTTTTTAACTATTAAAAGTAGAGACAATAGCAGAATATTCTATGGTATTCAACTAAGAAATGTTAAAATTCATAGACAATAAAAGAGTAATTTTTATTATAAGTGAATGAAGATCTCAAGAATTCTTGGAGTAATATTTCCAGTATATATAATAAGAATGTTGGTTTTTTTTTACTTCATTCTTAAAGAAAAGCTTAAGAAAAACTCATTATTTTTTCCAAGACTAAAAATACTTTGAAATTTAAAAAGGTGGAAAAACATATATGAATTTCCATATGCCAACATCACATTGTTTGATTTCAACTCTTTCTGAATACCATAGCTTCATTTTTATTGTCTAAATCTATTTCTAGATGAAACCCAAAATCCACTAGTCATTCAATCAATGTATGGTGCTGTCTTTTATTTTTATATAATAATACAGACAATCAAACTAGTTGTTTAAGTTGTTGGCTGCATCTTAGTGCAAGGTCATCATCCCAGAGGCAGCAATTTCTTCTCTATCTTATATTAGTCCTAGTACTGTGATTAGATAAATCAGGGTAATTTCCATGTAGGATGACTGGCAAGTGGATATTGATTCCCTTTCTTTTTTCTTGAAACATGCCAGTTCTGAATTAGCCCCTTAAAGTGTTTAATGAATTTCAGTTCTTGTTTTGGATATGCACAGAGGATTTAGTTGTCTAGCAACAGGATTAGTGTACTTCTAACAAGTTCATTTAACCTATAGAAAGCAGAAAGAAAATTTTAACTGTATTTTATATATGTCCTCTTGCTTTTAGATAATGGTGATCCACACTACTTGGTTGAATCCTAATTTCATGTTTCAGATAATAACACAGACATAGATATCAACATCAGGCTATAATGCATCTATTTTTTTAATCTTTACACAAATATATTATCTCTTCAATACTGGTTATACAGATGGAACACTTCTGGAAATTCTAAAATAGTCAGAATGCCTTTCACAGATTCATTCCCTCACAGCAGAGATCTTGAGCAGTAGCTATCAACCCAAACTTTAATTACTTGAAGTGTTCCTAAGTAAATTTGATTTTTTAAAAGTTTTCCAAGTGATAACCTGTGTGAGTCTAGGGTCAAGGATTATGCCCAAAACATGAGTTGATAAATTCAAATGGAGATATTCTACAAAAATTGAGATAGAGAAGGATGAAGGAATGAAAGACTGGACAAGCGAAAGGAGTGGAGTACACCCTCTGTGTTACGATCATTGTTTCTTCTTACGTATTTTTCTATCATGTTTGTCAACATATTTTGTTATTTAATACATCACATTCAAGGCTAAGATGGGCTTATTCTGTGTTAAATTGTATTGTTTTCTTTTGTGCTTAACACCATACATTTATTTTCATCACGATATAATTCTCTTTCCATCTGATTAAATTAATTGTCTTGACCCAATCAACTAATACTCTTCCAGTATATACTTTTAAGTTAATAAGTGATAGTAAAAGTGGTATTTATAGATTAAGGTAACAAACCTTTTCATTGTTTTAGCTATATAAATCAATCATCTTAATGTCAATATGTTAATATTTAAATCAACTGGTACATTCATCTGTAGTATCAGTATTATAAAGATACAGCTTTACTTGGTTTTGAACCAGTCCTACTCTTAGTTCATATCTTCCTACACTTAGTCTTTCTTTTACTGAAGTGTTTATGATCCAAAAGTTCCTGTAAGGTATTGGCTTATTGTTAGGGCTGTAGCGTTTTTTAGTCATATTTTGTGGAATTTATTGATGGAGATGTTCCATCATACCAGGGCAGTAGAATGTGCCATTTGAATGATAACTGGCCATATGTTTTTAAAGATTCCTTCCCTTTAAAGTGGACCTCATCACTGAATGCATTTTTTCATACCTCATTTTCTTTCCTTTTGCTGGGGATTCAGTGTCTATGTGCTTCTTATCTGTTTTTATAAGAACTACTTTGTTGTACCAAATCAAATAACAGTCTTCAGAGAATTTAATTTTTTCTAGAAGTCCTCTTTTTCTACTTGAGTAGTGTTAATAGAAAATGTAAAAATAGCTTTGACCGTTTCAATTGTGCTAAGCACAACCCATTCCTGAGCAGTACTCTAAAATTTTGCTATTAATATCTCTATGGCCCTTCCTAAAAGTTGGCAACTGGAAGTTCTTGTAAAAATATTGTGATGATTTGTAATATATAGTTTTGTTTTCCTGACAACACATTATTAGAAGAGAAACATATACTTTACAAAAATGTAACTTTGTAGACAGAGGACCAGTGAAAGGCAGTGATTTGGAACATGTGCAGAATGACTAAACACATAGACGCTAGGCTCACCCATACTCCACCACTCACTAGATATGTGAATTTGGCACCTTTATTTAGGGACTTTAAGCATCAATTTCCCCAATTGTAAAAAATTAAAATTAAAAAATAACACCAAGATACTAGTTATACTTGTTTTATATAGTTGTTACTTGGTTTATATAAGATGATCCAAAAAGCAGCTGGGTCCTAGCAAGAATTTATTTCACGTCAGTGATCATTATTCTTATCTCTTAGGGAATTCTGAACAATAGGCAAATTTCCTTGAATTGATAATAATCAAATCAATGTAATTCTTCATCACAGAGTTTTTGTAAAATGAAGAAAGAAGGAAAGAGCAGTATGAAATTGATGCAGAGAGGTTGAAACGCAAAATAGCAGAGTCAGTAGACCATGAGGACAGTCAACAGAGCTAAAGCAACAGTGAGTGCAGCATAGAATGCTAGCCTCATTCTCTTGAGTGTATGGCCATTGAAGATGTATTGTTTACCCTTGTGCTGCAGAAAATTCTTGTGGTTGAAGATGTTTGTGTGCACTCAGCCATATTTTCTAAGAGTTACCTGAGAGTCATATAATATTTTGCTTTACAGAATAATGTCATCTTCAGCAGAACTTTTAATTTTATGTTATTTTCAGCAGACTTTTAATATGTATCTGGCATACAGGAACATAACTGGTTATTAAATGTTTTTATATGCATCTTGCTTTTTGTGTGTAATTCTATTTTTTTCTATATATTTGAATGTTTATATCAACTTCCTTATATTATCTATGAATATCAATCATTTTTCCCAATCTGTATGTTATATTGTTTGTTTGCTTATTGCACTGTTAAAGGATTCAATTCAATGTTGAACAGGAGGCATGACTACAGAAATCCTTACTGCACTCTTAAATTTTAAGAGGTTTCCCTACCATTTTCCTGTAAATTGTAATTTCCATATATCTTTTATAGACTCCATGAACACATCAAGCAATTACCTTCCATTCTTAGTTTGCTTAGTGATTTTTTCAAGAATCAGTCGTCAGTACTGAATTTAAACAAATGATTTTTCTGTTTCTGGGGCTGTGTCCTGCTCCATTAATTTCTAAGTGTCATAAATGCATTAATGTTTTTCAGTACTTTAAAGATGTCACTTCTGTGTCTTTGGGCTTGCATAGTTTCTGATAAGAAGTCTGCTGTCATTTTTATCTTTGTTGTAAAGTTAAATAATCATTGCATCTCAGAAATTAACCTATCTTGGATATTAATGTTATTCCTTTAAAGATATTTCTGGGCTCAGTGTGCTGTATACTTTATTAGAAATATTGCTTCTATTGTGGTATGGGGCTTTTAGAAAATGTTTCAAAACATATATCACAATTAAAATGTTTTCGTTTCTTAATGCAAAACGCCGTGCTCAGTGCCCGCAGCCAAAATCACAAGATTTTGTTATTGTTAACAAAAAGTACAAAGCCTTACACCATGAAAAGCCCCTTCCCCCCAAAGCCAATGTAAAACCTACATGAGCTGAGACCCAACTGCAATTGGGGCCCAGCCTTTGTGACTGGAGTCCACTGAGCCAAACGCTGGCATTCCAGTAATAAATGCAGCTTCCTGATTATCAGCTTCAGTGTCACGGTCTCTCTGATTTGTTTTCCCACAACATTTCATGGTGCGTTGGCCAGGAAAGTGGAGAGTTAGGAGACTGTTTTCCACCTCCCTTGTCACTGGGATACAACCCCCGGGGCAATGGGAGAGGCCATAAGCACTCCAGCATAGCAAAGGGGGTCCTAACTCAAATGTTAAAGTCATGGCACAGACCTACAGCATACTCGTCAAAACAACTGAACTCAGTCCCTCAAGGTTGGCTGACAAACTAACTCTGGGACCCCAATAGTAACCAGGGGTTACAGATGCTCAAGCAGTGCCACAAAAGCCTCTTAGGAGGAATGAAAAAAAGAAGGGAAAAAGGTCATAAACATGAGCAAAATCTCAAAAGTGCTCCAAGTATCCAATGAAAACCCAAACCAATCCTATGTAAAACTCTGCGAGGCCTTCAGACTGTACACTCCCTACAATCCAGAGGCAGCTAAAATCAATGAATGGTGAATATAACCTTTGTCAGAAAAACCCAAGAAAACATCCGATGCCAACTGCTTCGCTGAAATAAACACCAGCCAGCTGCTAGAAAGTGCAACAAAAGTGTTTGTCAACCAAAACCGGGAAGCCCAACAAAAAATGGACGAGAGACTGAAGAAAAAGGCCACGTTACTTGCTGCAGCCTTGTCAGGATACCAGGTATCTGCCCAATGCAGACAAGGCCAAAGCCAAGGCCAGGGTTGGGGAAAAGGCCAACCCAACGGCCACCCAAAAATAATGCCAGAACCATACCAGCATGTTAATGGGCCACTCCACTCTAACAAAAAATGGGGGAAAAAAATCAATAGACCTGCATTCATGGCAGAAATAATACAGTGATTAACAAAATAGCTAAAAATTACCTGGAAATTACACACCGCCTACCGGTCCCAAAGTTCAGGAAAGGTAAAGCGAATAAAACAGACATTAAAATTGCCACTAAGTAAGCTATGCCAAAAAACTCACTTAAGCTCTTGCCCATAGTCCTATTAAGAATTAGGTCTAGCCCTACTAAGCAAACAGGTTTTTCTCCTTTTGAAATATGGAAGGCCACCCCCCCCTTGTTAAAAGTGTACAGGGAGACTTAAAGAAGTTAGAAAACATCAGCCTAAGGCAGCAACTGCAGGCTCTAGGGACAGCCTTAAATACTTTGCATCACCGAGTCAAAGAAAGGTAGCCAATAAGTTTAACCACAAATACACACCCCTTTAACCCAGGAAACATGGTATAAATAAAGAAATAAATTGTACAGTCCCTAAAACCCCTCTGGAGGGGCCCTTTCCTGTCCTTTTGTCTAACCCAACTGCAGTAAAGGTTGCTGAAGTGATCCCCTGAATCCACTACAGCAGAGTTAAACCAGCCATTCAAACCTGGGAGTGTGTGACTGACCCCTCAGTTCCACACAAACTGATCATTCGAAAAAAAGAAACCAATGATGCACTCCAAAGTTTGAAAAAGATCTGTAGCCCTGCTCTAGTCACTCCAGAAGCTGACTAATCAACGCACAGCCAAAGTGTGAGAAATCTGCGGCCCTGCTTCAGCCACACGGGAGGCTGGCTGATCAACGCACAGCAGAAGCTTGAGAAAACTGCGGCTGGAATACAAATATTTTTTTTTTAATTATTTCTCTAAAGCAAACTTTAATGTACTGCCGCTTCTTGTCTCTATCTATCATTATAGCCTTTGCCCTGGTCTTTGCTATAGAACTGGCAAAAGCTGCACCAGCAAACTAGACATGTGACAAAGGAATTTTACTAGTACTCTTCTTCCTCCTATAAATAGGTTGTTTTGTTGTTAGTTGCTTTTAATTTGAGTCTCCTTTACAGACCCAACCTGTTACTCACCCTGTGCATGAAAGCTGTAATCCTCTTCCTGGAAACCTGCTTAATTCTCCCCTGCATAGCCCCACTGCTCATAAGGTCTAGCTCTAAATTCACTAAAACCATGGTCAAACAAAAAGCGGCAGCCCATATGATAATATTAAATCAAAATGATGCTCTTTAACCCTAAAAGGATTGAGCATCAAAGAGGGGAATGTGATAGGGGGCTTTTAGAAAACTCTTCAAAACATATATCACAATTAAAATGTTTCAGTTTGTTAATGTAAAACAACAGTGCTCAGTGCCTACAGCCAAAATCACAAGCTTGTGCTGTTGTTACAAAAAGTACAAAAACTTACACTATGAAAAGCCCCTTTCCCCCAAAGACAACGTAAAACCTACATCAGCTGAGACCTGACTGCGATCGGGGCCCAGCCTTTGTTACTAGAGTCTGCTGGGCTAAACATCTGCATTCCAATAATAAATGCAGTTTCCTGCTTATCAGCCTCAGTGTCATGGTCTCTGTGATTTGTTTTGCTGCAACTCTACCAGAGACAAGATGGCTATGGAACTGGTCAGAATATGAGAGGTTCTTTATGGACATAAAGACCCTCTGCATGAGTGGGTGTGTGCTGCTGGGTGAGTGAAAATCTGTCTGAGGGGATATTTGGATTCATGTACCTGGGGCTCTCCTTCAGAAGTGACTGCAACCCACCACTGCACTGAGATTGGAGCCCCCAGTGCACAGAATAGTCTCCCATTCTTGGGGCTTTCTTGAGAGGAGGCAGCAGAGAACAGCTTCTCCTCACCACCTGGCACCTGGCCCATGCCATCACCTGCAGCAGCAGGCTGGACACTAACAATAGGAATCGCGGAAAAGACAGGGTATGGAAATCTGGAACGGAGCCCCACTGCCAGTGAGGAGACACTGATCAGTCCCATCTTCTCTGTCCTGGGACCAGGCAGAGACCTGCATTGCCCTTCCCAGCTCTGTCCAGCCTCCAACCTGAGACCCAGAGGCTATCCCTGCACCCCTCAGGGATCAACTATCGAACTCAAAGAGATAGATTTCCTTTCTGCACATTGGACCAGGCACAGACATCTGATCTAAATGAGAGACTTGACAGCAGTGGTAGCAGGAGACGAGTTGGGTGAGTGTGGATCTGATCCATCCTCCTCCCAGTAGTCTGCTGAGCATCTGTCCCACTCTGAGAGCAACCCTATCAGCCTGTGCTGAGAGCAGAGGGGACAGACTGGAGACCAAATCTACTCCCTAATGTGGCAGCAGCCAAAAGCAGCAGCAGTGTTTGGGAAAGGAACCTGGAGTTACAGAAATGACCACAGAGCAAGTGGATTTTTTTGATGTTTTGTTTGTTTGTTTCTTCTCTCTTCCTTTCTGTTTTTGTTTAAATTGTGTACTTGCTTTGTTTCTCTTTTTTATTTTTTTTTTTTTAGGTTCTCTGTTTGTGTATGGGTATTTTTGAGGGTGAGTATCAACAGGGGTTTTATTTTGTTTGAATGATTGTATTTTTTTTTCTGTCTTTGTTTCTCGTTTATTCATTAGTTGGTGCATGTGTCTGTTTTTCCTCTTCTCTCTCTTAAACTTCCTCTCATCTTCCTCCTTCCTTTATCCATTCTTTTCCTTTTTCTTATCTCATTTTGCTTTCAGGAGCAAACATATACCCCTACTGCATGGACAGATTGTAAGGCAGTGGGAAGTGGATTCCAGGGTACTCACACACCTGTCAGTGGATACCAGGATCTGCAGATAGCTTCTGAATCACAGCTACCTCCTTAATCAAATTTCAAAATTGCAAAAAGCTGAGCTTCCCAACCCCAGTCCAGCTTCAAAATTGAACAAATCCAGAGGATCTACATAAGGAAGAATAGGAGATTGAGCAAACAGAAGCAAGAGCTATCTCCCCTATCACTGAACAAGGTAAGAGAAAAGTGGGGGAAGGAAACCCTTGAACAAATCTAGAGGATCTACATAAGGAAGAAGAGGACATTGAGCAAACAGAAGCAAAAAGCTATCTCCCCTATCACTGAACAAGGTAAGAGAAAAGTGGGGGAAGAAAAGTGGAGGAAAGAAACCCTTCACAAATGAAGAAAAACTAAAGGAAGACTATGGGTCAAATACAGACACCTGGAAAGACAACAACTGAGAATATAGACTTTGGAACACAAACAATGAAGAAGCCCCAGAATGACTGGTCTCAAACCACAAACACAGATATCAAGATAATAGAGAGAATAAATAGAAATGAGGAGAGACAAGAGAAAAGAATGAAGGAGTTGATAACTGAGATGACAGCAATAAAGAATACAATGGATTAAATAAATAACAAACTGATAAGCATGGAAAACAGAATTAGCCAAGCAGAAGAAATAATCTCAGAGCTTGAAGACCAAAATATGAAATTAACCTAAACTGTTAAAAACATAGAAAAAATGCTTTAAAAGATAGGAAAAACCCTCCAAAAGATACACAATTATATCAAGAGGCTGAACCTAAGATTAATTGGAATCCCTGAGGCAGATAGAAAGACAGAAATTATCCAAACAAAAAAAAAGTTCCCTCGTCTCATCAGAGATGCAACCATTCAAACACAAGTGATTCAGAGAACCCCCGCATGACAACAAATAATAAGACCAACTCCTAGACACATAGTAATTCACTTACACAAAGTAGGCATAAAAAAAATCCTAAAGGTAGCAAGAGAGATAGGTCAGACTACCTACCAGGGAAGACCAATTCGAATAGCAGAAGACTTATCTACAGAAACACTTCAGGCTAGGAGAGCTTGGAGCCCAATTTTCAAAGTTCTCAAAGATAAACAATTTCAACCAAGAATTACCTACACAGCTAAGATAAGTCTCATCAGCAATGGAGAATTAAAATCCTTCCCAGAAATTCAATACCTAAGAGTTTACACTGCCTCCAGACAAGCTCTATAAGAAACATTTAAGAAAGTATTAAACACAGAAGAAAGGAAAAAAAGAACAACATCTTTCCCAAGAAAGCAGGAAAAAGATTGAAAACACACATGAATCAACTCAAAAAACAAAAGAAAGACAACAAATAGACAACAGAAACAACAACAAAGCCTATAAATAACTCATGACAGGGACAAACTCTCACATCTCAATAATTAGCTTGAATGTGAATGGGCTACTGAAAAGACATAGAACAGCAAATTGGATAAACTATACTGATGCAACAATATGCTGTCTCCAGGAGATTCATCTCACCAGAAAGCTCATCACAGTAAGAGGATGGAAAACAAATTTTCAGGTAAACAACACAAAAGAAAGAAGGATTTGCAATCGTAATATCAGACAAAATAACCTTTAAGCTATCAAAAATTTTAAAAGATATAGAAGATCACTATATAATGATAAAAAGTTCAAAACATCAACAAGAAATATCCTTCCTAGAAATATAAGCACCCACCATAGGAGTGCAAACTTTCATAAAACAGTTTTTAGGTGAACTAAAACAAGATATTGACTCTAACACTATCATAGCTGGGGACTTATATCCCACTAACAACCTGAGACAGATCATCAAGACAAATTATCAACAAAGAGATCCAGAACCTCAATGTGATGCTTGACTAAATGGACTTAATAGATACCTATAAAACATTTCACCCAAGAACCACAGAATAAACATTCTACTCATCACCACATGGAACATACTCTAAAATCGACCACATCCCCAGCCATAAACAAATTTCACAGGATTGAAATACTGTCATGCACCTTTTAACAGTGGAATGTAAACAAATATCAGCACCATCAAAATTTCCCCAAAACCCACAAACATGGACACTAAACACCATGATGCTGAACAACTCCAGGGTCATCACAGAATTCAAAACAGAAATGAAAAGATGCCTGGAAACATGAAAACAAAGAAACATTTTACCAAAACCTCTGGGATCCCATGAAAGCAGTACTAAGAGATGAATTCATATCTTTATGAACACATATGAAGAAAATGGAACGACCACAAGTTAACAGTCTAACAAATTACCTAAGAAAGCTGGAAAAGCAAAACCACCAAAACCCTAGCTTCAACAGAAGAATCCAGATCACCAAAATAAAAGCACAAATACAGGACATAGAAAACAAAACTATAATACAAAAAAAAAAAAAAAATCAATGAAACCAAAAACTGGTTTTATGAAAGAATAAACAAGATTGATGGACCCCTAGCTAGACTGACCAAGAAAAACAGACAAAAGCCCAAATAAACACAATCAGAATGCAAAACATCAAGTCACTGAACAACTGTCCCCTAAGAAATACAAAAGATCATCAGAGACTACTATGTACATTTCTATGGAAACAAACATGAAAACCTAAATGAAATGGAGGACTTTCTGACATCATACAATCTCTCCAGGTTGAAACAAGAAGAAATCGAGACCCTAAATAGACTAATAACAACCCAGGAAACTGACTATGCCATAAGAAAAAAGCCTATTAAAAAAAGCCCTGGACCAGATGGCTTTCCAGCAGAATACTATAAAACATACAAGGAGGAGCTGATATCAATCCTATTGAAAATATTCCAGGCAATTGAAAAAGATGGAACTCACCCCAGATCATTTTATGAAACTAACATCACACTGATACCCAAACCAGGTAAAGATTCAACAAAGAAAGAGAACTACAGGCCAATATTCTTGATGAACATAGATGCTAAAATTCTTAAAAAGATTCTGGCAAAACGGATCCAACAACACATCTCAAAAATCATCCACCATGACCAAGTAGGCTTCATCCCAGGATTCAGGGCTGGTTCAACATCTGCAAGACCATAAATGTAATTAAATACATGAACAGATGTAAAAACAAACACCACATGATTATATCATTAAATGCAGAAAAAGCTTTTGATAAAATTCAGCATCCCTTCTTGATAAAAAACCTCCAACATCTAGGCATAGATGGAACATACCTCAAAATAGTAAGAGTCATCATGAGAAACCCACAGCCAATATACTGCTAAACAGACAGAAACTGGAACCATTTCCCCTGAAAACCAGAACAAGACAAGGATGTCCATTCTCACCCCTCCTGTTCAACATAGTATTAGAAGTTCTAGCTAGATCAACTAAACAAGAGAAGGAAATCAGGGGTATCCAAATAGGAAAAGAGGAAGTTAAGTTATCCCTCTTTGCAGATGACATGATTCTGTACCTCAAAAACCCAAGAGAATCTGTCAAAAACCTCCTTGCACTGATAAAGGACTTTGGCAAATCTCAGGGTTTAAAATAAATGTGCAAAAGACAGTTGCATTCCTATATACCAGCAATAAACAAATAGAAGCCCAAATAAAAAGCACAATCCCATTCACAATAGGCACCAAAAAAAAAAAAAAGAGAGAGAGAGAGAAAGAAAGAAAGAAATACCTTGGCATCTTCCTAACCAGAGAAGTGAAAGAACTTTACAATGAAAACTACAAAACACTGCTCAAAAAAATCAAAGATGACTCAAATGGAAAAATATTCCATGCTCATAGATTGGAAGAATCAACATTGTTAAGATGTCCATCCTACCCAAGGTAAACTACAGATTTAATGCAATACCCATTAAATTACCAGCATCATTCTTCTCAGACCTGGAAATATCAATACAGGAATTAATATGGAAACATAAATGACCACAAATTGCCAAAATTATCCTCAGCAAAAGAAACAAAGCGGGAGGTATCATACTTCCAGACTTTAAGCTTTATTATAAGGCTACAATAATCAAAACAGTCTGGTATTGGTACAAGAACAGGCATACAGACCAATGGGACAGAATTGAGATTCCAGATGCAAAACCTCAATTTCTCAACCAACTCTTGTTTGACAAAGCCTCCACCAGCAATCACTGGAAAGAGGAGAACCTATTCAGTAAATGGTGCTGGGAAAACTGGCTGACCACATGCAGAAGATTAAAACAAGACTCCTACCTATTCCCATACACAAAAATCAACTCTAAATGGATCAAAGACCTAAACATAAAACCTCAAACAATAAGAACCTTAGAAAATGCAGGGGATACCCTTATGGAAATTGGAACTGGCAACCAATTCCTGATCAGAACCCCAAGTGCCCATGCCACAAGAGATAAGATAGACAAGTGGGTCCTCACCAAACTGACAAGCTTCTGCAAAGTCAAAGAAACCATCAAGAGAGTGGGGAGACAGCCCACAAAATGGGAAAAAAATATTTGTCAGCTGTATATCTGACAAAGGCCTAACATCTACAAGGAACACAAACATGCTAAAAAGATAAAAACAAATGGCCCCATTACAAAGTGGACAAAAGATATAGACACTACTCACAAACAAAAAAACAAAAAAAAAAACATATGAGCAACTAACAGATACATGAAAAAATGTTCATCCTCACTAGTCATCAAAATTGCAATTTAAAATCACACTGAGATACCACCTAACTCCAGTCAGGATGGCTGTCATCAGTAACCCAAAAAATAACAAATGCTGGAGAGGATTTGGAGAAAAGGAAACACTTCTACACTGTTGTTGGGAGTGTAAACTAGTACAACCACTGTGGGAAACAGTTTGGCAATTCCTAAAAGTTCTAAAAATTGACCTTCCATATGACCCTACAATCCCCCTCCTGGGAATATACCAGGAGGAACTCAAATCACTCTATGAAAAAGATACCTGCACATGCATGTTTATTGCAGCATTATTCACAATAGCAAAAACATGGAACCAACCATGCCACCCATAAAAAGAGGACTGGATTTTTAAAATGTGGTACATATACACAATGGAATATTACACAGTCATAAAAAAGGACAAAGTTACCAACATTGCAGTAACTGGATGGAATTAGAGTCTATAATATTGAGTGATCTATCACAGAAACAAAGAACTGAGTACCACATGTTCTCACTCATAAGCAGAACTTGAACAATTATCACAATACTATAAGACAAGAATTGGCGGTAGTAGGAAACTGCCTTGCGAAATAGGAAAAACACCTCATCAACAAGGGTACCTGCATAATGACTATTTTTATACCTAACCCTGAATTGTACCCCACATCTGTAAAATAAAACATTAAAATTAAAACAAAGAAATGTTGCTTCTATGTCCTATATGTGTGGGTTTGAATTTTCCTGTTTCACATTTTCCCTGTTTAATTATTGATAAAAGTTGTTTTATCCTTATTTTTCATGAGTGATCCAAATCTCCCTAATGACTAATATTGTCAAATATATTTTTGTTTGCTTATCTTGCATCTATATCTCTTCTTTAGTAAGACATCTATGACTATCTTTGCCCCCCCTTTTTTTTATTATTGAGAGTGTGTTAACATGTAATGTAGTTCATTTCTTTCCAAGATGTGTTTTACAAATATTTTCTCTTCTTCTGTGCTTTTTAAAACATGTCTTTTAAGAAACCGAGTTGTCTTAGGTTTGAAGAAAACAAATGCACCTTTTAAAAAATTTTTTTTGGCTGGGCTTGGTGGCTTAGCCTGTAATCCCAGCGCTTTGGGAGGCCAAGGTGAGTGGACAAAACAAGGCAACTTGGCGAGACCTCGTCCATACAATAAATCAAAAATTAGCTGGGTGTGGTGGCACGCGCATGTGGTTCCAGCTACTTGGAAGGCTGAGGCGGAAGCATCACCAGAGCCCAGCAGGTCGAGGCTGCAGTGGTTGGAAGCGTGCCACTGCACTCCAGTCTGGGCCACAGAGTGAGATTCCAACTCAAAAAAAAAAAAATTTTTTTTTAATTTTACCTAACAAAGTTTGCCTTACCTAGGTTTTCAATGTTTCTTTTTTTTTTTAACACTTTATAGCATTAGGTTTTACACTTAGGTCTGTAATGCATTTTTTTTGTATATGATTTAAAATAACGGTTGAGGTTTTTATTTGTATACAATGTCTAATTTTTCTAACACCACATGTCACAAAGAGTGAAATCCCTTTAAAAGATCAAAAGATGGGTCAAACTCTGGACCCTCTGTTTCCTTCTATTGATCTACATTTACAGTCTTATTCTTTTAATGAAATTCATTTTTTTTAAGTTTCTTAAGCTAGAACCTTAGATTTTGATTTATGTACATATCTTATAGACTTTTAAGTCTAAATACTGTTTGAGTTTTGTCCCATAGAGTTTGTATCTTATGTTTCCATTTGTTCCGCTCCAAATATTTCTGAATTTTCTTGTGATCCCTTTTGGGCATGCGTTTTGTTAGAAATATGTTGTTCAATTTACCATAATACTATAAGAAAGGGATTGGCAATAGCCGGATACTGCCGGGGTAAGTGGGAGGGGGCACATAACATCAATAAGGGTACCTGATCTCAAACCAGGCAAAGTGGGGACCAAAGGGAGGCCCAAACTTTACCTGTGTGCTCTTCACTTGTATACCTAGTCCTGAATTGCACTTACATCTTTTTTATATATAAATATAAAGAAATATGCTGCTCAATTTTCAATAATTGGAATTTTTAAGACACATTTTGTGTATCGATTTTTCTTTAATATGCGGTTGTCCGAAAATATAATTTGTGTGATTTTAATACTTTTAAATGTATTTACATTTGTTTTATGGCCCAGAATGTGGTCTACCCTGGCAAATGTTTCATGTTGACTTTAAAAGTGTCCTGGCTATTGTTGGACAGAGTATTCTCTAAATTAGATCAACTTCATTGACAGTGTTTTTCAAGTCTTCAAAATACTCACTATGTTGTTGCCCAACTTGTTCTATCAGTCACCTAGAGAGGACTGATGATGTTTGACACCATAATTGTGGGTATCTCATTCTCCTTTCAGTTCTCAGTTTTTGTTTTTTATGTATTTTGAAGATCTGTTGTTTTATCCAGACATTTTAGGATTGGTAGTCTTGAGGAACTAATCCCATTACTATTATGTAAGTTTTTCATCATCTATCTTCCTTTCTTCCTTCCTTCCTTTCTTTCTGAAACAGTTTCACTTTGTTGCATAGGGTGGAGTGCAATGGCATCATCGCAGCTTTCTGCGGCCTCAAACTCCTGGGATAAAATGATCCTCCTTATTCAACCTCCCAAGTAGTTGGGATTATAGGCACCCACCCTCATGCCTTGCTAATTTTTCTGTTTTATAGAGATGGAGTTTCACTTTGTTGCATAGCCTGTTTAAACTGCCCGCCTCCATCAATATACCCGTCTCAGTCTCTCAAAGTGCTGGGCTACAGGTGTGAGCCACTGCATCTGGCTCTATTTATTTCCATTTCTTCTTCTTCACATATCGGGTATTGTTGTTTCTGCCTTTTTTTGAATTCTGAGAATTCTGAAATATCAACCATCTGGAGTATTCTGTGAGTGTAATACAGCAGGTACTGCTCATCTCTGATGTCACACAACTCTCCTGATAACATCATCATCTTAGTTCATTCCGGAAACAAATATAACAAATACAACTTCCTTCTAAACTTTTGTCTTTATGGTCCATATGTCTTATGTCCCTGAGTGTTCAAGACTTTGTATTCTCTTTATACAAGGACTGAACTCCCTTTTGGTTCTAAATGTTTTCAAGGTTACTATCTTTTTCTGTACGTCTCCAAAACTGGATTCCTGCTTTGCTCATGCGGAATGTAATAACAGCTACTCTTAACATAACACCTTCAATTTCCTTTGATTCTTCTAACGAGTTTTTGAGATGAGAACTATCATGAGGCTATCTCACAAGAGAGGAAACTGAGGTTCACCGGATATAGATAAGTTGGCTAGGTACACCAACAGCAAACTGTAGGCATGGTATTCAGAATCATATGTTTGTTTTTGTATTAAATAAAATGCCAGGTACTGCTCTTCTGTATGATTTTCTGGTATGTTCAGGTAATATGGCAGTGAACAATAAATAAACTATCATTACCCTCTAGTTGGGGGATGGAGGTGAACAAAAATTAGCAAATATATAAACATATAAATAAAAATTAAGTAAGTGGGTAAGGTAAATAGTATGTAGGGTAAGTACTACAGAGAAGTGGAATGCAGAAAAGGGAATGAAAGTTGTTAGTTGGTGGGGAGAGGTTGAACTTGGTAATTATAGTGAAGGTGAAATTCAAGAAGGAACATTAAGGGTTCTGGAAAACAACAATGTGCATATCTGGGGAATGAGTGTTCCAAGCAGAGGGAACAGCCAGATGGGAAGCCATGAGGCAAGTACATTCATAGAATATTCATGAACAGAAAGGACATTCATGTGTTGGGGGGGGAATGGGTTTAGTGTGGAGAGGAGAAGTCTATGAAATCAAAGAAAATGGAGAGTTCAGATTCCTAAGACTTTGGAGGCGTTTGAGACTCTTGGCTGTTGCTTAGCATAATCCACTGAATGATGTGATCTGATTTATTTTTAGGGAAAAGTTCTCTGGAAGCCATGTTGATTAAAAACTGCAGGAGAGTGAGGACAAGATGGGAAAGACAAATAATTGATCAAAGAATTTATTTACTCTAAGGTGTTAGATCAGAGTTTGACAAAGACAAGCCCACAGATCTTTTTTTTTCATTTTTCATTTTAAAGATGTGGGGCACAATTTAGGGTTAGGTATACACATGAGCATTATGCAGATACCCTTGTTGATGAGGTGTTCCCCCTCCTCCCTGGCAGTTTCCAACTACTGTCAATCCCTTTCTTACAGTATTAATTTTCAAGGTTCACTTATAAGTGAGAACATGTGGCACTCAGTTCTTTGTTTCTGTGATAGATCACTCAGTATTATAGACTCTAAGTCCGTCCAAGTTGCTGTGAAGTTCATAATTTTGTCCTTATTTATGGCTGCATAATATTCCATGTGTGATCTGTGAGCTTAGAATGATTCTCACATGTTGAAAGGTTCTGGAAGAAGAAGAAAAGGAAGGAGGAAAAGCAGGAGGAGGAAGAAAGGAATGATGAGGGAGAGAAGGAGCTACAGAAACTGTCTAAGGACCACAAAGCCAACAATTTTTTGAATCTGGAACGTGTTTGCCAAAATCTGAAGTGAAGCACCTGAAGCAGGTTCTCAACAAAATTCAAAGAGGAATACATGAGAGAATTAGTCACTGAATATGTTGTAAGGTGACAGGTATTGAGAAATATCTAGGCTTCATTCCCAAGCTATACTACAAAGGCCATTCATTTCCATTGAATGATAATCTGGTTTCTAATAGAGTAAAACAAAAGACTCTAACATGAGCAATATCATAAGAGGGTTTATAGCAACAAGCATATAATGAACACAAAATATTTTTATAGCAATTAAAGATTTTCATGCTAATTACCAAATTTAATCTTCCAATCAACAGCATGGGATAGGTAGAATTTCCCCATTAGAAATAACCATATCCAAAATTCTTAGTGACCGATTGCTCAAGGAATAACACAACTGTAACTTACTGTTTTAAAATGTCTGACATGTGGTCATGGGTTTTTCAGAGTTCCTATTAAAAAATCTGGGTCCAACATTTGTTCCAGCGTATTGTTTTTATCAAACAAACAATATCAAGAGATTATTCCTATTGAATTCTCCTCAAATGATATTAAGGAACTATAGTTAAATGCCATCACTTGAAGCTATTTCTGCTCCTGGAGGGGTTAAAAAGGGCTTATAATATTTGTTCTCTTTTCAAACAGAATTAGGGTCTGAGCAAAAGTGTTTCATGCCTTAACAGCTTCAGTCTTGTTGGGGGTTGGAAGTCCAAATGTTCTCTGACATATTATTAAAAATATATTATGAGCATAAGGTTAAAAACAATTGTGAAGTATGTAAATTATCACAATGTAATTTTTAAATAGATTTTTTTAAAATAAAAAACATAGAAAAATATTCTTATTGATTTCTGACTCGGTTTCTGACTATTGGTTTTGCATGCCATTTGACTGGTACACAACCTCAGCCCAAGAGAGAAAAGAAGCCAAAGAAATAACCCAGAGGAACAAGATGAAAGTCATGTAGAGGATCTTCCAAACCTCCTGTGTCATGCTGAAGTTTCCAACTTCTAGGAAAATAATACATGTTTTCTTGGTCCTGGCACCCAGGAGTCAAGTTTCCTCTCCTGGACATAAGAATGTCGAGACTTATATGTAGTTGACAATAATGTATAGGGAAGAATGGACCTAGGTGGCACGCTCAAAATGACATTTTGTTGATATTTTTATCCAATACATTGCTCCACTATTAACTTGCAAATACACATTTGCTTTCTAGACATATTCCAGTAAGACCAAGGAAACTGGTTTCTAATCCTTATGGAATAATATACTAGTGTGAATTACTTTCAGGATAGACCAAAATTGATCTACAATATGGTCTTATATATTTACATCTTCAAAGTAGACCAAAAACAAAAAAACAAAACCTGCGCTGCAAAGTTGAATGAGAAGAGAAATGTGGCGTGATGCTACTGTGACAATCAGGGGTCCCTGATCTATATTTTCTGAGGAGGCTGGAGTTCAGTGTCCACCATGGGCAATTTAGGAGTTGAACTAACCTCCTCCCAGGTGTGCATGAGCTCATTATAGATACGCCATGGTGCTAAGTATGGGAAGGACAACAGGGGAAAAAAAGATAACACATGATGTCTACATGATAAGGAGGCACACAGTCCAGAGCAGGCGCTCTGGAATCACATAACCAGGGTTCAAAGCAGTCTGAGCCAATACTACATGTATCACCTGAGGAACTGTTCCAAAGCTTAAGTGATTTTACTCAAGCTATAAAAAGAAATAAAGAGGCTCCGCCTATTGAGAAGAGATGTCATAGAGGGCAGCATCCAGTCAGGTCTGACAACCACGTCATGTCCTCGGAAGCCTTCCCAGCTGGCTCGTCACCCTCTCCATCAGGCCAGCCATGGAGATGGGAGAGGTCCTGGAGGAGCCTGTCGCTCCTGGGCTAGGCTTTGAGCAGGCTTTGTCCTCGTGACTCGGAGGACATGTACAGCACACACTGCCACGGATGCCCAATCCAAACGGTCCCCATCCATCCCCTCAGAGTGGCCCACCTGGTGCCCATCTCCTCTAAGAAGCAGGAGGAAGTCCCCAGGGCTAGAACGTCCACCTGCGCCAGCGGTTGGAGAGGCCATGCGCAGCGCGGTTGTCGCCTCTTCTTGGAGCGTGCCTGGGCTCACTCACTCCCTCCACCGCGAGCCCCGCCCCCGCTCCAGCCCCATTGCGACGTCACAGGCGCAGGCAGACCAGTGTGTGCTTGGCTGAGAGAGGACTTGGTTGCTAAGGAGACTTGTTTCCGTGGCTTACTCTTTTCTGGCGACCGCTAGCCACACAACGGGCTCTCAGGGGGCAATTTTCTCTCTTAATTGGTTTTCAGGACCCGCAGGCGGCGCCAGCGGCGCCAGCTCCCACCGGTTCCCTTGTTCCGCCAGAATCCACCTGGTGGGGGCCACCCCGGGGCGCCTGCACTTGGTTCTCACCGCCCTGTTCCTGCTTACAGGCTGCTCAACCCGCATCTGGGTCGTGTGCCTCCACCACTTAGACTCTACATCGCCCCGAAAGAGCAGTATCCTCTCCCGCAGGCCACAGGCTCCTCTCTGGCGACCCTACCGCCTGAATCCTAGGATCGAGCCACGAAAAAGAAACCGGCGCTGTCTGCTAGAAACATGCTGATGGATGGGCACTTGACCTCCGCAAGGATCCCTCTCAGCCGCAAGTATACCCTTCTGCCTTCCCCACATGAGCAAGTGGTCCGTCCCAGGAAACTGACACCATCCAGGTTCCCCAAGGAGATCAAGGGGAGGGCGCCAAAAGAACCCTCAAAGGTGATGAGCGGAGGATCAGATGGAGACCAAAGAGCAGGAGGTCATGAAAAGGTCCTAACCTGGCAAGGAGGAAGTATCATTGACATCCAGGCCCCTAGAGGCCCATGGATAACTCTCCTTCTTGTGGTGCAGTCCTGGGCTTCTGGAGAGAAATCTCTCTTGCTCATACTCAAAAAAGAACTTCAGTGAGAAAGCCCACGCGTCTCTGATGAGCTTCTTCTGGGAAGAACATAGGATCCCAGCGCGCACAGCTCTGCTAGGGAAGTCCTGCCCTTGGGACATGCAACCATGCTCCTGGACCCAGCCCCAGGCTTCTCCTTGAAGATGAAGTCCACCAAGGAAATGCTGGTGTGTCCAGCTCTCCAGACTTGATGTTGCTGATGCTGGAGAAAGAAATGTAGGGCACGAAGCCATCAGATATTCCACCAAGAGCCATCCTTAACCAGAGCTACCATTCATAGTCCCTGCCAAGGACAAGGTCGATTCCACTGCTACTGCTGCTGCCACCTGCACTGCAACTGTTCTGGGTTAGAGGTGAGCTGCTCCCACAAACCCAATGTCCCTGCATGGCTATTCAGAAAGATCTAGGCTACTTGTGGAAGAATATTGGGTGTGAAAAAAAACAGTAAAATCTTGGATAAGACAGAGGCTTTGGAGAGTAAAACAGAAACCATGGCAAATGGCAGTGCCACCCAATTTGTTTCTTTTTCTTTACTCACCTGCGGGGAAGACTACAGACTCCCTGCCTCTGGTCACTTGCACTGTGCAGGTCTCAACTCCCGGCACCACTGATTCGGCCCACCTGGCTACCAACTCTCCTGTCCTGCCTGTCCCTCTATCCTAGCTCCATACCCTTCTTTAAATCTCATTTCTGCAGAAAAAGTCTCAGACATCCTTATGTGTAAATTCCCATCCTTCTTTTTTCTTCCTCAACCCTTGTCCAGTCCATTTACCATGACCCCTGTTACTCCTAGCCAGCCTATCAATTCCACAGGATCATTTCTAGCAACTCAGCTAACACATCTGCTCACTTAACCTCACAGCCCACTTCAGACCCTGGGGTCATTTACATTGACAGTACTCCTCTTTCTAAGGCTGTGACTTTCAGATCCATCCCCAGCATCAGGGTGACTGCACTCCCATTTTCCCCAATCCAAATATATGTGCAATGACGCCCCCCCGAAAAGTCATCAGTCTACATCTTGTCTGCATATATTTATTTTCTCCAATCCTACTCCGACTTTAGACCATCCCTTTGGCTGGAAAACTACCCATTAGTCCAAATTTAGGACATCTGATGGGCAACAGCAGCGAACCTGTCTCCCATTGCCCTGTTTTGACAAGACTTCCTATTATGGTTCCTCCAGTGATCTCCACTCTAGTGAGCATCACCTCTGCCACATCATTACCCAAGCCAACCTTTGACTCCAGTGCCATAGAAACCACCCCTCCTTCCAAGGCTGCCAGTTTCCAGTCTCCCTCTGTGTCCAGGAATGGTCCCCCATTCACACAGAGCACCTGAGGCTCCATTGTGACACATGGGTGGTACAGTGGAGGACTGCACTGTGGATTTGTGGGAAGCCCTCTAGCCTTCCTTTGAGTCAGTCAAAACACCAGTGAATCACTCAGCCAGGTTGTTC
Organism: Cephalopachus bancanus; assembly: GCA_027257055.1. NCBI lineage: Eukaryota > Metazoa > Chordata > Mammalia > Primates > Tarsiidae > Cephalopachus > Cephalopachus bancanus. The sequence goes on along the minus strand of JAPVLO010000899.1, from coordinate 242,609 downwards.
CTTGTGACTTTAAAGTAGCCAGCATCATTGATAACATACTTGTATTAGAGACTCCTGGTCAGAGCAATTGTGCCTGTGATATAAAGATGAAAAACAGCCATGGAGGCACCAATGCACCTGCTAAGAGCATCATCAGCCATAAATTCATGGATGACTCCTTTCACAGACCTCATTCAATAATAAGAAAGTCTCTGCCTTCATACGGTTTGCACAAAAGGACATTGGTCCACAAGAAAGGTACTCAGTTCCCTTGAAGTATACCTAACCTACTCTAATTACATAGAAAAGGGGCCCAAAACCTCAAGAGTTGTGTGTGCATGAATGTATGAGTGTGTGTGTATGTGGGAGACCATGGGGCAGACCTGCTCAGTTAGAAGACATTGTATTAGAGACACTCCACCATGGAGAGTAGAAGAGACCTGCACGTACCATAAACTGGGCCCTCCCTGGCTTGATGTTAACCTGGATGACCCAAGCTCTGGGCCAGATCTCTCTAATCTTGACACTGGGAAAATAGTCACTGCTGTCCATGGGCGTTTCTCTTCCCTTTACAGAGAGAATGGCCCTTTATCTTTCCCAGATGCGATGTATACAAAACCTTTGTTCTTGTTCATCTGTCTCTGCTCACATCTTTGATTTTTTTACTCAATTTGAAAGAATAATTGACATGAGAGCTAACAGTGTTTTAAGTCAGACTTTATGCAAAATACTCTGTGTCCCAGGGACTAGAATGTGGAAGTAGCTCCCTTTATGACTTCATATGTTGAGCCCTGACGTCTCTGTGTGAAATCAGAGTGTCAGAGATGACAACCTAGAGTCAACCAAAAATAATATCCTACACCCCCCAACCAACTGAATAGATCACCTCTTTTGGCTAAGGGGCCCTCAGAGAAACCTGAAAAACTAGATTCCAGGCCAGGGCAGAAGAGGGGTTGGACATGCCTCCTTGTACTCCCTTCCTTTTTGAAGCTTAGGCTCAACTGACTGTCATTAACATTAAAATTGAGATCATAAGACTGAAAAACAGACTTTTTAAGTGGCAGTAAGATATCAAATTCCAGTGTGACTCAGGTATAGTATCACCTGCTCTCTGAGGGCTATCACCCATGTGACATCATCTACAAAACAAGGGCTTTGGCTTCAACAACCCTGTTATTTTTGTTTAAGCATTTCTTTCTACTGACTTCTTTAATTAAGACAAAGCTTAACTTTCAACCAGTTGCCAATCTGAAATTTCTTGAATCCACTTATAACTTTTAAGTCCCTGTATCAATATGTCCCACCATTCTGAGCCAATCCAATGTATACTCTGCGTGTATTGATTTATATATTTGCCCATAACTTCTGTCTCTCTGAAATGTACCAAACCAAACGCTAATGTGACTATCTCAGATGCACTTTCTCAGGATCTCTGACACTGCTGTATTCTGGGCCATAGTTACTCATATTGACTCAGAACAAACCTCTTTAAATATTTTACCTAGTTTGGCTTTCTCATCAATACCAGGAGGAAATATGGTTCAGATGGGGGAGAGAGCAGGTGACCTACCCTTGCCTCTTCCCTCTATTCTTTTTTCCAATTCTTTTATTCTTCTCACCTCATCGGTGACTGTATTCTCCCTGATATGTGTCCAGAAACTGCAATTGCTGCTTTAGACACAACAAATAGCCAACAGACATAAGAATTTTAGAACTAGAGAAAGGGCTTTCACATTAACCCTATCCAAACACAATACAGAAAAAAGAATCAAGAGAATGGGGCAAAGTTTCCAAGCAATGTGGGATTATGTGAAATATTCAAACCTAAGATTCCTAGGTATTCCTGAGGAAGAAGGAGAGCAACAGGTTTAGAAAACTTAATGAAGGGAAAAATTTAGGAACACTTTTTTGTTCTACCCAAAGATTTAAACATCCAGATACAAGAAACCCAGAAACAGATTTTTTGCTTATCTCCTTTCACTGAAGACTCATAGCATGCCTTCGATGCTGTCCTGACCTCTCTTCATCAGTGATGCTTTCTTTCCCCTTAGAAAAACCTTTCATCTATTTTCACACTGCCATTTTCTTCATGGCATTATCCCCATAAATTTGGACTCACATATTCCTGATTTCACTTCACTCTTGCCACGCTTCACAAGACATTTAATGTTTGTTGTTCTAATTCAAGCTCTGACATTCTTGCAATGGCACACAAAAACATGCAACAACAATAATTAACACTACTCAGCAAGACACTGGCACACGTCAACACAAACACTACTGTGAGACTGATATACCACGGATATGAATCCTTACCAAGTTGTTTGTACGGTAGTGCTGCCGATGTAAGCACATAGTGGCAAGTTTGCAAACTTAATTGTCAGACCTTGTATGAGACTCACCTACAATTATTTCAATGCAATGTTGGATCTAGAATTCCATGTGTTTGAGTCTCTCCCGTTCATTCATTATCTATCTCTCTCTCTCTCCTCCCTACCTCCTTCCTTCTCTCTCTCCCCCTCCCTCCCTCTCTCTTCCTCCCTCCCTCTCTCTCTCTTCCCCCCAACCCTCTTCATCTGGGTGTCTCTCACCCATCAGCTTTCTTTTCAATACTTTAGAAAATTTTGTTCAACAGCAGCAACTGACAATGTTGCAATTCATTGTTTCACTATTCCTGATGGAAACAGCATATTTCTTTTCTGATAACTCTGAAAATATCCCAAATTGATTCTAGTTTTCCAGGCATTAAGTCATGTGGCCTCTTCTGGAACCAGGCAGAGATCTCACACACCTTGACCCATAAGAGGCACATTTAACATCTTTATTTAATACGTAAGAACATTAATAAAATTAAAATGACCATCATGTATATTCACATGGTGGACCTGGGTACTCAAACTCAAGTTTTCCAATTCTAAAACCTATCTTTTTTTTTAAGTGACCTATGAAGGAAGTCAAGAATACACTATTTTTAAAAAGTTACAAAAGGAAGCATGGGTGTTCATCTTTTCCTGGACAATTTCCCTAGCTAACATTATAGAGTCATTGTCATTCTGAGTATGAACAATATTTTGGTCAATCAATTATCATTATTGATTATGGATAAAGTATCAAAGATACACACAAAAACAAAAAAATCAGTCACTGCATTCATTAAACTTACTTGGGACATGCTTTAAACATTTTCAACAAATGTGTATATAAGAAGTGCCAATATATTGGCAGAGAAGAAAAAGAATACAACAGTTCAGAGTATCAGGAAGACAACAGAGATTTGGGGCAGCTATAGTAAATTTCTCCTACCAAGTAAACCAAGATAGATTTCTCAGCACTCAGAGAGGAACAGATCTTGCAGCACACCCCACAAGTCTCCAAAGGAGTCATAATAACTACTGAGAGCAACAAAGAAGAAAAAAATCCACTGACCTGGTCTGGAAATGGCCGGACTCTTGCCTGTACCACCACAGACCACCACAGCCTCCAGACACCACTCCAGAAAGGTTGAGTGATAGAAATCTGTGAGTTCTGTGCTCCTGCCATAAACTTCTAGGGCTCCCTGAGCTTTGTGGGACCCCAGGCCCTCATTGAAAACTGCCCTCCCCACCCACAGCCATGCTCTACTGTGGAGTGGTGCAGAAAAAAAGCCTTTAGGAGTGCCAGCCACCATTTCCCTGGAGCTCAACCCTTGCAATGTGGAGTGGTTGCTTTCCAACCATCTTGGGCCAGAATGGGCCCCAAAAGCAAACTCCACAGCTGCAGACAGTTTCTGGCTGGGTGGGTTGCCTGAAAACACCTGAGTTCTTGAGGTCAGCTGCGCCTTGACATTGGATCCCAGATTGCCTGAGGTCAAGGAGGGGTCTGTGTGGGATGTATTGCCATAACAACCTCTCACTCCCCCTGTTAACGCTTCTGTGCCTGCTCTGCAAAGCAGCACTACCCTAGTGGCCTCATGCTCCCTCCTAATCTCCACTGGGACAGCTAAGAGTGCACACTTGTGGGTGCTTCAACTCCTGTCCCCTGTACTACCCCAGAAGACTCAAAATAGAACACAAGAAATCCCCAGACCTCCACCCTTGGCCTAGGCTGACTGTACACTTTCTTGGAACAATACTCACCAAGGAGAAACCCTATAGCCACCATTGTAGCCAGCTTTCTCCCATAAGAACCATCCCCTGGCTGAAGGTCAACAGTACAGCCAATCACATCGGATACAACACCTCAGCTTTAGGGAAGGCCCGATCCATGCACCAGCTAACAACACTTTCCAAGCCACTCAGGACACTGAGCTGCCACAGGGCTGCCACATCTGGCAATTGTGAAACTCCTACACTAAGACCATATATAACTAAGGGAATCCTACAGTGCCTATGTCAACCCCTTACAACTTCAGATAAGAAGAAATAATCTATACAAATGAAAATGAACCAGAAAAGTAATTCTGATGATATGAAAAAACAGAGTATCCAACACCCCCAAAAGATTACACCAACTCTTTAGTAATGAACCCTAACCAAAATGAAATTTTTGAAATCCCAGACATAGAATTCAAAAGGTTAATGACAAAATTGGTCAATGAACTTCAGGAGAAAATTGAAAAACCAACATAAAGAAATTAAAGAACTATTCAGGACACGGATGAAAACTTCTCCAAAGAGATATATACCTTTATAAAAAAACTGAAATTCTGGAAATGAAAAAGCACTTGGGAAAGTATGAGAGGTAGTGGAAAGTTTTAACAGTAGACTAGAACAAGCAGGAGAAAGGATCTCGGAACATGAATACAAGGTTTTTGAATTAAACTAATCAGACAACAATAGAGAAAAATGAATCAAGAGAATGGAACAAAGTCTCCAATAAATGCAAGATTATGTAAAACATAAAAACCTAAGAATCATAGATGTTCCTAAGGAAGAAGAGAAAGCAACAGGTTTGGAAAACTAGTTTATTGAATAATGGAGGAAAACTTTCCTGACCTTGCCAGAGGTCTAAACATCCAGATACAAGAAGCCCAAAGAACCCCCCAGAAGATTAACTGCAAAAAGGTCATTCCCCAAGGCATCCAATTATCTGCCTTGGGGATTAATTTGGGTTAATTTGAAGAAAATAATTTTAAGAAAAGTGAAACAAAAACATCAAATAACCTACAAAGATAAAACTATCAGACTAACAGCAGACATCTCAGCAGAAACCCTACAAGCCAGATTTGATTAGGGCTCCATCTTCAGCCTCTTCAAACAGAATAACTTTCAGCCAAGGATTTTGTATCCTGCAAAACTAAGTTTCGTAAATGAGAAAGTCCTTCACAGGTAAGCAAATGCTAAGGGAATTTGTCACCACTAGATCAGCTCTACAAAATATATTCAAAGGCATTCTAAATATTGAAACAAAAAGTAGAAATACACCAGTAGAAAAACACTGGAAATCATAAAGTTCACAGGCTTTATGGAACACCAAAACAATAGACAAAGAAAGCAACCAGATAACAACCAGTATGATGAATAGTACCTTACATAGCATTAGTAACTCTGAATGTAAATGGCCTTAATGCCACACTAGAAAGATAGACTGGCAGAATGGATAAACAAATACAACCTTCTGCTGCCTTCAAGAGACCCACTTGACTCACAAAGACTCCTACAAATTCAAGGTAAAGGGGTGGGGAGGAATATTCCATGTAAATAGAAACCAAAAATGGAATAGCCATTCTCATATCAGATAAAACAGACTTTAAATTAACATCAGTAAAAAAAATAATAATAATAAAAACAAGATGGCTATTATATAATGATAAAGGGCTCAATCCAAAGAGAAGACATAACAATTTTAAATATACATGCACCTAACACCAGAGCCCTCAGCTTTATAAAACAAGTTCTACTAGACCTAAAAAAAAGAGACAGCAAAACAATAATAGTGGGAAACTTCACTCCACTGACAGCAATAGATGGATCATCAAGGCAGAAATTCAACAAAGAAACATTGGAGTTAAACAGGACTCTAGAGGAAATGGAACCGACAGACAACTACAGAACACTTTATTCTAGAACTACAGAATATACATTTTTCTCATCAGCACATAGAACATTCTCCAAGAGGGACCATATGATAGTCAAGACTCAATAAATTCAAAAAGATTGAAATCATGTCAAAGCAACATCTCAGATCACAGTGGAATAAAACTAGAAATTAACTCTAAGAAGAACTTATGAAACCAAACAAAGATATGGAAGTTAAACAATTTGCTCCTGAATGATCCTTGAGTCAACAATGAAATCAAGATGGAAATTTAAACATTTCTTGAAATGAATGACAAAAATGAAGCATGTTATCAAAACCTCAGAGGTGCTTTTCACTCTTTGACCACAAATTCTATAAGATTTATTTTATTTTATATAAAACTACTGCTCAAATAAGGAAACAGAGTGAAAAACCAACCCACCAAATGGGAAAAATATTTTCAAGTTACATATCTGCTAAGGGATGAATATCCAGAATACATAAAGAACTCCTACCACTCAACAACAACAAAACTCAATCCAATTTAAAAATGGACAAAGGACTTGAGTAGACATGTCTCCAAAGAAGATATACGAATGGCCAATAAGCACATGAAAAAGTGTTCAGCATCACTCATCATTAGGGAAATGCAAATCAAAACCAAAATTAGATACTACTTAAATAGGATGACAATTTCTTTTAACCCACAAACTATAACAAGTGTCAATGAGGATGTGAAGAAACTGGAACCCTTGTGCCCTGTTAGTGGGAATGTAAAATGGTACAACCATTATGGAAGATGATCATTTAAAAAAAAAAAAATCACACATAGAATTACCATACAATCCAGCAATTCTATTTCTGAGTATATACCCAAAAGAATTTAAAGCAGCAACTCAAACAGATATTTGTACACCACTGTTCACAGCAGCATTGTTCACACAATAACCAAAAGGTGGAAACAACCCAAGCTTTCATTGACAAATGAATGGATAATTTAAATGTAGTATATTCATACAATGAAATATTATTTAGTCTTAAAAAGGAAGGAAATTCTGACATGTTACAACATAGATGAAACTTAAAGATATTATGTTAGGTGAAGTAAGCTAGACACAAAAACCCAAATATTGTATGATTCTACATATATGAGGTACTGAGAGTAGTCAAATTCATAGAGACAAAGTAAAATTGTGGTCACGGGGTGCTAGGGGAGGGTTAGTAAGAACTCTGGGTACAGAGTTCCAGTTGGGGAAGATGAACAAGTTCTGGAGATGGATGATAGCACAATAACCTGAACATCCTTAATGCAACAGAACTGTACACCAAAAAATGGTTAAAAATAGTAAATTTTATGTTATATACATCTGATCACAATAAAAAGGAAGCATAAAGGAATGCTTTGTTCAATTACAAACAAGTTAACAAGGAGCACAAAAATGACAAATCTTCAAGTTCTTTCAAATTTTTTCCATTAGATCTATACCATATATTTATCTGATCACAATTATTTTCTAGTACATCAAACTATCTCAGGTTGTTTAAAAAAATCAATGTTAAAAGAGAATATATTGTATCATAAAAAATTCAGTTTGGCTTTTCACTCATGGAGAAAAGAAGATCTCTATTCATAATGTATGATTTCTGAACAAATAACATAGCAATTTGAGATCTCTATCTCCTCATTTAGAAACAAAACAGAAAAATTCTAAATAATAAACCCACTTTTTTTAACCAAAAATTGCAAGCATGTGAAACAGCTGCTATGGTCTATTTTTGATGCCATGATGCAAATGCATTTCAATCTAAATTTTTTTCTCATTTAAACAAAATTTTATTAACATGATACGTATTAAATTACTTTTTTAAAAAATCAGAGTACAGCAGGGTTTGTGATGAAAAGTCTATTTCTGTTTCCCCCATAGGCCTACTATCTCAGGCTTTTTTTTTTTTTTTTTTTTTTTTTTTGAGTTGGTGTCTCACTCGGTCGCCCAGACTGGAGTGCAGTGGTCACTCCCGGCCACCGCAGCCTCGACCCGCTGGGTTCCGGCGATCCTTCCGCCTCAGCCTTCCGAGTAGCCGGAATTACAGGCGTGCACTACCACGCCCGGCTGATTTTTTGATTTATTATAGAGATGAGGTCTCGCCTGCCCAGGCGGGTCTCGAACCCGCGGGCTCAGGCAATCCACTCATCTCATCCTCCCAATGGCGCGGGATTACAGGCTGAGCCACCGAGCCCGGCTTCTCAGGCATTTTTAATGTTCTTTTGGTCATTGCTACCTTTATAATTTTTTTTTTTTTTTTTTAGAGACAAGGTCATACTCTGTCACCCTGGCTGGAGTGCAATGACATGATCATAGGTCCTTATGACCTCGAACTCCTGTGCTCAAGCAATACTCCTGCCTCAGCCTTCTGAGTAGCCAGGACTACAGGTGCATGCTACCATGCCCAGCTAATTTTTTTTTTTTTTTAGAGACAGGGTCTTGCTGTGTTGTCTAGGCTGGTCTTGAACTCTTGACCTCAAGCAATCCTCCCATTGTGGTCTCCCAAAGTGCAATGATTACAAAATGTGATCCATTTTACCCAGCCTCATGATTCTATTGTATTTACATACCATTACTTTTTTGTTTTTTTGTTTTTTTGTTGAGTTGGAGTCTCACTCGGTCACCCAGACTGGAGTGCAGTGGCCGCTCCCGGCCACCGCAGCCTTGCCTGCTGGCCTCCGGCGATCCTTCCGCCTCAGCCTTCCCAGTAGCCGGAATTACAGGCACGCGCTACCATGCCCGGCTGATTTTTTTTTTTTTTGATTTATTGTAGAGATGAGGTCTCGCTGCCCAGGCGGGTCTCGAACCCGCGGGCTCAGACAATCCACTCACCTCAGCCTCCCAAAGGCGCGGGATTACAGGTTGAGCCACCGAGCCCAGCTTATACCATTACTTTTAGGTTAGGTAGATAATATCTAACAAGTCCATGCTCTAAAAGATGAGGATTTAACCCACACTGTTGCCCTTTTCCTCTAAATTATTTATAGTTATTTTATTTTTAGTTCTTTTTTTAAAACTTGAAATACAACACCTAGATTTCTATGTCATGATACATTAAGTTTAAACAATACTCCTTGCCTTTTCAGTATGTAAGATTCTTCTACAAACTTTCACCTCTCGGCTTAGGCCCCTGTACTAAGACTTCTGTGAATTGTCTATCAGTTGATTTTTAAAGTCAAAAAACAGTAAACAGCATGCACATTATCTTACGTAGGTATTATTAACTGCAGTTTTTAAAAAATATGCTAAGATTATATTTTTTCTTCTACATGGTCAATGTCAGCACTCCAGTATCAAATGAAAGAAGCTCTAAAATAATAGGTTAAAAAAAATTGTCTTTTGACCACACTACCAGTTGCTCAAAATCATGTTACATTTTAGATTGCTTCATGTTTGAACTATGACTATTTTGTAGTCTTTTATTTTTTGACTTTTTTTAATGGTGTTTCTTTTTGTGTGTGTTTTTATGGTGTTTCTAAGTGTCTTTATTTTATCTGATCAAAACAAGGAACATGCCTTCTTAATAGGCTTTCAGCTCAGGAAAACTCTTTGTTGTATCCCATATCTTTCTTCTTCTTGGCTGTCTGCACATTTCACTGAAATACATATCCTCACTTTCTGAAAAGGAACGCTTGAGACGTATGCTTTCTGAGTTCATGTACGTATACAGAAATTTTTATTTTGCTTTCTCATTCAGTTGTTTACACTGGTTCTATATGATACCTTAAATTGAAAATTGTTTCAAATCAATAACTTAGGATACTTCTATGCCTCAACACTATCCTCCATGAAGGGTTGCCATGGTGGTAGCAGAGACAATTTGGTAGTCAAGTCAATCTTCCATTAATAAGGTTCTCTGACAGAAAAGATAACCTTAAACTTGCGTACTAGAATTTTTGTGGTCAGGGGTCACACTTCTTATCTCTGCATGTCACAATGTTCTGTTAACAGTAAAGTGACAAACTCATTAATTAACTCATAAGTTCTCAGAAACTGCTAAGATAACAAAAAGTGTTTCATGAGGATGTAAATTTCATTCAATGATTAGATAAATATAATAGCTGAGAAGCCTGCTATTTCAAAACTATAGACAAATGAATTATTGTTCTCATAATAGAAGTTTTAAAGTAACAAGTGAGAAAATGTATATTAAGCAACTTTAAGAAAATAATGAATAGTAAATCAGTATAAAATGATAGAAATTTTTATATTTGCCTTATATCTACTACCTTTATATCTAAATGATCTTTTTTGATAAACCAATCTAATTGTCTAGCTACTTGATTTTTATTATAGATTTTTAAATATTAGCCTATTAAATCTTGCATGACTTTCAGATATTTCCACTGCTAAAACTCCTGTTTTTTTTTGTTTGAATTGGAATCTCACTCTGTCTCCCAGTCTGGAGTGCAGTGGCACACTCATGGCTACTGCAGCCTCGACCTGATGGGCTCAGACAATCCTTCCGCCTCACCCTTCCAAGTAGCTGGAACTACAGGTGTGTGCCGCCATGCCTGCCTAACTTTTTTACTTCTTGTAGAGACAAGGTCTTGTCAAGTTGTCCAGGCTGGTCTCAAACCCCTGAGGTTAGGCAATCCTCTTGCCTCCACCTTCCAAAGTGCTGGGATTATAGACGTGAGCCATGGTATCTGGCCCTGTTAAACTTTTGAAAGTGCATACTCAATTCCTAATGATTCTTCAGTGGTTTTCTCTAATTTTTTGTTTCCTTTTTTTTTTAACAAATGAACAAATTCTTTAGTTAGAAATGCTGCTTTAAGAAAGAAAGTCTATTACATGCTATAAGTAGATAAGAATCAGCAAAGTAATGACTACTAATTTGTTGTTAATTAATATTTTTTTCATTCTTACTATTTCTAGAGCATGTCTATTCAAGTAGAGTTAATCTAAGCAGACTAATTATAATATCGTAAAGAATCGAAACATAACAAACACATCACATTGTTATGTTTTTGTTGCCAAATTAATTTTAAACAAAGCTCATGGCATACATCAGTTGTTAAATTTAAAAAGTCAAATTTGGTCTTATAATCATGGATTTATAAAATATGAAGTAATTATGAAAATTATAATATAGATATTTAAATGCTTTTTGTGTCATTATACTTGAAGTAATTTCTCTGTTATACAGACCTACCTCATTTTACTGGGTTTTTTTTTTTTTGTCTTTACAAATATTGCATTTTTTACATATTGATGATGTGTGGCCACCCTGCACAAAGTATATATCAGTGACATTTTCCCAAAAACATGTGCTCACTTTGTACAGCATATTTTTAGCAAGAAATTTTTAAAATTAATGCATGTACATTGTTTTTTCAGATATAATGCTATTGCACTTAGTAGCTACAATGTAGTATAAACATAACTTTTAAAAACTTTTATTTTTATTTTTTAATTTGATGAATACTCATTGTACACATTCATGGGGTACAAGTGATAGTGATCAGACCAGGTTAATTAGCATGTCCACCATTTATCATTTCTTTGTGTTGGGAACAATCAATATCCCCCTTCTAGCTATTTGAAACTGTACAGTATATTGTTAACTGTAGTCATCCCACAATAGCATAGAACACTAGAACTTATTCTTCCTATCTAGCTGTAATTTTGTGTCCTTTAACAAATCTTTCCCTATCCTTCCCTTCCCCCTACATTTCCTATCCTTTAGCATCCTCTGTTCTACTTTTTGCTTCTATGATCAACTTTTTCTAGCATCCACATGTGAGTGAGAACATGTGGTGTTTAACTTTCTGTTTCTGGCTTATTTCACTTCTAATGTCCTCCAGTTCCATTCCCGTTGCTACAAATAACAAGATTTCATTATTTTTTACGACTAAATTGTAGTATTCCAATTTGTATATATATCACATTTTGTTTGTTTATTTATCTGCTGTTGGACACCTAAGTTGATTCCATATCCTGGCTATTGTGAATAGTGCTGTAACAAAAGCAGAGATGCAGTTGTCTCTTCAATGTACTGATTTTTTTTCCTTTGAATAAATGTCCAATAGTGGAATTGCTGGATCACATGGTAGTTCCATTTGCAATTTTTTGAGAAACTCTCATATCGTCCTTTATAGTGGCTGTACTAGTAGCTGAGAAATGTGGGTGAAGGAACATGGGGCTCTTTTTATCCTTTTTGCTAATTTTCTCTATGTTTGAAATTATTTCAAAGTGTATTATCCTAAAAAATAATCTTAAAAAGAAAATTGGTAGAAGAGTATCAGAGAAAGTGACTAAATAGAAATTTTTCAAGGAGTTTTACTATAAAGGGAAGAACTGAGAACATGCTTAATTAGCACTAGCCTTCAAGCTGTCCCAGCTGATACTGCGTGGAGCAGAGAGGAGTTGCCCTCACAAAACCCGGCTCCAAACACAGATTTGGGCGCTAATGGAACCATTTTTGTTTTAAACTGCTATGTTTTGGGGTAGGTTGTTCAGTAGCAATAGTAACTAGAAGAATAGCATCTGGGTTTCCTTTTGTCAATATTATTGAAACACATCTCATTTTATTGAGCTTAATTTTTTTTATTTTTAATTTTAAAGATGTGGGGTACAATTCAGGGTTAAGTATACAAATGTTCATTATGCAGGTACCCTTGTTGATGAGGTGTGCCTTCTCTCCTCCGGCAGAATCCCACCACTGTCAATCCCGCCCAAGCTTAATTTTTATTGTACTTCATAGTACTGTGCTTTTTACAAATTGAAGGTTTGTGGTAACTGCATCGAGCAAGTGTGTTGGAACTATTTTTCCAATAGCATGTGCTCACTTTGTCTGTCTTGTCATATTCCCCCAAAAAGGGAAACATCACAGGGTTGGACAGTGCAATGCATCCACAGTGTACCTCACTGCAAAGACATTCCCCTGAGGCTGGTGAGCAACCACAGGCTAATCAGCCCACTCTGAGATCACTGTATCCCCCATAGGAGTCTTATTCCTTGGTGGCGAGTGTTTCCATAGTGCTATAGTTTGGATATTTGTCCCTTCCAAATTTCTCGTTGAAATTTGATCACCAATGTTGGAGGTGGGGTCTGGTGGGAAGTGATTGGATCTTGGGGGCAGATCCCTCATGAATGGCTTGGTGCCATTCTCTAGGGAGTGATAGCCCACTCTTAGTTCCCCAGAGAACTGATTGTGAAAAGTCTGGCATCTCACTCCTCTCTCCCTGCCTTTCTCTCTTACCATGTATTGCCTGCTCCCCTTCACCTTCCATCGTGAGTGGAGCAGCTGAAGCCCTTAACAGAAGCAGATGCTGGCGCTATGCTTCTTAGACAGCCTATAGAACCATGAACTAAATAAACCTCTTGTCTTTATGAATTACCCAGTCTCGGGTATTCCTTTATTGAAACACAAAACAAATGAAGACACACAGTCAGTTGTGTCCAAAGCACACTTTTCTTATCTAAATGTGCAAATAAGCGAGTGGTCTCCTGCAGTACTGACCACTTATGTCAGTCACCTCCAACACTGCAGCCCTCACCAGTGATTTGTCAGCCACTGCACACCAAAGGTCATGTTATCCCACAGTACTCAGTAATCCCTGGTATTCCCCAAAGCTAAAGACATCAGAGAACATAATACAAAAGACAGCCGAGCTCTAGACCTGAGAGGAACCTTCCCACAACTTTTGGGACTCCATAAGGAAGGTAGAAGATCCTAAAAAGGTGATCTTTTTCTGGGTTTCTTATGGGGTTCCAGGGCCACTAAAAGTCTCCTCTAGATTTCTTCACGTGGGATCAAAAATAGCAAAAGGAGGAAGAGCAGAAGTGGAAGAAAATGGAAGGACAAGTCTTTGAGGCACCAAACTGGGGAGATTTTAAGTTTTCCAAAAGGCAAAACTTATGCCAACAAGAAAAGCACCAAATGGACTAAACACATAAATATTTTTAAAGGGGGATATTAGGTCAACTAAAAAAAAATCCAAGAAATAGAAAAATAGCAAAACAGCCTCCTCCCCCACCCCCTCGAAAATGTATAGCCCGAATATCATCAGGATTTTTCTTTTTCACACACAATATAGATGTAATGTCAGCTTTTAATTAAGCTGCCTTCTGACAATAGAGCTTGTTTAATTTTTAAAATATCTTGAATTGTAATTCTTCTTCAAGATGTTTTACTTTTGCTTCTACTACTAGGTGGGCTTCTGTTGTCAAACAGGCAGCTCACAGAAGCAGCCAGCCCACTGCAGTGGCTGCTCACCCCCCTTCCTTGTCACAATGGGATATGTGGTTCTCAGTTAACAATCACTCTAAACCCACCAGTGTGTTCAGGGCATCCTCATACTCATGTGATGGTCCATAGGAGTCTAAATGTGAGCCCACAGAGAAGTAGCTGGCCATCCTGGGGATTCCCCTCAAGGATGTTTCATTCCCTTTACCCATTTCTCGGTTTCTCAGCTCCTGAATGACTCGTCAAATGCTCCTCAATGAGCAGGTCTAATGCAAACCTACTCCCAAAGCCTGAGCAAACTAAGAGGCCAAAGAAAGAGGTAGACAAATTCAGTTTTTTAGAAACGTTTGATGACAACTTACAAACAGAAGCAGTGTCTTCAGCAGCTGCAATATGGTGAGTCCCTGCCTCTGCTCTCCAGAATAGAGTAAGCTTTTTTGATAAAAACGTGTAGCTGGTCATGCCTCAGACTTTTTTTGTGAAACTCATGACCACTGGGGAGGTTAGATAAACATCTTTATGAGGGGTTATCTGTGCTATCGGCGTTGTTTCTTTATAAGGGGTTATTTATGCTATGGGAACACCTTGGTATGCAGGAGTTAAGTGTTGGTCATCATGGCTGTTTTGCTTCAATGTCATTCCTCCCAAGCAACGAGTTGTTTTCTACATGATTTGTTTAATTTTTGACCAATATAGTCCAATGAAGAAAAGAAAGACTATCACAAATGATGCTGGGAAAACTAAATGTTCCTATGGAAAAGAAAAGAACTTTCACCAGTACCTCATCCTTGCCTGATTAAATAATTCAAAATGTTATCATAGACCTAAACTTAAGAGCTAAAACTCCTTTTTCACACTACTCAGAGAGGGTTCCATACAGTATGGTTCTTCCCATCTAAACTATTCCCATCATAATTTAAAGGGAAACTTTCACAATGTCCTTGATATCCTGCAAATGAAGGTGGAGAATGTCCTCAAGTTCCTTGCAGCAGGAACCCACTAGCTGGCACCAACCTTGACTTCCAAATGGAACAGGAAATCTAGAAAGGGAAAAGTGATGGCATCTACCTCCTAAATCTGAAGACGACTTGGGAGAAGCTTCTGCTGGACGCTCATGCCATCGTTGCCATTGAAAACCCTGCTGATATCAGTGCCATATCCTCCAGGAATACTGGCCAGTAGTCTGTGCTGAAGTTTGCTGCTGCCACTGGGGCCAATTTAGTCGGGAAGAATCACACTGTATGGAGCCCTCTCTGAGTAGCGTGAAAAAGGAGTTTTAGCTCTTAAGTTTAGGTCTATGATACAGTTGAACTAATCAGGTAAGGATGAGGTACAGGTGAAAGTTCTTTTCTTTTCCATGCGAATATCTAGTTCTCCCAGCATCATTTGTGATAGTCTTTCTTTTCTTCATTGGACTATATTGGTCAAAAATTAAATGAATCATATCATCTAGAAAAACAACCTGTTGCTGGCTGCTCCACTCCTGGAACCCTTACCAACCAGATCTAAGCAGCCTTCTGGGAGCCATTGCTCTGTGGAACAGACTCTCCTCTGCACAATGCAGACATTGCCATCCCATGCAATAAGGGAGCTTATTCAGTGGGTCTGACGTGGATGCCGGCTTGAAAAGTTCTGTATATGAGTGACACCATCTCCTAAGAACACGAGAGGTTATGCCTGGTCTCTACTTCTTTTTTTTTTTTTTTTTTTAGTTGGAGTCTCACTCCATCACCCAGGCTGGACTGTAGTGACATGCTCACGGCCACCCCAGAACTACAGGAACACGCTACCACGCCCAGCTAATTTTTGACTTGTAGAAACAAGGTCTCACCAAGCTGCCCGGGCTGGTCTGAAACCCGCGGGCTCAGGCAATCCACTCACCTTGGCCTCCCAAAGTGCTGGGATTGCAGGCTGAGCCACTGAGCCTGACCCTGATCTCTACTTCTACAGAGATCCTGAAGAGACTTAAACAGTAGAGTGGCCTGCTGCTGAAAAAGCTATGACCAAGGAGAAATTTCATGATGAATGGACTGCTCCAGCTCCTGAGTTCACTGCTACTTAACCTGAGGTTGCAGGTTGGTCTGAAAGCACACAGGTGCCTTTTGGGGCACAAAAAAAATCTCATACATTTTTGGTGGGTGTATCAAATGGTGCAATAACTTTGGGGAAAGTTCTGACAGTTGGACAAACATATACTTTATGACTCAGCAAGTCTACTCTTAGGATTTTACTCAAGAGAAATAAAAACATATGTTCACAAAAGATTTGTACAAGAATGTTCTGTTGGGAGACAATTCTCCATGAATCTCTGGTTTTTTATGCATCTTGTAAGCAGAAGCACTGGCTGCCTTTGTTCTGAGCTAGCTATATGTTTGTACAGAGAACAGCCTTTGAAGATAAAGACAAGGTCTTCCTCTGAGAAATTATGAAAGATTCTGTTTCCCTAGGTTCGTGATTCCTCTCTTGTTACACAACTCAGTATGCAGGTGTCACTTGGCCCTCTTTACATCATTCTGGGGAAATTGTGTCTTAGGTAACTTGTGCAAATACTGATACTGTGGCTACTGCTAGTGCTGTGAGCAGGAAAAATCTTTGTTTCTAACTCAGAAGTCTTGTGTCATCTGCCAGTGTCCATGAAATTGCAGCAGGCTAATTTGATATCTTGCCGCTAGGGTAATTTTTTAGACTTTGCACAGTTCTTGACATATTCGTTACAATTTTTTTTCTAGTTGCCCATTAAACAAAGTTTATGGGAGTCCATTGTTTGGGACTAACTTTTTATACTAGGCTCCAGCAGACCAGACCAAACCAGAATGCAGGTACTTGTGCAAAGTGCCACGTAATCAAACCGAACTTTAAAACAGGCCAGTTTTTAAAAACAGGAGATTCCAGTCAACCTGAGTCAGTGTAACAAGGAAGTCCCCTATTTTAGCCTTACAAGGAACATTAACTTGAAATGACCAATCTGTGTTTGTTCTCTATTTCTGCATTCTTTAGACCTTTTTTGCCTGTAAAGCAGGCATGTCCAACCCACAGTTTGTGGGCTGCATGCAGCCCAGAACAGCTAGTAATGCAGTCCCACAAACATCATGTGTTTTTTAGCATTTGGTTTCTTTGGGACTCCATGCATAGTTCCATTTTTGAAGTTCACAATCACACCATATTCATGACATCACTGTTTGGTAGTACATACATTTTTGAGCAGCTGTCTTCAATTATGAAGCACACAAAGAGTAAAATTCAAGCAGACATTTATGACGAACACCTTGAGAACTCACTAAGAATTGCGACCACTTCCATTGAACCAGACATTGATAGGTTCATTCTACAAAAGCAAGGTCAAATTTCCTACTAGTTTTATACTGTTCTCATTTTTATAAACTTTATAATAAAAAATATTTTTAAAAAGAAGTCTTGCCTGAGTCCAGGGGTTCGAGACCAGCCCGGGCAACTTGGTGAGACCTCGTCTCTACAATAAATCAAAAAGTAAGCCAGGCATGGTGGCACACGTCTGTAGTTTCAGCTACTTGGAATGCTGAGGCGGAAGGATCACCTAAGCCCAGCAGGTTAAGGCTGCGGTAGCCATGAGGGTGCCACTGCACTCTAAGCTGGGCGACAAGAGTGAGACTCTGACTCAAAAAAAAAAAGTCTTATTATATATACACTAACTATATTATATAATTTATGTGCAGCCCAAGACTATCCTCTTTACTCAAAGTGGCCCAGGGAAGCCCAAAGTTTGGACATCCCTGCTGTAAAGCCAGTCTCTCCTCTGCTAGGCTCATCAGAACACTCATTCTACTTTACAGAATGACATAGTATCCAATTACAGAATGACAAAGAAACACCAGCTGGATCTATAAAGTAAATTTGCAGCTGGGCATAGTGGCTCATGCCTGTAATCCCAACATTTTGGGAGTCCAAAGCAGAGTCCAGGAGTTCAAGACCAGCAACATAATGAGACCTTGTTTCTACAGAAAAATTTTTAAAAATTAGCCAGGCATTAGCAGTGCATGCCTGTAGTCCCAGGTACTCGGGAGGCTGAAGCAGGAGTCGAGGCTGTAGTGAGCCATGATCATGCCACTGCACTCCAGCCTTGGGAACAACCCAAGTGTCCGTCAACAGGAGAATAAGTAAAATGAATTATGTCATACTTAAATGATGTGATACCACTTAGCAATAAAAGGGAATGAACCACTGAAACACGCAACATGAATGAATCTCAAAATACAGGCTCAGTGAAAGAAACCATACATAGAACAACGGTACTGTGTGATTGCAGTTATATGAAGTTCTTGAATAGGAACTATGACAGAAACATGAGGACAGTCACTGTTTCTTGGTATGGATAAAGCTCGGGACTGACTAGGAAAGAGTACAAAGAAATTTTCACAGTTGATAAGATGTTTTCAGATGGAAGGTGGGTCGAGTTTTGTATTTTAAAAAAACTCATAGAATGGTACACTTAATATCTATTTCACTGTGTATAAATTTTACCTCAAAAGAAAAAAAAGAACTATAAAAATTATGATCTAGGTCTGAACATGGTAGCTCATGCTTGTAATCCCAGCACTTTGGAAGGCCAAGGCAAGAAGACTGCTTGAACCCAGGAAACCATCACAGACAACACAGTGAGACCTCAACTCTATTAAAAAGGTCAAAAAATTAGCTGGGTGTGGTGGCATGTACCTGTAGTCCCAGCTATTCAGGGGGCTGAGGCAGAAGGATTGCCTGAGTCTAGGAGGTCGAGGCTGCCCAGAGGCATGATTGTGTCAGTGCACTCCAGCCTGGGCAACAGAAAGAGACTGATTCAAAAAAAAAAAAAAAAAATGGTGATCTATCTAAGTATATGCAAGCTGAAATGTTTATGGATAAAGTATATGCATGTCTGCAATTTACTTTGAAGTGAATTGATGGATGAATAGACATGCTTGGAGAATGGATAGAGACTAACAAAACAGAGTACATATTAGCAATTGTAGACTAATAACTGAGTCTGTCACTATACAATTCTTTCAACTTTTCTATATATATGAAAATTTTTATAATAAAATATTGGAGAAAATATGTATAAAATTCTAATGGGGTGAGAGGTATTTTACTGTGAAAGGAGTTCATGAAAATAAGGTTGGGAACTATTACTGAAAGCCAAGTTTGTCAGTCTTTTTAGTTATTATACATAATTTAGAGATGTCTCTCAGATAAGAGGTAGACAGAGAAGAGAGAGAAAAGAGATGGCAAGATTTCTAGTTGATACTATTAGAATATTTCAAATGTGTCCTTTTGCTACATGAAACTTTAGCAAAAAAAAGATATATTTTTTTATAAATACATAGTTTATTTAAAAGTAAGGCCAGGGACGATGGCTCAGTCTGCAATCCCAGCACTTTGGGAGGCCGAGGCAAGAAGATTGCCTGAGCCTAGGGGTTCAAGACCAGTCTGGGCAACTTGGTGAGACCTCGTCTCTACAATAAATCAAAAAAATAAGCTGGGCGTGGTAGTGTGCCCCTGTAGTTCCAGCTACTTGGAAGGCTGAGGCAGAAGGATCACGTGAACCCAGCAGGTCGAGGCTGTGGTGACCATGAGTGTGCCACTATACTCAGCCTAGGCGACAGAGGGAGACTCTGACTCAAAAAAAAGGAAAAAGTAAATTAGAGAGAGAGAGACGATTCACCTCCCCAAGTGGGGGAGGGAGCCAAAGCCAAGAAGCATGGCAACACTCATAGCTCAAAGAGCTCATGGTCACCCCAGAGTCCAGAAAAGCAATAACTAAAAGAGGGTATCTTTAAAAATGATGACAGACTAGGGGATGGGGGGTGGGATTGGCAGTTGAGGGAAACTGCTAGGGGAGGCAAGGGCATATCTCATCAATAAGGGTACCTGCATAATCAACGTTTGTATACCTAACCCTAAATTGTATCCCACATCTTTATAATAAAAATAAAAAATATAAATATAAATAAATAAAAATGATAATGGACTAGTTTCATAAGTAACATGATTCATACAAATCATCCCCTAAATCCAGCCAAATTCTAAGTCAATGAAAATTTCATTAAATAATTAATATGTATTATATATTATAATTGTACAAAGTCAGGTAGCTCAGTTTATGACATTATTGTAGTTTTTATTTTTTTGAGCCAGATTCAGTCACCCAGGCTGGAGTGCAGGTTGTTGGAACCATAGGCATGTGCCACCACACCTGGCTAATTTTTTGATGTATTGTAGAGATGAGGTCTCACCAAGTTGCCCAGGCTGGTCTCGAACCCCTGGGCTCAGGTAATTCTCTCACCTCCACCTCCCAAAGTGCTGGGGTTACAGGCATGAGTCACCACACCTAGACTTACTGTATTATTTTTTTCATGTTGTGTTTTTGAATTTGACATAATTTTGACCATATCTGTAATATTTTTAATGTTGAAATAAATTATTATATTATTTCCTTGGGGAAAATATATAATTTACTTTGTGTCACAGTGCCCAGAAACAGATTTTGGAAAAAAGGAGCTACTACTTATATTTTAAATAGATAACTATGTTAGGATAGGTTTTTTAAGTATCTTTCTCGCCAGGCATGGTGGCTCATGCCTGTAATCTCAGAACTTTGGGATGCTGAGGTGAGAGGAACATTTGAGGCCAGGAGTTCAAGACCAGCCTGGGCAACAAAGAAAGATTCTGTCTCTCCAAAAAAATAAAAAAGTAGCTGAGCATAGTGGTGCATGCCTGTAGTACCAGCTACTCAAGAGACTGAGACAGAACAACTGCTTAAGCCCAGAAGTTCAAGGCTGTGGTGAACCATGACCATGTCACTGGGTGACAGAGCAAGACCTAGTCAAAAAAAAAAGAAAAAAAAATACTGTCTATTGATATCTTATGTGAAGAAATTGGTTTGGGTGACCATAGAGCTCTGTAGCCAGCATTCTAATCTTTGTTCTGGTCCCCCAAGCAGTGAAAATAAAAATTACAGTGAATTTTTTACTTCCAAACAGAAAGCATCATTATTTTCCTCCCTCATACTGCATCACTTTCACAAATAGCTCAAACAATACAGAGACAGTGAACATATTCTCATACATATTCTGTCCATATAACTAGCAGTTTGCTGTTTGCTATATATCATGGACATCTTCCATGCCAAAAATTAAAGATCTACCTTTTAAAAAGATATAGTATTCTATTGTAATAGATATGTCATAATTGATCCTTGTTGATGAAACTTTCATTATTAAAAGTAACAATATTATAAGTATTATTGTGCATGCTAAACTTGTCCTGTTATAATCTTAGAATAAGTTTTTGGATCATAGTCTATGTATATTTTAGATATTTGTTAGATATTTTAAATTTATCTTCAGGAAGGCTGCACCAATTTACAGTCCCACTAACTGTATGAGGTTTTTAGCTACTGCTTCAGCTTCTAGAACACTGCAGCTTCTACCTCACAATGTAAACTATTTTTAGAAAGGAACACTGAAATATTCACTAGAGGGACATTTCTCATCCATTATTTACCAGAAATGCCCCTAGCCATTTAAATCAAAGTCTTCAAAAATATTGAAGGATATTCCAGTTGATACTCTTTTGTTGAAAATGAGACCCACACATAAGCTTCCCAGGGAGATGGTAACTCACCCTATTTTTAAAAGTCAATCTAGTTTTCAAAGCTTGCAACAGCCATTATAAGGAAATCCTTTTGATGCCAAACTTCAAAGCCCTGTTCTGGTTAAGGCTCTATTACTTTTGTTTCAACTTTAGTAAAAAGATGAAATACTTGATTCCTTTACTTGAAAACTAGAAATTTAGTCATTAAAAGGCATGTCTCCACAAACACAGCTAAATTCAACAGGACTGCAGCACTGCCTTCATTAAATAAGGGCTGGCATCTCTCCTTCCATTTGGAAAACTCTGTGCCAGGTACCAAAGGGAAAGAGGGGAAGAAACAGGAGGAAGAGAGAGGCAGTGACCTAACATCTGTTTGAAAAAAAATGATTAATTAAAACTATTAAATGCATCAAAAAGACTAGAAGCTAAAGTTAATATTTTTGGTTGAATCGCAAATGACACATCTGTGTGACTGCAGCCAGAGCCAGAACTACAGAGAGCTATAAATTCTAATTCTCCACTAAGCAGCTCTCTGTTAATTAAACTGTCTCAGGCCTTGTTCAATCCAGCCAGACTATACAGCTTGGAGAAGTTTAAAAACTTATTCAAGCTCCCCTGTAACTAGTAAGTGGCACATTCCAGACTCAATCCAAGGTCTATTTGACTTTGAGACTCCATTCTACTGCCTTGGTTCATGTTTATTTTACATAAGTACCAGAACAACCTTAAAAAGTAGTTGGTGATGAAACCATTTTGGCAAAGGACATAACTGAGGTTTTTTGTTGTTGTTGTTGTTTTTGAGTTGGAGTTTCACTCTGTCGCCCAGACTGGAGTGCAGTGGCCACTCCCGGCCACCACAGCCTCGACCTGCTGGGCTCCAGTGCTCCTTCTGCCTCAGCCTTCCAAGTAGCTGGAACTACAGTCACGCGCTACCACACCCGGCTAATTTTTTGATTTATTGTAGAGATGAGGTCTCACCAACTTGCCCAGGCGTGTCTTGAACCCGCGGGCTCAGGCAATCCACTCACCTCAGCCTCCCAAAGGCACGGGATTACAGGCTGAGCCACCTAGCCCAGCTGAGATTTTTAAAATATATGATCATAGAGTAGGAGTCAGCAAAACGTGGCTTATGGGCCAAATCCTGTCTTTCACTTGTTTTTCTAAATAAAGTTATTTTGTAACACAGCTACACTCATTTGTTTACATATTGTCTATGGTTGCTTTTGCACTACAACATCAGAATTCAGTAATTACAACAGGGACTATATGCAAGGAGGGACCCAAAAAGCCCTGGAATTTATTTTTTTTTAATTGTGTTTTTATTCTTATATGTTTAAACTTCAGGTCACCATCAAAGACTTCTCTGTTTGATGCAGTACACCTATAGAGATGCTTTTTCCGCTGCTGAAAACAGTTTTTGAACTCAATGTCGATGCCTTTTAGTGCTTCTGCCATTTTTTGTTTCACCTCTTACACATCAGCAAAACGTTTCCCGTTAAGGACTTTTTTCATTCAGGGAAACAAAAAAAGGGAAACACTGGGTGAATAAGTCAGGGGTAGAGGTACGATGGTCATGCCGTTTTTAGTCAAAAACTGCTAAACACTCAATGCAGTGTGGGCTGGTGCACTCATAAATCACCTATTACAAAATGGGCAAACACATGGAAAGAATCTCCAAAAAATGAATTCACTGAACCTGAATGCAGCCTCTCACGACAACACCAGCTGGTACACTGATGCTGAGGGGTCTTAGAACACTTACCTTGTGAGGAAGCTTGTGCCACAAAGGGCCCACCCTCCACAAAATAATTCTGGCTTTGGGGGGGTTCTTCCCTTGTAGACTCCAAAACCTAAACTTCTCACTATCTGGCCCTTTAAGAAAAAGTTTGCTGACCCTGACCTAGGGTAGGAATTAGAGCCAACAGTCCAACTCAGTTCTGTCAACGTCCAGAAAAGTTGTGCCACATTACCTAATCTAATTATACTTGCTCATTTTGTGCCTATGCATTTTGTGTAAAGTTTTTGACAGCATTTTTCATATTCTTGTGGACAAGTTAATTACATGGTCTGGATGGCAGTACAGTTACTTGCTAACCCAGTGTCTATGCGTAAAGGTCATCCTAGTCATCCCAACAGTGCCTGCCTGGTCAAATTACATCCACATTATATATGTGATATTTTTGTGAATCTGCTTGGAATTGACGAGCGGTGGCTTCAATGACAGATAGAAAATATGTAGGGGATTCTTTTTTTGGTTGTCAATCAAAAGCTAGCCACGCCCAACCCTTTCATGATAGCAATACAACTTAGGCAAGGTCTCTTGTTATAGACTGAGACGGGGTCTCTAATCCTCTAATCCCCCCTAAAACTCAATAAAAATTACAATGAGGGGATTTTAAAAAATAAAAATCATAAGCCCACAAGGACAAAGAGAATGAGAGAGAGGTAACAAAAATAATGACATTTGGAAGCTAGAAAACACAGTGATATGCTAACTCCCTTGGCTGACCCAAAAAAGATGAATTCTGAGCTGCTAGTGGGCAAGCCAAAAAGCATGCCAACTCACTGTGAAATTTCCCCCCAAAAAACTCATAAATTAGAAGCACTAGGAAAAAGGTTCAGGAGCACCAAGAGAATTGGGTGAAAGTCTTTTAAAGTAAGAATCAGACCCCACATCCTATCACTATTCCATCTGTTCATCAGCATACCTCTACTCTAGACCATATCTCCACTGTGGTTCCAGTCTTTTTCCTTCCAGGTCCTTGACAAGACAACCAAGATATTGCACATGAAAACTAAGTAAGAAATTATTACTTTTGGGGGGACAACTTTCTTTGGCCTCTTGCTGGTTCATTTTTGCCCCTTCCCTTTTCTAGGTAGAGGTATCAAGCAGTAGCTTGTTTTCTACCTGCTTACATTTCTCAGAGGAGCATCATGTGCTAATGACCATCTTTACAACCCCATGCTGGCTGAATCCCTTGGCTGCCCCTTTACCTTACTGTAGCAATTGGATGCTTCTGGATGTTAAGTGCTGCCATCTGGCCTTTATTACTTTGAGGCCCCATTTTCCCCATGGACACTGACAAGTTCAGCTCTGTGCATATCTCTCCTACTGTAATTCCTGACCTGCAGAAACCATTGAACCTCTTCATGATACTGATGCCTCTCTAGCAAGCACACTTCTAATGGCCTTTGAGCAACACATCTTAGGGCTGTCCTGTAAAATATGATCCTCTGAAGGATCTGCTGGCCTCACATATCATGGACCCATTCCAACATGCCCACTTCCTTAATCTCTTTATTCTTTCCTCTCTCTGTCAGGAAAATGCAAACATTTCTCCTTTGCTGAATATTAGTCATTGCTTCTTCTAGGCTTCCAGGGCTACCCTAGCGACAAAGTTGCCCTATTTGTTGAGGTCCTTGCCGTGTTAACTTGCCCCAAATAATGAGAGAAAGTGTCCCAAAATAATGAACTAGTAGTTGGAAACTGTCAGGGGGAGGGAAGCACACCTCATCAACAAGGGTACCTGCATAATGAACATTTGTATACCTAACCCTGAATTGTACCCCACATCTTCAAAATAAATTTTTTTAAATAATGAATTATTGCTTATTTAGTCTCCCATTCTGACCCCCTTGAAGAATTCTCAAAATCCAATCCCAGGGACACTTCCTTAACTCTTGTTAGTACATGCTAGCCAATTTCAGTAACTCTATTGGTAGAATCTCCATTATCAGGCCCAGCACGTCCCCAGCCAGCCTATGCTGGGATTTAACCCTAGTTATTGGCTTAACAACTAGGACAGCTGGGAAGGGTAGCTGCTGAGATACATACCCGTTGTACTATTATAGACAGGTCAGTGTGGTCTATGTGATTTCTACCATGGGAACTGTGGACTGGTAAGAATGCAGGGATGCATTTGGAACAGAGCATCTGGAGACATTAGTCAATTACGATCCTTAAAAACAGTCAGAGATCCAAAAGGCACATTCCTCATGGACACCACACGTTATGTGCCCAAGGAAAAGGGGGAAACATCTTTTGCAGGAAGCCAGAAGTGTGACACACCAAACAAAACATCCCGGTCAAACCACCTGGCAATGACTGAGTTCCACAAGTCCCAAGTCCTGCCCACATGTACAAATTTTTTAAACAGCTTTTTTATTTTCACATTTAAAATGCATTTGAATAGCCAAAGAATTACTGAACATTTGAGAAAAGTGCTAATATGAAAGAGACCAAAACAAACATACATAGTAACTACATAAATGGCAAAATTACAATCTAAAAAATTGTGCAAGGATTGTACGTGTTGTTTGTGTGTGTAAAATACATAGTCTCAGGATAATAAGATAGCTTACTATGTCCAAGAATAGGACAGGTTTTGTTTGTTTGTTTTTTTGGTTTGGGGGTTTTTTTAGAGACAGGGTTTTGCTTTGTTGCCCAGGCTGGTCTTGAACTCCTGGGCTCAAATAATTCTCCCACCTTAACCCCCCAAAGGGCTGGGGTTATAGGCATGAGCCACCACACTTGGCCAGAACAGATTTTGTTTGTAAAAAAAAATGTAGAGAACAATAATGACCAAAAAAAGTCCTTGAAAATAATGAAAACAGAAATGAAAAACTCAGTTAATAGATTAAAAATATAGTTGAAAAAATTTCCCAGAATTTTTTTTTTTTTTTTTTGAGTTGGAGTCTCACTCTGTCGCCCAGACTGGAGTGCAGTGGCTGCTCCCGGCCACCGCAGCCTCGACCTGCTGGGCTCTGGCGATCGTTCCGCCTCAGCCTTCCAAGTAGCCAGAATTACAGGCATGCGCTACCATGCCGGCTGATTTTTTGATTTATTGTAGAGATGAGGTCTCGCTGCCCAGGCAGGTCTCGAACCCGCCGGCTCAGGCAATCCACTCACCTCAGTCTCCCAAAGGTGCAGGATTACAGGCTGAGCCACTGAGCCGGCATTTCCCAGAAATTTAAATAAAGACAAAGAAATAGAACATAGGAGAAAAAGACAATAAAAGTAGAGAATCAGTATAAAGAGACAATACCAACTGATAGGAGCTACAGCAATAGACAACAAAGAAGTGAAGGGGTTGGGACTATCAATGAAATAATTCATGGAAATATGCTATCAAAAATTTCATGAGTTTCCAGATTGAGAGTGTTCATAAAATGACTAACCCACACAAAGAATAAAACTAATCCCAGCTCTAGACATATCATTATGAAATTTTATAAAACCAGGAGCAAAACAATCTTGAAACATTTTTTTCCTTAAACAGAAGTGAAATTCAAGTATTTTTCACAAAGAATTAAGATTCAGAGTGTCACTGAATTTTCCACAGCAACATTGGAAATTAGGAAAACCGTAGCAAAGTCTTTATTATTCTAAAATAGAATTATTTCCAATCTATACCTGATCAGACAAGTCAATTAATTTTCAGCATAGAAAAAAGACATTTTAAGATATGCAAGTCCTTAAGAAATGAAATTCGCTGGGCTCGGTGGCTCAGCTTGTAATCCCGCGCCTTTGGGAGGCTGAGGTGAGTGGATTGCCTGAGCCCACGGGTTTGAGACCTGCCTGGGCAGTGAGACCTCATCTCTACAATAAATCAAAAAATCAGCCGGGCGTGGTAGCGCATGCCTGTAATTCCGGCTACTCGGAAGGCTGAGGCGGAAGGATCGCCGGAGCCCAGCAGGTAAAGCTGCGGTGGCCGGGAGCGGCCACTGCACTCCAGTCTGGGCGGCAGAGTGAGACTCCAACTCAAAAAAATAAAAATAAATAAAAATAAAAAAAGAAATGAAATTCTACACATCTATTCTCAAAAAGTTATTGGAGAATGTGCTTTGCCAAAATGAAAGAATAAACCAGGAAAGAAGACACAGTCCAGGCAAAAAGGAATCTCTTACAGGCTGACTTTGTTCCTCTTCCCATTTCTCAAATTTATATGTTGAAGTCCTAATCCCCAGTACTTCAGAATGGGACTGTATTTAGAGATCAGGCCTTTAGACTGGTAACTATGGCAAAATGAAGTCATATGAGTGGGCCATAATCCAGTATGAGTAGTGTCTTTATAAAAAGAGATTAGCACTCTACAAAAAAGATACCTGAATAGGCATGTTTATTGCAGCACTGTTTACAATAGTAAAAACATGGAACCAACCATGCTGCCCATTGAAACTGGATCGGATTTTTTAAAATGTGGTACCTAAACTAATGGACTATTACATACCACAAAGAAAAACAAAATTACGAACTTTGCAGCAACTTGAGTGGATTTAGAGTCTATAATACTCAGTGACTGATCACAGAAACAGAACTGAGTACCATATGATCTCACTCATAAGCAGACCCTGAACATTTACAATATTGTAGGAAAGAGATTGGCAGTAGCTGGAAATTGCTAGGGAAGGGGGACACATAACATTAATAAGGGTACCTGATCTCAAACCAGGCAGAGTAGGCCCAAACTTTACCTCTACAATGACCACTTGTATACCTAATCCTGAATTGCACCCCACATCTTTAAAAAATAAAAAATTTTTTAAATGTTAAATACCAAAAAAAGAGAGAGATTAGGACACAGATACACATGGAGCAAAGACCATATAAAGACAGAGAGAAGACAGCTATCTATAAGCCGAGAAGAGAGGCCTCAGAAGAAATCATCTCTGCCAGCAGCTTGAACCCAGACCTCTAGCCTCCAGAATTGTGAGAAAACAAACTCCTATGGTTTAAGCCACCCAGTCTGTGATACTATATTATATAGCATCTATGGCACACAAATACAGGATTTAATATAAAAAGGTGAAGGAAGTGCCAGAATGATAGTAAAGGAACACCCGAAATGACCACCGAAGCATGTTTGGAGAGCAAGTGATGTGGACTGGAGCAAGTAGGAGTCTCTGGGAGAGATGTCTCCAAGAAGATGAGATTAATGGACTACCTAATATGTTTAAATGTATTGAACATACAACTGAGGGAGAATTTAAGGACAAATTGCTCATAAGTACATAGAGAACTATGAAAGTAATCAAACAAACAAAGGGCAATTATCAACTTTCAGAAAATAAAGTTATGCAAGAACAAGGCAGTCACGGCACAGTATTTATCTGTGAACACAGTCTTAGTCATGCAAACACTGAATGCTGATCAACTCTTCAGAAGATAAAAAGATATGCAGAACAGAAAGATAATCATGCCACATTACTGAACAGTATTTGTACAGCTTCAGTTGTGTAAACATTGAATACTGATCTGACCCAAATTATCATATTAACTATATTGAGGGAGACAGGAAATCTGTGTATGTTGGTGTGTTCCAGTGGTGGGGGCCACAGAGGGCAGGGGAAGGAGGGTTCCCACATATTCCATACTGGTTAATCAGTTGACAATACCATAAACGGAAAACTCAAGTGTCAAGAACTGTGAAGAATCTGAGATTTTACCTGACTTTAAGCTATCAGGTTAGCCTGCCACAGTCCATGGACACTAATATAAGTTATGAAACTCTGTGGTCAGAAGCAAAGTACTTTATTACTCATGACACAGCAAACAGTATGAGCATCATATTCACATTAGTTCCCTTTAGTCACCTTTGAGGGTGCTGTGGGATGACCTAGGTTCCCTTTAGTCACCTTTGAGGGTGCTGTGGGATGACCTACGTGGACGCTTCACAAGGAGTACATTTGCATTAGGTTAGAAGATCCCAATCCTTTTTAATGGGCTGCAAACAAATCTGCCCAGGCTTTGGCCCAGAAGAGGACATTCTCTCTGTTACGCTAGACAAAAAACAAACCTGTTTTCTGCCCCGGAGACACTTGCTTTCAACACTTTGTTAAATAGACATCAATAAAAAGATCAGAAAAAAGCTATCAGTGCCTCTGCATGTGAGACATTTAAAAATGCAAGAAATCCGTGGATAATTATTTCCAAAAATCAAGAAATAAGGTAAGCACAGATGATCCCCAACTTACTGTGGTTCACCTTACAATTTTTCAACTTTCTGATGGTGTTCAAGTGATATGCATTCAGTAGAAATCATACTTCAATTTTGGACTTTTATATCTTCAACACTTTACTATAAAATAGGCATTGTATTAGAGGATTTTGCCCAACTGTAGGCTAATGTAAGTTTTCAGTGCACATTTAAGGTAGGCTAGGCTAAGCTATGATGTTTGGCAGGTTAAATGTATTAAAAGTACTTTCAACTTATAGTATATTTCACTTATGATGGGTCTATCAAGACATAATTCCATCATAAGTTGAGAACCATCTGTATCTATAGAGAGATAGATATCAAAATAATTAATTTAAAAAGTTGAAAGTAGTTGTTTCCAGGGAATGGATATTGGCATTGGGAAGAGGAGTTTAGGCAGTTGATTACTGTTTTCATCACAAGTCTTGAAGGACTATGTGACTCTAAACTATGTGCATGGATAATGAATGAAAATTAAAATGTCATAGAAAACAACCACATATGTTTAGATGTTGAGATTAATCTAAGGCAGGAACTATGGTACACAGGGTCAAATTCCAAATTAATAATATTCTAAATAATCTCACCATTATCGCTGATAACATGTAAAAGGCAAATTCTAGGTTAGATACAGTGGCTTACACTTGTAATCTCAACACTTTAGTAGACCAAGGCAGGAGTATCGCTTGAGTCCAGAAGTTTGGAACCAGTTTGGGCAACATAGTGAGACTTCTGCTTCTAAAAAAAAAATTTAAAAATTAGCTGGTGTGGTGGTACACGCCTTTAGTCCTAGCTACTTGGGAGCCTGAGGCAGAAGGATAGCTTGAGCCCAGGAGCTCAAGGAGACAACGAGCTAGGATTGTGTTACTGTACTCCAGTTGGGTAACAGAGTGAGATCCTGTCTCTAAAAAATAAATAACACAATAAGTAAATACTATAATTTAAACCTATGACATACATTTTATCATTTTCCCCCAGAAATGAGTGAACAAAGCACTGTCTTCACAACTTATGGTGAAAAATGGAAATAGCTGGATGGATGCTTATAAGGTAAAATGTTTCATCTTAATTAACTTTGTAGTTTACTATTTACTCCTGGAAAGTCTTTAGGATTTGGATGAAACTGGAGGGACGGCAGTATTCGTTTATCTTTGACAAATTAGTCAAGACAATAACCATTCTATATTTTCTTCTATAATTAGTCTATTATGGAGCTAGAAAAAAAAGTTTACAAGTAGAGCAAGCTCAGCTACTAAAACGACATATCATGCTATCAAGGAGGAGAGTTGACAAGCTAAATCACAAGCTCAGAAGAAAAGTGAGAATTTAGAAGTAATGCTAACTCAATCTCAGCAGGGACTGAGAAGAAAGAACTGAGCAGAACTGTAGAAGCACAAAATTTTTTTTTTTTGAGTTGGAGTCTCACTCTGCCACCCAGACTGGAGCGCAGTGGCCGCTCCCGGCCACCGCAGCCTCGACCTGCTGGGCTCCAGCGATCCTTCCGCCTCAGCCTTCCAAGTAGCTGGAACTACAGGCGCATACTACCACGCCCGGCTAATTTTTTTTTTTTTTTTTTATTGTAGAGATAAGGTCTCGCCAAGTTGCCCAGGCGGGTCTGGAACCCGCGGGCTT
Source organism: Cephalopachus bancanus (assembly GCA_027257055.1). NCBI lineage: Eukaryota > Metazoa > Chordata > Mammalia > Primates > Tarsiidae > Cephalopachus > Cephalopachus bancanus. Next base: position 211,185 of record JAPVLO010000899.1, on the reverse strand, counting down.
AGGCAATTCATTCATCTCAGCCTCCCAAAGCGCGGGATTACAGGCTGAGCCACCGAGCCCGGTGCAAAATAACTTTCTAACAGCACCACCACCAACCTCCCAACCGCCACTGCCAAATTTTGTCACATCACTTAGTATGGCTTCACTTAGTATGAGCATTCAAACACTCATAATCCAAATGTGAGGATAAACTGCTTTCTACAATGTTAGCTATAATTTATTCAGTAGAATCTGGGGTTTGTATGAATATAGGGTTAAATATAGGCAGACTGGTTCCAGAGTCCATGATCTTAGCCACTATGTGATGTAAATATTTACTTAACTGAAAATAAATATACATTTAACTTAAATGCACAATGCTTGATGGAGAAGTTATTTCATAAATAGCAGATATTATTTTAAGCAGAGGAAGATGACTTATTCAGTTACTGGTTCAACACCCAAGAATATAAACTTGGTGGTATCTTTGTCACCACATGGAGAGAGTGTACTAGTAAATTAACCCAACAGAAAGAGGAACCAATGATAATAAGGGAGAGTCCTGAGGATACCACTGGAAGCCCTAGAACTAGCTGTAGTCAGTACTTTTCCTGCTTATACACACCAATACATTCTCCTTATTTGTTTAAGTAAGTTTGAATTGGATTTTCATCACTTTATTTGAAAAGAGTTCTAACAGTTTTATTAGAACTAGCACCTATTAGCTACCAGGTACTCTAGGTCCTCAGAGATAAAATGCCGAACACACTTTTGATTTTTGCTCTTATACTTACTGCTACAGTCCTAGCTAGTTCAGCCAAAGCTGTCAATTCACAGTAATTTATATTCGTAGATCCTTGGAAGATATATCATTCCTTCAGAAGCCAAGGAGATCCAAGAGTTCTTCTCACTGATTGCAAATAAATGGCCACTAATTCTTTTCAGTGTCTCCCATCTCGAGGCAAAATCTAACCCTCCATCTCTTGATTCTGAGGCTTGGCATGTGACTTGCTTTGGCTAATGAGATACTAGTAACTGACATGTAAAAAGGGGCTTGGAAAGTGCTTGTGCACTGAGAAAGTGGGTTAGCCTTTTGGAAAATGAGAGACCATCGCAGAGATATTAGTCATCCCAGGGACCCCAGCTAAGCCCAGCCCCCATCTTACCCATTAACTGGCTACAATTGAGTGATCATAGGAAAGACCAGAAGAAGAGTTGTTTAAAAGCCACTAAGCTACGAGATGAATTGTTATAAAGAGCCAAGGCAGACTCATACATTTCTGATACTTACTTTTATAATGTTATAAATATCATATATATGTAATATCAAGCTTAGTATCCCATTTTAATTTCTTTGATGATTTCTAGGCCATATACAGTATATATTATTTCTTACAAATAATATATATTTTAATCAGCCCACATCATGCTTTGATCTTACCTACGTCTTTAAAATTTTAATTGTCTGTCTCTACAAAAATTAAAAGATAAATTAGCCGGGCATGGTGATGTGCGTTTGTAGTTCCAGACACTCAGGCAGCTGAGGCAAGAGTACCTATCGCCAGACCCTAGAAGTTTGAGGCTGTGGTGTGCTATGATCATACCACTGCACTACAGCTTGGACAAGAGAGTGAGACTCCATCTCTAAAAAATAATAATTTTTTAAATTTCTAATTTTTTTTTAAGAGACAGGGTCTTGCTCTGTCACCCAGGCTAGAGTGAAGTGGTATGATGAGAGCGCACTACAGCCTTGAATTCCTGGCCTCAGGTGATCCTCCTACCTCAGTCTCCTGAGGAGGTGGGACTACAGGTGCTCACTACCATGCACAGCTTTTTTTTTTTTTTGGTAGGGACGGGGTCTTGCTATGTTGCCTAGGCTGGTTTTGAACTTCTGGGCTGCAGCAAACTTCCCACCTCAGCCTCCCAAATTGCTAGGATTACCAGCATGAACCATCAAGCCTGGCCAAAAAAAATTTTTACTTAATACATTTTTACATTTATTTATTTTTATTTTTTTTTTTTTTGAGTTGGAGTCTCACTCTGTCGCCCAGACAGGAGTGCAGTGGCTGCTCCCGGCCACCGCAGCCTCGACCACTGGGCTCTGGCGATCCTTCCGCCTCAGCCTTCCAAGTAGCCAGAATTACAGGCAAGCGCTACCACGCCCGGCTGATTTTTTGATTTATTGTAGAGATGAGGTCTCGCTGCCCAGGCGGGTCTCGAACCCACGGGCTCAGGCAATTCACTCACCTCAGCCACCCAAAGGTGCAGGATTACAGGCTGAGCCACCGAGCCCGGCTCATTTATTTATTTTAATTCATATATTTTTAAATTAATTTTTCATTGGCTTTTCTAAGGAATACAAAGTGTGCTATGAATTGAATGGTTGTGTTCCCTCCAAAATTTGTAGGTTAACCCCCAATATGACAGTAAGAAGCAGGGCCCTCTAAGGGCTTATGGAGGTCAAAGTGCAGTTTATTTTCTCTCTTGCCCTTCTGCTCTGTGCCATGTAACAATGCATCAGGAAGGCCCTTGCCTGATGCTGGCACCTTGATCTTGGACTTTCCAACCCCTAGAACTGTGAGAGATAAGTTTCTGTTCATTATAAATTACACAGTCTGTGGTACTTTGTTATAAAACAGCACACAATGGACTAAGACAATGGTCTAAGACAATGGTATGTTTAACTTAACACAATCTACTTCAGGCTAATATCAACTTAACTTCAGTAATCTATAGCAAATTCGCTCTGACATAGCACCATTTCCTCCCCCTTCCTTTGTGCTCTGTCATACATCTTATATTTATATATATTATAGTATCAACAATATAGCCTAAAATTATTGCTTTAATCGTTTTTAAAGATGTGTGTATAATCTTTTCATATTTATTCACATACTTTAAAAATTCCACATCTTCATTTCTTCTTGCATATCAGAATGACCCTCTCTTGTCATATCCTTTCAGCCTGTAGAACTTCTTTTAACATTTCTTGGAGGGCAGGTTTGCTAGCAATATATTTTCTCAGGTTTTTCTGGGAATGCTTTTATTTCACTTTCATTTTTGAAGGATAGTTATACTGAATACAGAATTCTTGGTTGACAGTCCCCCCCCACACACACACCTCCCCTCAGCACATTAAATATGTCACTCCAATGCCTTATGACCTCTAGTGTTGCAGATGAGAAGTCAGTTCTATGTCATATTGTTTTTCCTCCTATACTGATGAATCATTTTTCTTTTGGTACTTTAAAGATTTTATTTTTTTCCTTGGCTTTCAGCAGTTTGACTATGATACACCTCGGTGTTGTTTTCTTTGTGCTTAATTTGGGTTTATTTGAACTTCTCATATATTTTTACTTTAATTAAATTTGGAAAGAATTATAACACCTGTAAATTTACAGATGATTTCTAATACAAAAAGTAGTTTCCTCTCTCTTATTAATACTTAAGTAGTCCCACTTCTGCTTTTCTTTCTTTTTCTATTTAACAGCTACAAACTCAACCTTGAGTCTGCTTGACTGCTGAAAATATCCTCTCTTTTATGGATGTATCCTCATTTCTCTCCTTTTTCATCAATTTTGTTGTTTTTTGAACAGGATACTTTCTCTTGAATTATTTTCAAGTACACTAATGCTTTTTCCCGCCATTTCATATTTTTCACTGAGATCATCTCATACAACTTCCAGTTCCATTACTGTACTTTTTAACTCTAAAAATTTTATGTATTTCTTCGTTATAGAGTCTATTTTCCTACGGATCTCCTTTATTTGTTAAATAATTCTCAGTACTTTTTCCTTTAATTCTTTGAAAAAAAAATCCTTTAATTTTTTTTTTTGAGTGAGTCTCACTCTGTCTCCCAGGCTGGAATGCATGGCACACTCACTGCCACCCCAGTATCGACCTGCTAGGCTCCAGCAATCCTTCCGCCTCAGCCTTCCAAGAAGCCAGAACTACAGGCATGCACTGTCATGCCTGGCTAATTTTTTTATTTATTGTAGAGATGAGGTCTCGCCAAATTGCCTGGGATGGTCTTGAACCCGTGGGCTTAGGCAATCCACTCACCTCAGCCTCCCAAAGTGCTGAAATGACAGGCTGATCCACCAAGCCCAGTCAAATCCTTTAATTTTAAACACAATTGTAATAGCTCCTTTGAAGAGTTTGCTTTTGAATTCAGTATCTGAGCCCACTGAGAGTCCATTTCTACTGGTTTCTTGTTCAGTGTCACCTGAGAGTGGGTAACACTTTCCTGTTTCTTTGCATGAACTGCTATTTTGGGTTGAAAATTAGATATTTTATGTAATATATTGTAGTGATTCTAGATGTTTTCTTTTTCTTAGTGTTGTTTCTTTTTGTTGTTGTTGTTATCTGTATAGATTTTTGTCAGATTTAAAATCTATTTCTCTGTAGCCTGTGGCTGCTGGTATCTTTGCTATTAAAAAAAAATTCTCATTTTTATTTTTAATCTGACTTTTTTGGGAGTTGCCCCAGTATCTGCACAGCTGAGTTGTCAGCCAATGATTTGGGTAGTGGTTGTACTCAAACACCTCGAGTCTGTGGCTCTCAATTCTGGATAGTCTATTAGGTGGGCCTTGCTTACAATTCTGAAAAGTTTATAGGCCAGCCTATAGTATCAAACAGGTGAGGTTTGACCCTTTAGCTCTCATGATGCCATTAAACACATGGTTATTCTCCATCTCCCAGCACTCATTTGACAGTGCTGACTTTCTCTTCTGGCTCTACTGGTGCCCTGCCCCTAAATCCTGTCCATCTAGGTTTTCCTCTTATAGGAGCAAAATGATTGCCACATTTCTAGACCTTATATACTTACACAATACCAGAAGAGCAAGAAAGCTGCTGTTTACTAGAAGCCTCAGCCCAAGTCTTTGTGGGCTCATGTTTCTGAGTGGTTACATGACCTTCTCTGAAACTTTCAGCTGTCAAGAGAGTTAGGCTGTCTGGTTTAAATGGGAGGAATGATGCGCAGGAGGCAGCCAACAAATATGCTGTACATCCACACAAATTAACCCTAAATAATAAATGAATGAATGAATCGATTTGAACTGGCTCACCCACTTAGGCTCACATGCTCACAGTACTAAAAGCTGGCTGGGTGTGGTGGCTCCTGCCTGTAGTACCAGCACCATGGGAGGCTGAGGTGGGAGGATCATTTGAGGCCAGGAGTTCCAGACCAGCCTGGTCAACAAAGTATGTTATTTTTTTTAAATTAGCCCAACATGGTAGCCGATGCCTGCAGTCACAGCTACTCAGGAGGCTGGGGTGGGAGAATCGCTGTAGTTAGGAGGCTGTAGTGAGACATGCCCAAACCATTGCACTGCAGCCTGGGCAACAGAGCATTTCAGCTTAGGTGACACAACAAGATACTGTATCTTTAAAAAAAGGAAGAGCTGAACAAATCATGGCTCCAGAATGAAACTAGTTTTCATTCTGTCAGGCTTGCTTTTTCTCCTTTCTTCTCCTTAATGCCCCATTTCCTGCCTCTTGATATTGCAGAAAATACATCCATCAGCAACTATCTTAGTAATAATCTCCCCCTACACCCTTCCGTGTCCACATAACAACTTCGGGCAAAAGTTTAGCTTGGGTTCATGCCTATCCCTTGGCAGAATCAGCGTTGTCAGAGGCAAAGAATACTGTGATTTCCACACATACTCGCTCATCCCAGTAGTCAGAGGACACTGTTCTATTGCCAGAGAAGCAACGGGAAGTCTCTTCTAGGAGTCAAAACGCACCCCAGTATCCACTTTTAGGAGGCCCTTGAAATGTGAGGGCAACGGGGCTCCGCTTTCCTGGGTAGGAAACGTACAGGCCACGGGACAGACTGCCAGATTTCAGGAAAGTTGACCTGGGAGTACAGTGCAAAATGGATTGCAGCAGTCAATCTAACCGGTAACGATGTTCTAAAGAGAGTGTTACGCGTAGGAATGAAGCGATTGGGAGGGACCATCTATTCCAAGTCCTTTTTTCCTGCTAATCTGCCAACTTTTATAAAATCAGCAAGATTTCAAAAGACCCCTGGCTTACAGCCCCCATATGCATTTAGCGGAACAATTCTTCAAGCCCGCGCGGAGGTCTTCTGGAGAAAATTCAGTTCTACTAGCAAACTCAAATCTGCTGAGCAGTTTTCCCTGGGGTGCTGCTTCGTGAATGTTGAGCCAGAGCGGGTTGCTGGGCCAGCAATCCCGCCGCCCCGCAGGAGCCAGCACACACTCTAGGAACTCTGTACATGATCCCGACACCGAATTTTATTCGTCTCCTCCCACCGACCCTCGGCGCTTCCCTTCTCCAAACGCTCCCGAGACAGAGTTCCCACCTGAGCGAGAGATGCCCCACCCAGGCAAAGGCGGGGAAGATGCCCCACCCAGCCGCAGGCAGGGCGGCCTCCCGGGCTGGTTGGACTGGTTAGAGCGACTGAACCACACCGGCACAAGAAAAGGTCTCTACTTTGGTAGCTGGGGAACAGGCGGGCCGTCCCGGCGTGAAGACGAGAGCACTGTCCTTCCTTCAGACTGCCACTGGAGCTGACCCCACGCCACCTCCACCAGCGTGCGCTGGCGTAGGTGCACATTCCGCTGGGTCCCGCAGGCCAGGGACTGCGCAGGCGCCGGCCGAGCTGTAACACCGGGCGCGTTCTCTCGCGCGCTCCCTGGATCCCTCGAGCCCGGGGACCGAAGGAGGCGCGGTGCTTCCTGGGTGTTGTAGTTTGCTCTCTGAGGAGCGGCCCTCGGGCCGACTGGGCGCCGGGGCTCCGAGAACTACGTCTCCCAGCGTGTCCCGCGGGAGGGCGCCGGGCTTTTTGCCCTCGACGGCCTTGGCCGTCAGCGCGGAGAGGAGGGCTGGGGAAGCCGGCTGCGGCGGGAGGCGGGAGTGCGCGTGCGCGCTGGTCCGGCTCGTCCCGTTCCGTCCCAATCGTTGTAAACAGGCGGAGCTGGGCGGGGTGGGAATGGGGCGCCCGAGGCCGGCCTGGGGCGCAGCGCAGGAGGCGGCCGCGGCGGCTGCGGCGTGAGCGCGAGAAGGCTGCGGCGGGGCGGGCGGGCGCGCGACAGCGGCCACAGGTCAGTCGCAGGGAGCGGTCGCGTGCGAGGGTCGCGGCGCTGTTCCCCGGGTGCCCAAAGAGCCCTCTCCGGCGCCGGCCTCGCGCCCGCGTCTGTCAGGCGCCGCGCGGGGCTCGGCGCTCGCCGCGCGGGGCTTCGGAGTGAGGGGCGGGGGCGTGGCCACCCCCAGCGAGGGTCCTGCCGGGGAGTCTTCGCCCAGGTTCTTGCCCCTGGCTGTCGGAGGGCCTCCCTTAGAGACACCCACGCTCGCTATATGGGGCTCTCGGAGGAGAGCTGGGAGCGAGCCCTTCCCGCCACGGAGTCTCCAGGCCTCAGGGCAGCTCTCGGGGCGCACCTGGGCGGAGGAGGGGGGACGCAGCCCTCGCCGCTGGAGAGGAGTACCCGGCGTGGTGACCCGTCTCCCGGGCTCGCCCGGCGGACGAGGACGAAGCTCTCGGCGCTGCCCGCCGCTGGCGCTGCGCACCGGGCGCCTCTGGGTGCCGCGGTCCTTAATCCAAGTTTCGGTGGGGTGGACCGGCCGGTTTCGAGTTGCAGATTCTTTCACAACTCATTTTCGAGGATACTTATACCCAAAAGCTCTTGATTGAGGTCAGCTTTCTCTTTTAATGACTCGTGTGAGAGTGAAACAGGTTTTGCAACGTCCTCCACCGTCGGTCTTCCCTGAAGTGAATCGTGCCGGTTCAAGTTTGGGGTTCAACATTACAGAGCCTGCCCCTTGAGCAGGCGGCGTGTCTGAGGCCTACTCGAGTTCTTGAAGATCACGAACATCTTAGAGGTGTTCTGGGCTTGCATGTGCTTTGACATTGACTTAGCACACCGTCCGGCCTCTAGTAGGAAAGCGTTCTCTGGACTTGTTGTTTAGTGGACATGCTCTACTGCTGCAGTGCTTTGGGGAGTATTCCATCATACTTGGCAGTCATTCACCGAATATTTAAGTCGTGATAAGGAGCAGGCCCACTTTTGGCTCACAGAGGAAGTCCTTCTAAATGAATAAATGGGACTGTGGATGAGAAAGGTAACCTCACTTTGCGTCTTTAGAGTTATCTTGGTGATTTGATCCCCGCTTTGAGAATATCTTCCTAAAAATGAGTGGTTGCCGTAAGCTGTGGTGGTGGTAGGAGGTCAGTAGAGTGGTTCCTACTTTTCATTCAGAGTATTCCGTAGATCACGTGGGGTAGGCTAGTTTAACCAGTTTTTGAGAAGTAATTCTTCAAAGTATCTTGAAACAATGCCGTGCAACCTGATTTGCTGTCTCTTCAAAAATATTATTTCTAGTTATAGATCTTACAGGGATGATTTCTCCCTGTAAGAAAGATGGATGTGATATTAAAAAGTGCATGTTAACTTTAACTTGTGCAGTTAAGAGTTGCACACTTGTTTGCTTGGGAGGGAGAGATTGGATCTAGAACATAACCTGAAAGCATAGTCTTTTTTGAAAGAAAATCACTTTGAACAAGGATTTCATTTTTAAGGAAAAAAATAAAAAATAAAAAATCAAGAAAATCCCTAATAGAAACTTATGTTATTATATATAAGAAGGACCAAAGAAAAATGCAGATTATTTAGAACACAGGAATTCATATGCAGCAGGTACTGTGGCCAGGTGAAGAGGACTTAAGATGGATAATGCAGTTGTCCCTTCCTTCAGGGTGTTCGCACTTTCTTATTTGAACTGTCAACACCTACAATGTGTTTTTAAGGTTGTTTTAATTGGAGAAAGTATGAGGCAGTAGTGTAGTACAAAAGAAGCAGTGGTCAGTTACTTAAGAGATGAAAAGGACAGGTTGAGGAAGGGGGCAGTGGTAAAGAAAAATTATGTATAGAAATTGATGAAAACACATGTATGGGCCTAGAAAGAATGGGCAATTAGGTAGAAGGAATAGTGTGAGCAAAAGTGTGGGAGTCTAAAGTTAGCAAGTCGAGGGTGGTGGTAAGACTGGTGGTAAGACACGAAATGGGAAGGTAGGCAGAGATCACATCATATGCATAGTTTTCTAGGCCATCAAAGTAATCTCAGCTTTGGAAAGCAGATAGGAATCATTGAGATAGGACAAAGAAGAGAGACCTAAGTCAGCTCAACCCATTTTTAACCCTCTGCTGAGTGTCAGGCACTACATTAAAGAAGGTTTAGTCTTGACTGAGGGAGAAATTAGAGGGAGGAAGGAAGGAACTTGAGGTAGAGGGAAGGTTAGACAGAGACATGTAGGTAAGAAAGAGCTTGGAACACTTTTTTTTTTTTTAAGCACAATTTATTGAGAGGACAGAAAAGCTCGCACTGTGGGAGGGGACCCAAGGAGGTTGCCGCTTGGAACACTTTTAAGAATGGAAGTTGTTTTTTATAGCTGTAGCACTGTGTAGTGGTAAGTAGCAGAAGATAAGGCTGCACAGATAGAGAAGTATTGCATGTTAGTCTGAGGACTTTTTAGGTAGGCAATAATGGAGTTCATGCATTTTAATTAGAAAAGAGACATGATAAGATTCTTACCTTCTCTCCAAGCCTCCTGCGACCCATACAATTCTAGAATTGTATGGGTCGCAGGAGGCTTGGAGAGAAGGTAAGAATGAATGCAGAAAGACTGGTTAGGAGGTTTTCATAATAATTGAGGTGAAATGGGTCTAAACTAAAGCCGTATCAGTGGGGGTACAGAGAAGGAGGTTAACAGAAATATTTAGAAAGTAGAATTCATAGGATTTGGATATGAAAAGTGAGGGAGAAATAATAGGATAAGATGACTTAACTTGGATTTTAACTTGGGTGATTGAATAAACAATAGTACAGTGGTATTGACGGAATTCAGGAAGAGGAGCAGATTTGGGGAGGAACAGTACTTTTTATCTTTTGACTATATTGAGTGGACATTATCTGTGAAACATCCCGGTGGAATCATCTGCTATGGAATTGTGTATGTGGATTTGGAGTGCGAGAGAGGTCTTGATGTGTGAGTCATTAGGCTATATTATAACTGGTAACTGAAGCCATTGATTTAGATAACACCAAAATAAGTTTATTGTCATAAAGTAGTTCTAGAAATACTCCTTGGAGAACAACAACATTTAAAGCCAGACAGAGAAAGAAGGGCTGGAAAAAGAAATTCCCAACTATTTAAAGATTTAGAGAAATCATGAGAAAATGTCATAGACACCCAAATGGGATAATTTTTAAAGGAAGCTACTTTACAACTAACTCTTCAGAAAGAATAAAAATTAATTAAAAAGATAAAAGCCGTACTTCAAATGCTTTGAGAAGTTGAGTAAAACAAGGATTATTAGGAGTCTATTGAATGTGATAACTAAACTATCAAATTTTTCAACTACATGAGAGCTGAAAGGCAGTTTTGGTAGAATGGTTTGGGAAGAAGAGTTGAGATAATGGGAGGTCAGAGAGTGTAAAAGCATATGTAGATTATTTCAAGAATAAAATAAACCTTAGCTGTGAGAAAAAGAATAGAAAGACATGGTAGCAGTGAGTGACAAAGGGTTCAGGGAGGGATTTTTAGCATGGCAAAGACTGGAATACTTTTTGAAAAATAGCATTATTGAAATATAATTCATAAACCCATAAAATTCACCTTTTTAAATTGTACAGTTGGTTTTTAGTACAGATGCTCTTCAACTTATGGGGTTATGTCCTGATAAACTCATCGTATGTTGAAAATATCCTATGTAAAAAATACATTAAATGCGCCTTACCTACCAAACATCATAGCTTAGCCTAGCCTACCTTAAATGTACTCAGAACACTTACATTAGCCTATAGTTGGGCAGAACCATCTAACACAAAGCATATTTTGTAATAAAGCGCTGAATATCTCATGCAATTTATTGAATACTATACTGAAAATGAAAAACAGAATGGTTGTGTGGGTATCATCGTAAAGTTGAAAAATCATTGGGTTGAATCATCCTAAGTTGGGAATCATCTGTATATTCGCAAAATTATGTAGCCATCACTACAGTCAATATTAGGATATTTTCGTTATCCCAGAAAAAGAAACCTCTTACCCATCAGCAGTCCTACTCACCCGCTGGCACTCTGCCCCCAATGGCAACCATTTATCTACTTTCTGTTGGCGTTGACTTGCCTATTCTGGGTATTCTTTATAAATGAAATCATAAATATGATACTTTGTGACTGACTTCCTTCGCTTAGCATGTTTCCAAAGTTCATTCATTTCTTTTTATTGCTGCATACTACTACATTGTCTGGATAATACCACATTTTATTTATCCATTCATCTGTTGATAAACATTTAAGTTGTTTTTCCTTTTTGGCTATTATGAATTAATGCCAATGTGAATATTTATGTTCAAGTTTTTATGTTGGCATGTTTTTCATTTCTCTTGTGTATACACCTGGGAGTTGAATTGCTGGGTATAGTATAAGAAATACGTGTTTGGACTTTCTCTCAGGTTTTTGGCCCAGAACTTCTAAGACTCTTGGAATTTCTTGAATAATAGAGATGATAGGAAGATCTTTTGGTATTTATAATAAGTTTCTTTCAATTATATCTCAGTTTATGCTAATAAAGAGACTCTTAATGGGCCCCTAGATAAATTCAGGATAGGGACTGGTTGCCAGAAAAATGAACCATGTGATTAAAGCGTTGGAACTTTCAGCCCCACCTCTGTGTGTGGGGAGAACGACTGGAGATTGAGTTCAGTTGCCAGTAGCCGATGATTTAATCAGCCATGCGCATGAAATGAGACCTCCTTAAAAACCTCTAAATGATGGGCTTCAGAGAGCTTCAGGGAGAGTGTTACACCCCAACTTCACAGGACAGAAGCTACTATACTTGGAATGCTTCTGAACCTTACCCTGTGTGCCTTTTCGTTTGGTTGCTCATTTATATCCTTTGTAATAGTCTAGTAAGCCTAAGTAAAGTGTTTCCAACACAAGGAGGGAGTTGTGAGAACCCAATTTACAGCTGTTTGGTCAGAAGTACGGGTTATAATGTGGGATTGGTGACTGGTGACTGAAACAAGTCAGCTATTAAACCTGTAGAGTTTGACATTAAATCTGGGCAGTTAGTGTTAGAATTTAACTGAATTACAGGACACCCATTTGGTATCTGGAGAGTTGGAGAACTGGTTATTGATGTGGAAAAAACTCACACATTTGGTGTCAAGTGTTGTCAAAAAATGACTTATGTGGTAATTCTTATGTTTAACAGTTTGTGGAACTGCCAAACTGTTTCCCAAAGCATCTGCACCATTTCACAACCCAGTCCTTCAATTTCTCTACATCTTTGCTAACACTTGCTATTTTCTTTTTTTAAAATCATGGATATCCTAGTTGGTGTGAAGTGATAATCATATTGTGGGTTTGATTTACATGTCCCCAATGGCTGATGATGAGCATCTTTTCATGTGCTCGTTGGCCATTTATGTATCTTCTTTGGAGAAATTTCTGTTGAAGTTCTTGTCCATTTTTTAATTGTGTTGTCTTTTTTGCTAGTGAAGTGTAAGTGTTCTTTGCATATTTTGAATACTAGGTGCTTATCAAATATATGATGTACACATACTTCTCTCATTTTCTCAGTTGTCGTTTTTTTCATTTCTACCTCCTTTCGTGTTCAACAGATATTTTCTTGTGTACTATTTTAATTCCTTTTTTAAATTTGTTATGTATTTTCAAGTTGTTTTCTTAATAGTTGCCCTGAGATTACAATTAGCATCTTAACTTATAATAATCTAGTTCAGAATTATAACAATTTCAACAGCGTAAAAAACTTTCATATAACCCTACCCCCCTTTATGCCGTTGTCACAATTATATCTTTATACATTATATGCCCATCAACACTGATTTACAGCTTTATGTGTTGTTAACTTAAATCAGATATGAGAAAGAAGAAATATTAACAAAAATACATCGATACTCTTTTTTTTTTGAGTTGGAGTCTCACTCTGTCGCCCAGACTGGAGTGCAGTGGCTGCTCCCGGCCACTGCAGCCTTGACCTGCTGAGTTCTGGCAATTTATATTTTCCTATGTAGTGTTCTTTACTCACGTAGATTTAAGTTATTGTTTAGTGTCTTTGCATATCAGTATGAAGGTCTACCTTTAGCATTTTATTGTAGGGTAAGTCTACTAGTGATGAATTCTGTCAGTTCTTCTTTCTTTTCTTTTTTGAGTTGGAATCTCACTCTGTCACCCAGGCTGGAGTGCAGTGGCACACTCAGCCACCACAGCCTTGACCTGCCGGCTCAGATGATCCTTCTGCCCCAGCCTTCCAAGTAGCTGGAACCACAGATGTGCACCACCACGCCCTGCTAATTGTTTTTATTAATTGTAGAGACGAGGTCTCACCAAGTTGTCCTGGCTGGTCTCAAAGCCCTGAACTCAGGCAATCTTCTTGTCTCCACCTCCCAAAGTGCTGGGGATGCAGGCATGAGCCACCATGCCCAGCTCTCTCATCTTTTCTAATTCTGAAATGTATTAATTTCTTTTTAGTTTTTGAAGAATAATTTTGCCAGATCAAGAATTATTTGTTGACAAGTTTTTTTCTTTCTTTCAATACTTTGCTTATGTCTTCCCACTGCCTTCTAGTCTTTGTGGTTCTGATGAAAAGTCAGCTGTTAATGTTACTGATGAGTACTCCTGCTTCTTTCAAGATTTTTTGTCTTTCAACTGTTTGATTAAGATGCATTTTGGTGTGAATCTCTTTGAGTTTAAACTACTTGGGGTTTGTTGAACTTCTGCATTACATTGGGAAATTTTTGGTCAGTATTTCTTCAAATATTCTTTCTGCTCCTTTCTCTCCTTTTGGGACTCCTGTTATGTGTATTATGGTATGCCTGGTTCGTGTACATATCTTATACTTTCTTCATTCTTTTTTCTTTCCTTTCCTCAGATTGGCCTATCTCAGTTGAGACCTATCTTTATGTTCATTTGTTCTTTGTTCTCCCTACTCAAATAAATTATTAAGCCTTTCTAGTGAATGTTTCATTTCAGTTATTGTATTTTTCACCTCCATAATTTCTATTTTTTTTTTAAATAATTTCTACCTCTTTATCGATGTACTCTTATTGGTGAGACAGAGTTCTAAGCTTTCTTGTAGTTCATAAACCATAGTTTCCTTTTCTTTTTTAACATACTTTAAATAGCTGATTTAAAATTTTTAGGTAATAAATTGAATATCTGGGCTTCCTAAGGATGGTTTCTTTTTCCTCTTTATGGGCCATTCCTTCTTGTTTCTTTGCATGCCTGTAATTTTTTGTGGAATTTGGGCATTTTAAATATTATAATGTGCAACTCTGAAAGTAAAATTCTCCCCTATCTCCATGGATGTTGTTGGTGCTTGTTGTAGTGTTGTTAGTTTGTTCAGTGACTTTTTAAAATTAGTTTTAAAACTAATTTTAAAAAGTCTGTGCTTTGTACCCATTGAAGTCTGTATTCTGTTGCTTAGTAGTCAGCTAATGATTAAACAGGGATTTCCTTAAACACCTGGAACCAAAATCATCTTTCAGTCTTTGCAGAGAGGCACTGTGTATCTGCTGGTGTACACATTCAGCACTCAGCCAGTTTATGCTCTGCCTTGACCTTCATTTCCTGTTTATGCAAAGCCTCAAGGTCATCCAGAGGTGAAAGCACAGGGCCTTCTCAGGTCTTTCTTAAGCACTGCACCGCCATAGGACTATGCATTGCCTCCTAGATTCCCAGAAATATGTTGAAGCTGTTCAAAGCTCTCATTTCCCAACATATGTCATTCTCCAGATCTAACGCAGCAGCTCCAAATCTGAGGGGGTTGCACACAATGTTTACCTATTCCACAAAAAGTCATCCAGAGATCCAGCAGGAAGAGACATTGGTTTATTGCATTTACAGGTGCGTCACCACTGGCAACAGGACAGTGATGATGAGAGAATCTGCACCTTGTAACAGCACAGCAAACATTTTTATAATCAAGAAGTTAATTATTCAAATTCCTATACAGTGTTTACAATCACATTGAGTGACAACTACATTGTCTTTAGGTTGTTTTGTTACTTGCATCTTGTGACTTGTTAACCCCATGACTTGTTTCAGTGAATATGCATATCCTGCAGATTAGTAGCCTTGGCCAGGGGTGTTCTCTGGGCAAAGAGCTGAAAGAAGCCAGATGTGGGGGATAGAGAAACAATATCCAGACACTTATCCCACACTCCATCCCTACATGGACCTCTTTCTACCGTTACAGTCTTCACGTAACATTGATCTTCCACAAGTTCCCTGAGGTGGACGCACAAATCAAACATTGCATCCATATCACACATATAAGGCCACAGAATCCAAACAACAAAATCACTATAGTGATTATAATTCCTATGATTATTTTTTGGCAGGAAGAACTCAGTGACCCAAATCACTTGGAAAGGGGGTCTTTGGCAATTTGGAAAAACAGCACTAATTTCAGTGTTCAGGGCCTTAAGGGCCATAGACATGTTATGACCACTTTCAGGAATGTACATGCAACATTCATTTTCATTCTCCATTGCATCCCTGATGTGGCCAATGCGGGGATCTCTGAACAAACCCAGCATGCTGATTTGTTGTGTACTGGAGTGAGGATCCCCACCCATTGGAGGAACTATTCCTGGAGTCGCAGCTAAGGGTGGTAAAATAAATGTTTGAGAGGAACAAGGAGAGGCAAATTTCTGTTATCAGGCAAAACACATCCAACATTCCTGTCCTGTGACAACATTGTGACACTTTGGGGAGGTCTGCCTGACCTGGTATACCATGCCCTATCAGGCCTAGGAGCCTTCCTCTCCATGACATAAAAGGACAGTGCGGGTGTCCTAGATTGCCACATAGAAAGTATATTTCCCTCTTGGGTATTTGAGACCCAGGGCTATTACACTTAACAGTATTTATCTATTTTCCCACAGCCATAGTACAAATACCTAAATTATGAACTCTCTCCTCTCCCCACGGAGGCAGCAGGGAGCACCAGTGGGGTTCAGTTTGAACTTCCCAAGGCCAATGGAGAATAGTCTCTCTAGGAACTGTGTGCTATGGGGCAGGCAGCAGTAGGCTATTCTTGCTTCCCCAGTTTGGTCGCAGTGATGATTCATGCATCCAGATTTGCCTCCTCAGGAGCGTCGCCCACAGTTGTGTCAGCGCATCTAAGGGTGCTGACAGCCAGCATGGGTTCTCTGAGAGTGTAGATTGCTTCATGCAATCAGGTAGTCCACTTCTGCAATGAGTCTTGATCTGTTTTCAAAGTGTCTTTTATGCCATTGTATCTTTCTATTAGACCAGTGCCTGCGAGATTGTAGGGTAGGTGAATTTGCTAATCAATATTTAGCTGCTCAGTCCATTGTTAGACTTGGTATCCAGTAAAGTGGGTTCCCTGGTTGCTTTTGATGACTTCAGGGGTGCTGAATGCTGCCAAGAGCTGTGTCAGTCTGATGGTTGAGCACTATGTCACTCGCTTATTATGGAAGGCCTGCAGGAATCCTGTAGTAGCATCAGCACAAGTGAGAGCAACCCAGGTCCCTTCCAACATGGGAACAGGGCCAATATAGTCCACTTGCTGGCGGGTTCCAGGGCTCACAGCCCCATTTGACATGTCCACTTTCTTCTGGCAGTCTCTATGAGTGCCTTGCAGCACATATCAAGCAATTGTTGCAAGTAGTCACTATGTCAGAGTATTTAATGGGAAGCCCCCAAGCTTTTGCAACTTTCCACTGTTTTCTGGCCTACATGTTTCATCTTATGATGTAGACAACTCTGCAGGGTAGAGTATCCAGAAACGTGGAAGATAGTGATTATCTTTTGGAGGCTTATGGCATAAATGTCCTGCCACATATCTTGGCCCCACAGGGGCTTGTTCTTAATTGTCCATTGCTGCTTGTGCCATTGTGGCATCCACAGCGTCAACTCTTTGAACACTGCCCAGCTTTCTGTGCAAATTGTAGTGCGTCTGGCTCTTTGGATATCACCAGCCACACTGCCTGCAACTCTGCCCACTGACTGCTCTGCCCAGACCTGTCTTCCATCCAGATAGTCTCTGTTTTTGGCTGATATTCAATGACTTGCCATGTAGGGGGTTTCCCCTGGATTGATCTATCTGTGTACCAAATCTCTTCTGAAATGGTATGCCCTCCATAATGGTTAATGGGGTAATAACTGTTTGCTCCCCCGCATGCTCAATTGCGTCAATGTGTGTTATCGGTCCTAGCAGCTGCTGCACTTCCTGGCTTAAAGGACTTATGAAGAGATTGCTATGCTGCCAGAGATATGCTTGCCATTTGGTCAGGGTCATAGTCTGCATGGCTCAGCTGTGGGGCCTATGACAGTTACTGAGGATTGTCCTGTAGTGGGCTCTATTGCCAAGAGAGCTTGATATACTGCATTGACCTGCTGTTCAGTGGGACTGTAATGGGTTTCGGCACCCTTCCAGGTCTGTGACCAAAGGCCAATGGGAAGGTGAGCTTTTTCCCTGTTTCTGCCAGAGCCCCGAAGTATACTCTCCCTGAGTAACATTCACATCCAATTCATAGGGAAGAGATTGGTTTAGAATGCCAAGTGTTTGCATGGCACCCATAGTGCTTTTTGGCAGCACTGATTGCCTGTTGGCACTCCTCTGTCCAGTCCCACTGCGATCCTTTTTTGGTCAATCTGTATAGAGGTTATACAATATGCACTAAATGTGGGAAATATGCCTGCCAACACCCCAACAAGCCCCCAGATTCCTGCAGCCGTTTGGGAACTGTTGGATGGGGAAAAGCCTGAATCTTAATCAATAACAGCTGAAGGCATTACTTTTGTCTTACCAGACCAAATAACCCCCAAGAATTTGACAGACAAGTCAGATCCTTGCAGCTTGTTTTGATTCACTGCCCATCCTTTCTCCTGCAAATATTCCATCAGCTGGGGTGCTGTCTACTCTAGGTCTATAAGAGAATGTGAGGTTAGCATGACACCATCTATATAATGAAATAGAGACACTGATGCAGGTCGCCCCCAGCTTTCCAAATCTTGAGCGACCATACCTTGACATCACATAGTGCTATTCAAATACTCCATCAGCAGCACCGCAAACATCCATTGTCTTTCTTTTCAAGTGAATGCAAACTGGTCTTGACAGTTGCATAAATGTCAATACTAAAAAAATTAGCCAAATCCACTACAAAATGGTGTATGCCCAGTTGTGTCCCTAATTGGTCCAGTGTATCAGCAATATTGGGTACAGCAGCTTGCAGAGGAGGTACAACTTTATTTAATCCCTGGTAGTCTACCGTCATTCTCCAAGTACCATCTGGTTTCCTTACTGACCGTACCGGAAACTTATAGGGGCTGTGAGCAGGGCAGATTATATTAACCTTTGCCACTTCCTATGTGATTTCTCCAATTTCTTTGTGCCCACCAGGTAAGAGGAATTGCTTGGTAGCCACCACCTGCTGTGGTGCTGGCAGGACCACAGGTAGGTGTTTGGCGTGCCTTCTGATTGTAGCTTTCACTGTCTTCACTCACAAGTGAAATTTGCCTGTGCTAGTTTCTAAACACAACCCTTGCAGCACACCAGTTCCTAGTATGCACTTCTTGATGGGAGACATATACACAGCAGAGGGCCTAGGGGGCAGGCGGCCAGTGCACAGGGTTAGCATGCCCTGACCCTTTGAACCTTGATTGATTTATCTCCATCCTCATCTATAGCAGTTAGGGGCCCTTCACATTTACTTGGGTTACCATATATTAGGGTGCATTTAGCTCCAGAATCCACCAAAGCTGTTACTCTTTGTATTTTCTCTGGGGTCCAGTATGTAGCAAGCTCGGCATGCTTCGGACCAATGGAGGAGACTCAAACATCCTCCCTGTCTTGGCTGCACCCCTAGGCCTGAAACCAAGGCCAGGATGAAAGGTCGTCATCCTCTGGGGAGTACTAGGTTCAACTCGAGGTGTGAGTGACCATTCCATGACTCCGTCCCTCATTATATCTTATAGCTTCAAGGGGCGGACTTCCTTGTTACAGGGGGTCTCCTCTAATACCTGCACCTCAGCCCTCCTTTCTGAGGTTGGTTGGTAAAGCTTTTATTTGGGAAGTTGCTTCCAAAATCCCACCAACACTGCTTTGGGCTGCTTGTCTGTCTTGTTCAGATTCACCTCTGCCTTAATCAAATCTATCCACGTTTGCGTACAGATCATGTTTATGGGGTCCTCTTTCCCTTTTTCCCCCTTCAGGTTTCTTTCACCTTTCGCACTCCCTGCTTCTGCCTAATCCCTGTTTCTCCTAGGCGTGCAGTAGCCTGCAATGGGCTCCTGCACCGTCCCACCTACTAGCTGGGATAGCACAGATATCAAGAGTTCCCTAAGAGGAAGGTAGGACTGAGTGCACCACTTTATCTTGCATTGCAGCTGTAAAGGGTCCTGTGTCCAGCCCTTCAAAGGAGTTTGCGTATATGGCATGATGCAGCCTCAACTTTTGGAGGTAATCCTGAGCTCCTCCATGGTGTTTTTGTAGACAGTATTTTCTCTTTCTCGTCTTTGCTTTATTTCTAAAGGATTTTAGGCAGTTAATCAAGATATAAGATAATGAGCTTTTTTTTTTTTTTTGGCTGTTACACACGGTACTACAATAAGGATACTTTTACTTACATTTTTTCTTACTTTTGTGTGTTTATGGGGTAAGGTCCTAACAGTGGAATTGCTAGGTCAGAATATTAACTTATAGATATTGTGAATAGATATTGCTAAGTTGTCTTCCTTAATCTGTCAGTTTACACCTCTACCAATAGTGTATAAGAGTGTTTTTTTCTTCACACCCTCCTTAATATGGGGTGTCAAACTTGTTCATCTTTAGAAAATTGGTGGTTGGAAAGGACATCTCTTTCATTTGCTGTTCTTTCATTTTCATAGTCTTTTATTTGTGCTCAATGTTCATATTCTTTACTCATTTTTCTGATTTTTAAGAATGTCACTTTGTAAATTACTTGTCATGTCTGGTGCCAGTATTTTTTTCCAATTTCTTGTTTGTCTTTTGGAGTTTATGATATTTTAAAATGTAAATAAGCTTTTCTGAAGGCCTTTTCAAATGGAAAATTAAGGAAAGAGAAAGCAGTGAAATTCTTCCCTTTTCAGACTTTTATATGGAGGAAAAATATGTCTGCAGATTTTTCTGTACTCTTCCTTTGTGGGTGGTTAATAGCAAAAAGGTTATGGAATGTGGTCAAAGTGCACAACTATGTTCCAGACAGAGAGCTAAGATTTGAACCTAGATTATCTGCCAGATGCCAATACCCATATACTTCCTGTTGACTAAATTAACTCTCCATCAGTATATTTCCCAGTTTCTTTACAGATGGATAGGGGGCTGGGTGAGATGGGAATATGACTGCATTTTTAGCTTAACAAAACATTTAAAATTTAACTTACTTTTGAAAAAGAGAATACCCATGGTGCATAGGGTGAAAAGTATGTCTCCTCTTTACCCTTTTTTCTCAACCATTTAAAATCTTTCTGAAGGGATAACAATTTAACATTTACTTGTATATCCTTCCAAAGATATTTTATGTACATAAAAGCAAAGATGTATGTGTGAACATGAATATATTCAAAACGGTTATGATGTAATATGTAGAGGAAAGAAATCAATATTTGTTGACACCTACTCTGTTACAGGAATTGAACTTATTTCTTTATATATATATATGAGTGAAGTTCTTCACACTTAACACCTTGAAAGGTTATACAATTATTTAAATATGAAGCTTTTGCATAAAAGATTAGTGAAACAAAAATACCAGCAGAACTCATTTGGAATTGCTTTCAGAGCTGGCACCATGAGGTAGTGAAGCATGGTAGTCCATCATCAAATGAAGGTTAAATTAATACAAAAGCACTAAAAATTGAGAGCCAGGTTTTGTGTTGGGTTGGGAATAAAACTACATACCATTGTCACTGCTTAAAAGTGAGATATACTTGACAGTTATAAAACAATGTTTTTATGTGGCTAGAACTTTCCCTGTAAACTTTTTTATATGTGGTGACCTTTCACAGTCTACTAGTGATAGGTGCCTTTTAGATAAATACAACTGGATAAGGAACTATTACTGAGAAATGAAGGGTTAGGGTAAGATGAGGGGAGAAGGTTTTTAAGGAAAATTCAAAAGTTGAAGCAGCATATTTACTACGTTAGCAGTTTCCAGTGGTTCCTTCCAATATAGAAATATGACTGAAGAACTTTGACTTTTTGCTTGGGAAACTTAGGGGAAAAGAAATTGCAAATATAAAACTGATGAAAAAGAATACTTAAGTCTATTTTGTAACCACTACTGAGTTAGCAAACAATCAAAAGGCGGCAGGTAGCATTGTAAATTTTTCATTGAAGTTTAGTGTTTTAAGAAAATGAGCATATTATGCCATTAGAGTTTTCAATTAATGACTTAGAAGCATTTGGTTATATAAAAATTTTATGCAGTCAACTGAAACCATAAAAGCATAGTTTCCACTCTTTACGGTTAAATGATGGAATAGTTTTACATGATGATAATCAGTCACAGAATATCAATTACAGAACAACAACAATCTATTGACTTGCTCTGTGTGTGTGAAAGGACCAAGATGGAGTTGATATACTCAATGAGCAGCCATCTTGACACTGCCTAGTTGTGTCATATTCTCTTAACATGACCTAGCTTGCCTTCTAATCAAGGACAGCACCCATTTCTCAGAGGTAGCTATTGATAATTGTTTTATAACCCCCTCTCCAGTTTGTTTTGTAAGCCAGCTAACCTAATCAACTCTTCGTGATCTTCATGACACAGACCCCCATCAACATGGCATCAATCATGTGACTGGCATACCCATCTGCCTGCTATCACCCGACATCAAAACTTATGCATACTTGTCTCCTTCATGATGATGTGAAAAAGATCACTTCTACCCAATCACCTTAACGAACTACCCCCTCAAAGGGAAAATTTAAAAGCATCTAACCTCAAGCAGCCATTTGTCATTGTTTTGTTAAGGACTGGCCAGGCCATGTGTTCTTTGAGCTATGGCCGCCTTGTCCTCTTAGCTTTGGCCTTCTCACCTACCTTGGGGAGGTGAATCTCCTCTCTCTGTCTGTTTGTCTGTTCTCTCTCTCTCGTTTACTTTCTAAATGAACTATATTTTCTAGTCTAACTTCTGTGCAATTTGCATCCTTTGCATGGCACTGGATTCCAGACCACAATCCCCCTGGGGGGTCTTACCTAACATTTTGGAGGCCCCATTGGGATTTTGGTATCGAACATTTTTGGAGGTCCCACTGAAATTCTGGTACCTAACAGTGTGCATGTAAACGTTTTTAAAAAGCAAATAATGATTATTAACATTTAACAACTTAATTTGAACTTTTTATTTGTTGTATAATAGTTTAGTAAATGATGCTTTTATTCTGTTTTTCTTTCTTTTTTAATAGGTCAGTAGTTTTTATTTTTATTATTTTTCTTTTAAAAAAAAATTTCAATAGCTTTGGGGATACAGAGTTTTTGGACTGGGCTTTAATAGTACCTACCACCCCCACCTGTGCGCATTGTACCCAACAGATGATTTTTTTTTTTTTTTTGTCCTTTTATACCTCGCCTCTCCCCGTTCCGAGTTTCTAGTGTCCATTATACCATTCCCTGTATCTTTGCATATCCTTAGCTAAGGTTCCACTTATAAGTAAGAATATACGGTATTTGATTTTCTGTTCTTGAGTTAGTTCACATAGGATGATGTTCTCCAAGTTGCTGCAAAAGACGTTATTTCATTCTTTTTGATAGCTGAATAGTATTCCATAGTGTATATATACCACATTTTCATTATCCACTGATCAGTTGGTGGACATTTAGGTTGATTCTACATCTTTGCAATTGTGAATTGTACTGCAATGAACATGTGGTTGCTGGTGTCTTTTTATATAAAGACCTCTGTTTTTCTTTTTTTAAGAAAAATAGGTCAGGCGTGGTGGCTCTCACCTACAATCCCAGCTCTTTGGGAGGCCCAGGTAAAAGGATTGCCTGACCCCATGGGTTTGAGACCAGTCTGGCCAACTTGACGAGACCTCATCTCTACAATAAATCAAAAAAATTAGCCGACATGGTGGCGCAGCCTGTAGTTACGGCTACTTGGAAGGCTGAGGCAGAAGGATTGCCTAAGCCTAGCCGGTCGAGGCTGCGATGGCTGTGAGCATGCCACTGTACATGCCTGGGTGACAGTGAGACTCTGACTCAAAAGAAAAAGAAAAGAAAAGAATTTACTAGGGGCCAGGCATGGTAGCTCATGCCTGTCATCCTAGCACTTTGGAAGTCCAAGGCAAGAGGATAACTTTAGCCCAGGAGTTCAAGACCATCCTGGGCAACATAGTGAGACCCTGTCTCTACAAAAATTAAAATTAAAAAAAATAAGCCAGGCGTGGTGGTGTATGCCTTTAGGTCTAGTTACTCAGGAGACTGAGGCAGGAGGATCACTTGAGCCCAGGAGTTCAAGGTTACAGTAGGTTGTAATTGCCCTACTGAACTCTAATCTGGGTGACAAAGCAAGAACCTTTCTCTTACAGGTGTGTAGGTAAAGAGTTTAGTTCCTATTTGGCATTTTAATCCTAAATCTTGACTTTTGGCCTATTTTGCTTATATGAGATTGGTATTTTACTTCTGTCTCCAGATTTTATTTAATTTCAGGAAATGTTACAGCTGCTGCTGTTAATTGTTATACAGTGCCTTTATATCCTAGATAATTATTTTATTCCTATTCTCCATTCCTGTTCACTGAAACATTACTTTAAAAACTGTAATCTAGCCAGGCTCGGTGGCTCAGCCTGTAATCCCGCGCCTTTGGGAGGCTGAGGTGAGTGGATTGCCTGAGCCCGCGGGTTCGAGACCCGCCTGGGCAGGCGAGACCTCATCTCTACAATAAATCAAAAAATTAGCCGGGCGTGGTAGCGCACATCTGTAGTTCCAGCTACGTGGAAGGCTGAGGCGGAAGGATCGCCAGAGCCCAGCAGGTCGAGGCTGCGGTGGCCGGTAGCGGCCACTGCACTCCAGTCTGGGCGACAGAGTGAGACTCCAACTCAAAAAAAAAAAAAAACTGTAATCTTCATGAAGTGGTAGTTCTTACCAGGCCAAGATAACTGACAATTTCATGTCTTTTAAATGTTTAGAGATTACCTGTTAAGAAGCATCTAGTTAGAATTGTCAGTTGAGCCTTTTCTTTAACTATCATGGATGATATTGTACCTACTTGTTATTCTGTATCCATCAGTAATTAATGTTAGTAATGTGAGATGATTTTCACCTCATTTTTAGGAAAATTTTTATTTAAAGAGAATTATAAAAAGTAATACATATTTGTTTTTTAAAATTTAAGCAGTATGAAAATAGAAGTCTGCCCCCCATCCTTTTGTACCAAATCCTATATGTTAACCCAGATGTCATTTCATCTATGTATTCTTCAGTGTCTATCTCTAAACTTAACTATAACACAATGATCATACCTAAAAAAAATTAATGATTGTATAAAATATCCCGTTCATTTTCAGATTTCCTTGATTGTCTCATAAAGTTTTTTTCTACAGTTTTTTTAGATCAGGATCCAAATAAGGTCCATACATGGCAATTGGTTGTCTCTTAAATCTTTCTCTTTTTTTCCCAATTTATTCCCATGTTTATTGCACTATTTATGTATTTTTTAACCTTTTTTAGTAATACATTTTATTTTTTTAGAAGTATTTGAGAACAGCAAAATTGCAGAAAGTACAGAGACTTTCATACTCATTTTTCCCCTCCCCCAGTGCCCAGCCTCCCCCACTATTGACATCCTATATCAGAATGGTACGTTTGTTATTCCATGAGTTTGGACAAATGAATAATGAGCATATTTATCCATCACACCAAGGATATCTTGGTTTCTTTAAGTTTGAGCAGCTATGAATACAGCTGCTATAAATTTCCATATGCGGATTTTTGTGGGGACATAAGTTCTCACCTCATTTGGGTAAATACTCAGGAGTGCTATTGCTGGATCATGTGGTAAGAGTATGTTTAATTTTGTAAGAAACTTCCAAACTCCCGCAGTGGCTGTGCCAAATTGCATTTCCATCAGCAATGAATGGGAGCTCTTGTTCACATCCTTTGTGTTGTCCATGTTTTGGATTTTGCCATAATAATAATGTGTAGTGGTATCCCAGTGTTGTTTTAATTTGTAATTCTCTAATGACTTGATCCTGAGCATCTTTTCATGTGCTTCTTCATAGCTTCAATGAAGGGTCTATTTAGGTCTTTCACCCATTTTAAAAATTGAGTTGGTGTTCTTATTGTTGAGAGATAAGAGGGTTTTTTGTATATTTTGAATAGCGGTACACTACTTTATCAGATATATTTTCCATAAATATTTTTTACCTGTGTAGCTTGTCTTTTCATTTTTCAGTCGTAAGTCTCTTAGTTTTGTGTTCACTCCCCTGTTCAGCCTCCTTTCCTTCTTTTTTTTTTTCTTATAGAATATTAACTAAAAATAAACAAATTGTCCTTTATATCATAAGCATTTATATTATATATGTTTTCATCCACAGTTCCTGGCTTATAACTCTTACAGCTTATGTTATTTGAGTGACTAACACTCAATAAGCATATATTTTGCTAAAGTATTTTGCCTGTTGTCTTTGATTCCTGAAGCAGTTTCAGAAGAGTTTTTGAATGATAAAGGTGAAAGAGTCTTTTGTTGGAATGTTGGGCACTTTGGGTCTCAGACCCTTTCTCTCTGATCTTCTCTTGGCCTCCTCTCTGTTCCTTTTTATCGTCAATAAAAATGAAAATATACTCCAGTCTTTCCTTGCCTTTATGCCTTGGAGCTGACCATAAAGAAATTCTCTGACTTACCTTGTCTGGTTGTAGGTCATAAGACCCTCATTTCAGAATGGATCCTGCCCCCACCGTGGAGGAAGGAGTGCTGCACAGAGGCCAGGAAGAAGTTGAACAGACAGGCCTTGCTGGCTTTCCCCACTCAGTCTACTAGTATTTGATTACTCCCTTCTTGTCTAATCACATTTCTACACGGTTGTCCCTACTTCACCATGCCTGTCCAAAGAAGTTTCCATCCATGACCCAAGAAAATGGGGTTTGGAGAGCTTCTGGGTAACTGAACATGTGGAAGTTCCTAGAGGGTAGCATGCCCAGAGAGGGCATGGAAGCGCTGCACCCCTTTCCGCATGCCTTGCCCTGTGTATCTTTTCATCTGTATCTTTTGTAATATCTTTTATAATAAACTGGTAAACATATTTCCCTGGTTTCTGTGAGCTGCTCTAGGAAATTAATAGTATACAAGGAGGGGGGTGTGGGGACCCCAATTCATAGCCAGTTCCTTAGAAGCACAAGTAAAACTGCCTAGGACTTGTAATTGGCAACAGAAGTAGAGAGGGCAGCCTTGGAGACCGAGTCCTCAACTCTATAGGACCTGACATTATCTCCAGGTAGATGATGTCAGAATTGAATTGGAGGACACCCAGCTGGTGTCCACTGCAGCACTGATTGCTTGCTTGTTATGTGGGGTACACCTACAGAGAAAAAAGTTTTTCTTTTTTTTGAGTTGGAGTTTCACTCTGTTGCCCAGACTGGAGTGCAGTGGCCGCTCCCGGCCACCGCAGCCTCGACCTGCTAGGCTCTGGCGATCCTTCTGCCTCAGCCTTTCAAATAACTGGAACTACAGGTGCACGCTACCACGCCCGGCTGATTTTTGATTTATTGTAGAGATGAGGTCTCGCAAGTTACCCAGGCGGGTCTCGAACCCGCGGGCTCAGGCTGTCCACTCACCTCAGCTTCCCAAAGGTGCGGGATTACAGGCTGAGCCACCGAGCCCAGCTAGTTTGTTTTTCTATGCAGTCAGATTAAAGTTTTATTTGTTCATTTATTTTTTCAGGAATGGTGTATCCATCCATCAGGGAACTTTTTTCTTTCTCCTCACTCCCCCATTTTTTTGGTGATATTAGCAGCAATGGATGACCATAGCCAGTATCTATTTTTTTTTGCAATAAAGTGCTGATAGTCTCTTATTCCTTCTTTACTTATTAGTTGAAAAATTTTGAGAAAGAAATTTGGCTGCATCAACACTTTATTTAGGAAATTTGGGATAAATGCCTGGATTTTTTTCCCCTTTATTAAGCAGCTATTCAAAATAATGAAGTGGTCCCTAGCATTCCTCAGAGGTGATATATGAATTTATTTTTTAAGTTTTTTTGTTGTTGTTTTTGGTTTTGTTTTGTTTTTCAGAGATAGGATCTCACTTTATTGCTCAAGCTGTAGTGCAGTGAGTGAAGTGATCATAGCTTACTACAGCCTCAAATTTCTGGGCACAAGCACTCCTGCCTCAGCCTCAAGTAGCTAACATTACAGGTGTATGCCACCACACCTGGCTAATCTTTAATTTTTACTTTTTGTAGAGATAGGGCTCTCACTGTGTTGCCCAGGCTGGTCTCATACTCCTGGGCTCAAGCAATCCTCCCATCTTGGCCTCCCTGGGTTCTGGGACTACAAGCATAGGTCATTGCACCTGGCCAAATTTTACCCTTGAGAAGTATTATGTATTCACAGATTTAAATGTACTTGGTGTGTTTTAGTTCATTGCAGTAGTTAATTTTATCAGTACTTGCATAAGTCCTACCGTTGGCCAATGGTAGTTTATTCAAGTTGACTCTTGAATCCTTTTGATTCTAAGCCTCTTTCATAACGTCTTACTTTTATGACTGATGTTTCAGCCCTGTCTTGTACATATCCTTCTCTTAGACCTGAAATCAACTTAATGGAAATACCTAATAATTCCACTTTTCATTTACGTCTTAACAATTAAAAAGAGAAAAAGAAAGTTTGTTTTTCTCTACTCTCACAGAATCTGAAACCAAGTGTGTGTGAGGTTGTACCTGTACCAACCAAGTATACAGTTCTCAGTAGACACCAACTGGATGTCCTACAATTTAATTAATTCAATTCTGTCACTAACTGCACTAACTGGAGTTAGTACACACTCTACAGATGAAGGGATCAGTCTCGCAAGGCTGTCTCTCACTTTAGACACCAGTCACAAGTAGTGGGTCCCAGGTAACCCACCCTGGCTCCAAATTGGAAGTTCCTGTGATCCCCCTCTTCAAGTTTGATCATTTGAGTGAATGGCTCATAGAAACCAGGGAAATGATTTACTTACTATGGTCAATGTATTACAAAGAGTATTTTTAAAGGACACAAATGAGCAGCCAAATGAAGAGATGCATCAGGCAGATGGGCAGGTGGGTGAGGTCTGGAAGGGTCCCTAGCACAGAAGCATCTGTCCCTGCCCCTGTGGTTTGCAGTGCACCACCGGCATGTGTTGTTTACCAACCCAGAAACTCATGGACCCCTTCTGTTAGGGTTTTTATGGAAGCTTCATTAAGCAGGCTTGATTGATGACATCTTTGGCCACTGGTAATTGAACTCAACCTCTAGCCCCTCTTACCTCCTGGATTTAGAGGTTGGGGTTGGGGGTGGGGTTGAAAATTCCAACCCACTGTCCAATCCCATGGTTATTTCCTCTGACTACCAACTCCATCCTCCAAGAGTCACATCATTGACATAAACTCTGCTATAGTTAAAAGGGACTTATTATGAATAACAAAAGACACTTTTCCTGCCCCATCACTCAGGAAATGTTAAGGTTTTAGGAGCTCTGTACCAAGAACCAGAGACAAAGACCAACTTCCTTTGTTTTTTTTTAATTTGGGGTCTCATTCTGTCACCCAGATTGGAGTGCAGTGGCAGGTTCACCGCAGCCCTCCACCTCCTGGGCTCAAACGATCCTTCAGCCTCAGCTTCCCGAGTAGTTGGGATTAAAAGTACACACCACTACACCTGGCTTATTTTTGGATTTTTTTTTTTTTTTTTTTGTAGGAATGAGGTCTCACTGTTTTGTGTGGTCTTAAACTCCTCAGTGCTGGAATTACAGCATGAGTCACTGCACCCATCCTATTTCTTATTATATCACAAAATCACAAATTAATAACCATTTGAAAAAAAATACACATAAGTTGAAAGAGAAAATACTGTATATGTGTGTGTGTGTGTGTGCGTGCGTGTGTGTGTGTGTATATACTCAGATCACATATATGGATTTATATTTATATAACTATATGTTTAGATCAGAATCACTTGTCCTGGACCTCAATAATCAGTGACCCAGGACAAGTCCAGCCTCATCTATCTGATCAATTCATCACGCCAGTCCTATAGGACCAGTCCTGGGGCTCCCTAGACTGTGGCAGCCAAAACCCAAAGGGCCTCACTGCACAGCACCTCAAGGAAGGGACTTTTCAGGAGGAGAGCTTTTCATGTTGGGTCAGCCTTGCGGGGCTGCGTCATAGCACAATCAAATAAGATCAGTGTGTCGTGGGGGGGCATGGGGGTGGGTCAGCTACCCCCCAGTCCTCCACCCCCCACACCCACATTCACACAGTGACGCACATTCGGCCTGCACATGCCTTCTATGTGACTGACACCTCAGCATGTGCACAACCTCACCCTAGGCCACACTCCCCCCTGCTTCTTTTTATTATTTTACTTTTATGTAACTAAAATTACAGATGGTCTATGTGTGCCTATGGGACAGTGTACAACTTCTAATACCTTGCAATTAGATGGGACATCACTACTGTCGTTTCTTGTTTCATGTTGAATTTTACATGGTACTTGTTTTTTCATTTTTCGTCTTTTTTTTTGGGGGGGTCACTCTATCTCAGAAAACTCTACTTCACAAATACATCATGAGAAGAATGTAGTGCATTCTAATGTTGAAACTGAAGTACTTTTAGCTACTAGTTTGTGCTGTGTCTGACAGATGTCCAGAATTGCTGTTTCTTTCTAATTTAAGATGCCCATAGTGCCTCTGAGTTTGCTTGTAGTGCCTCTGGGTGTTTTAGTATGCTTTTGGGGAACCATGGTTTGTGTTTTATCCAAACTGGATACTTTTATCCAGTTCCTATTGTAACCAATGGTGTGAGTTTTCTTTTTTATTAAATATAGCGTGTTGGTACCTCCATATCCCAGGTAAGTTCTAATGTAAAACTTACTTGAGAATAGATTATGTGATCATGAAATGTAGCAGGAAAGAGACCTGCCCCCCCCAAAAGGATATATAATAATCCTGTGATGTGCCCAGTGATTTTTTTTAATAAGAAAGGGTTTTTTTTTTTTCCACATTCAGAATGATTGCTAGTAATAGCACTTTTGGTTTTGTTTAAAGTCAAGAGTCCGGTGTGGGTTTTTCTCTCTGATACTTAATATACATGGAATCATACACTGTCTAACAATTCAGTCATGGATAGTCATGATGAATGGAATATGCAGTGGTGGCCCCATAATATAATACTGTAACTGTACCCCGTATATGTTTAGATACACAAACACCATGGTGATACAATTGCCTACAGTCGTGAGTACAGTAGCATGCATGTACAGGTTTGTAGTCTAGGAGCTGTAGGCTATATGATATAGCCTAGGTGTACAGTAAGATATATATACCATGTAGCTTTGTAAAGGTACAAAAATATCCTTGTCATTAAGTGACACATGACTGTATACATTCTCTTTGATTTGGGCAGCTATTGGTAGAACTGAATTGTTTTTTTCCTAGTCCTTTGCCTTGTAGGCCATAGGTGAGATTATTTGCTTCCTTTAGGTGTTGTATGTTTCAGCTGTTCATTTTCCAGCACCTGATAGTCTATACCTCAGTTTAAACTTTCACTTAAAAGGCTAAACATGGGTGAGTATGGTGACTCACACCTGTAATCCCAACACTTGGGAGGCCAAGGTGGGAGAATTGCTTGAGTCCAGGAATTTGAGACCACCCTATGCAAGAGAGCAAGACCCTATTTCTACAAAAAAAAAAAAATTAGCCGGGCATGGTGGTGCACTCCTGTAGTCCCAGCTACTTGAGAGGCTGAGGCAGAAGGATTGACTAAGTCCAGGAGATTGAGGCTGTGGTGAGCAGCAACAGAGTGAGACCTTGACTCAAAAAAAAAAACACAAAATGGTGGACATAATATATGCTCTTTAGATTTATCTGGAGTTTGATTTTACATATTGCATTGTCTGTTTTCTAAAATAATTTGATTTTTCTAATTTCCTGTCATTAATTCTTTAACAGTTGTTAGCATGAAAAAGGCATTTGTACATTTGTA
Organism: Cephalopachus bancanus; assembly: GCA_027257055.1. Lineage (NCBI taxonomy): Eukaryota > Metazoa > Chordata > Mammalia > Primates > Tarsiidae > Cephalopachus > Cephalopachus bancanus. The sequence continues at coordinate 179,993 of JAPVLO010000899.1, read as the reverse complement.
TTCATTATAATGAATTTTAAAATTTCACATTTTCTAAACCGATTATATCTTGTCTTAGGCATATTATTTTAATCAGTGATAGTGAGAATGTTGGGAGACTGAGTACAAAACCTTAAGTCACTTAAGTGAATTTTTTTGAGTCATGTGGGGCTCTAATTAAAAGTTTATTTGCTTGCATAAGCACCCGAGGGCAGGGGAGGAGCTAAAATAAAGATTGAGTTCTGGGCCGGCAACCAGGGTCACACTTGTAATTCCAGCACTTTAGGAAGCCAAGGTGGGAAGATCACTTGAGCCCACGAGTTTGAGACCAGCCTGGGCAACATAGTGAAACTGTTTCAATTAACACTTTTAGGCCTACTGCCTACAAGGTAGAGGGCTAATAAAGAAGCAATTCAGTTCTACCAACAGCTGCCCAAATCAAAGAGAATATATAGTGTCATGTGTTTCTTAAATGACAAGAATGTTTTTGTACTTTTACAAACCTACATGGTGTATATAGCTTACTATACACCTAGGCTATATAGCAACAACAAGAAAGGTTAAGTCTGATGATGGTATAGAAGAAAGGCATAGAAAAGAAACAATAACCCAAATTGAGAGTAAAATCTGTATTAAGGTTCAAAAGTAAATAATGTTAGTAAATATGAAAGTATTCATTATACAGCAGTTAAATTGGTTAATAATTGCTCTGTGGAATGCACAGGAGAAATTATTTTCAAGCCTGTTAATGTGAATACTAATTTGTATTTACTGGGTACTGATCATAAACCTCACTGTTGATTTGAAGCCTAAACTGCACAGTCTAAAGGATCATTTCTGTCCCATTTCAGCTTGTAAATGTAAATAATTTTTTAAGAATGGTCATATTTATATTATAGGAGAAATTCCTTTTTCCTTTTATTTGATTTTAAAAGATATGCAGTGTTCTTTTTTGTGAGACTTTTTTTTTTTTAATGTTTTTAAGTTTAATCAGTACAACCATATATCCCTTAATGATGGGGTTACCTTCTGAGAAATGCAACTTCAGTGATGCAAACATCATAGAGTCCTTACACAAACCTAGTTGTAGTTTGGCCTACTATACTCCTAGTTTCTGTGGTATGGCCTGTTACTCCTAGGCTGCAAGCCTCTGCAACATGTTACTTGACTGAATACTGTAGATGATTGGTTAACACAGTAGATGAGTATTTGTGTATCATAGAAAGGCCTGCTTATAAGGCTGGCCCTTGCCTGGTGTCTGGGAGTTTGACTGGTACACAGTTCCTTAAGTTTCCTTTTTTTCTCACCTTTAAATTTTTTATTTTAAAATTGTGGGGTACAGTTCAGGGCAAGGTATACAAATATTCATTGTGCCGGTACCCTTGTTGATGAGGTGTGCCCCCCCCACTTCCCCAGGCAGTTTCCCACTACTGCCGTTCCCACCTCCCCACTACCCCATGGCCCCGCAGTTTCCCACTACTGTCAATTCTTTTCTTATAGTATTACGATAGTTGTTCAAGGTCCACTTAACATAAGAGTGACTATGGCTATACTGTTCGTATAAACAATATGGCTTATGTTGAATACCTGCTGTCTTTATGGGAGTCTGGAATTTTGGTTCATACTAGGCAGAGGGTACCTATGTGATCAGCCTTCCAAAAGACCTTGGGCTCTGAATATCTTATGAGCTGTTGATAGATAACACTTTATACATCCTGTTGGCAGTGGTGGAAGGATTGATATGCTGTACATAAAATGATTTTTCCTTATATTAAATATTGTCAAAAACATGATTTTTAATGCTACATAATTTGTATAGAATTTTTTAATGGCCTGTTCATTTTTTTTTAATGATAAAATACTTAGACATGGTAAAGTTCAAACTAGATAGAAAGAATGAAATGGGGGGAAAAAATCTTTTTCTTTCCTCCCTTTAACACTTCTAAGAGTTAACAATGGGTAACTGTTTTTCATATGCTTTCAGAAATTGTGTGTATGTGACTTTTTATAGTCTGCTATTTGGATAAGCCATAATTTAACTGATACTCTATTGATAGCCATTTAGATTATTTTGATGTTGCTTTTTCAGTGCTGTAGTGAATGTTTTCATGCATACATCTTTGCAATCTTGTAAATGTATATTTGAAGCATAAATTTATAAAAGAGGAATTCGTGGGAATTCCTGCATTTAAAATTCTGGTAGATATTATTAGATTGCTTTTCCAAAAAGATTGTTTGAATTATACTTCTCTTATTAATAGATATTCTTCTGTACCCCTGTTTCCTTATAGTCTTACCAACACTGGATCTTATATACATATATACCTTTTTATTGTTTGCAAGTCTTGTATTAGAAAAATGAAAACTCTATGAAACATTGTTTTCACATAAATATTAGTCACTTTTCTATGAACTGCCTGTTTGCATCCCTTTTCTAGTTCTCTGGATTTGTTTCTATTTTTGATTTGTTAAAAAAACTCTGCTTTTTAAAGAATTAGCTCTCTTGCAATTCACACTTGCTTGTCTTTTGACTTTGTTTATGATCAGATTTATTAGATTTGTCACTTACAGCTTTTGGATTTTTAAAATTGCAAAATAACCTTAAAAGTGAGTGCAGAGAGAAAAAGTGATTCTAATAGTATCTCAAATGAATGTCAGAATGATGTTAAGGAGGAATAAAAATTAATCCAAGTACCTTTTAAATATAGTACTTTGACTATGTGCCCATTGACTAAGGTAGAAAAAAAAGCAAACACATTTTGGACTCTTCATACATTTGTCCTTTGTAGTGTCTGTTGTAATGAATCTATTTGTGCTTATGTTAGGATTGATTCGATAGTTTCATTTGTTTCTTTCAACATAACTGTAGTGCAAAATACAACAGTTATTATCAGATGAACTAAGTGCATGCATCATAGAACTATAGTGATCTGTAATTATGTGAATTATTAGGCATATCATTTAACTATTGTCAATTTAATTATGATATGAACTGTTCATGTATAGTTATACAAGTAATCTTTGTAACTTATTCTTAGTGGTTTAGTCCAACTTCAAGAAAGATAGTAATATTTTATGTTGGGAAGCAGTCAGAATGAAGCCCTTTACAATGGTACTTTTTTTAAAAAAAGGAACTCCATATTCTACTTTGAGAATTCCAACTCTGATTTCCACTTGATTTATTTTTGTAATACTTGATCTTAGTGCTTTCAACTCAGAACTGAAATGTATGATGCATGAATTTAACTTGAAATAATAAAATGAAAGTATTTTTAAAGGGGGATCATGGAGAAAACGTTTTTGATTTGTAATTGCAAGATTAATGGCAGTACTGTGTATTTGTGGTGTTTTGTTCTTTGTTGGTATTAGGTGACTCTGCTGATGATTTATTCTCTCTGTATAGGTGTAATGGATAGGTAACAGAGAAGACCTCTTCCCTTTCTCATCAGGGCGTCAGCATGACCGAGTGTTTCCTGCCCCCCACCAGCAGCCCCAGTGAACACCGCAGGGTGGAGCATGGCAGTGGGCTTACCCGGACACCTAGCTCTGAAGAGATCAGCCCTACTAAGTTTCCTGGATTGTACCGCACTGGGGAACCCTCACCTCCCCATGACATCCTCCATGAGCCTCCTGACATAGCATCTGATGATGAGAAAGACCATGGAAAGAAAAAAGGAAAATTTAAGAAAAAGGAAAAAAGGAGTAAGTGCTCTTTCTTCTGTTATTTAGATGCATTTTGGATAACTTCCACCCTAATCACATGTACCAGTTATCTTCTGGATAGTCAGACACTCTTGTTTAATTATATGGTCTTTATTTTTCAGAGTCTTAATTTTTGTATATTAGAGTTAGGGCCTTATTCTCACAAATAAAAATATCAAGTTTCCAGAAATGGTAGTTTTCCAGTGGATATTTCTTAAAGTGATCATTTAAAATAATGTATAAAAAGCAGATATTGGAATTTTGCCCTTATAAAATTTTACTTTCTTGGTGAGTTGTATAGTCCATTTGGAGTACACTTTATTGAAACCGTGAATAAAGAAGTTATTCATGTGTCTTGAGCAACTGCCATGATGCGTTTTATTTATAGGTTCTGTTCGGTAGAGAGGATGAATCATTTAAGCATAGTTTTTTAGTATGTTAAAGGCAAATAGGGTGAGTTATTTTAAGTATTCCTTTATTTTGGACTTCATAGTATTTTTACATTAATTTGTTTTTGAAGTGTTACACACAGAGTACACGAATTATATACACCTTGATGAGGAGTAAGTGTAACCACTATAAAAATCTGCAAATAATCCATTGTTGGCACCTTAGAAATTCTCTTTTGCTGCCTCTTCAAAGGGAATTCCCTACCCCTCCAAAAAGTACCCTTCTTTCATCACAGATTGATACTGCCTCATTTTTGCTTGCCATAGGCCATGTGTATTTCAGCTTCAGTAGAACAGTTTTCCAGAGTGGTCATACCAGTTTACTTTCTCACCAACAGTGTATGAAAATTCCAGTTGCTTTATGTCATGGTTTTTTGCCCTTAAGATTTTTGCCATTCCTGTTGGTATGGGGTTTGTAGTATTTTAGTTAGAGTGTAACTTATAAAATAGCTTTAATCTTTGTTATAAAATAGCCTGTAAGGTAGCTATCTAAGGAAGATAATAGGAGAGTCATAATTACTTAAAATATAGCAAAACCAAACCATGACAACTCTGCCATGGTGTTAAGGCAAGTGAGCACTTTTGTCAGTATGTGAAAAACCAAAGTTTCTGATGCAACGAAGTGGGCTGATGGATTTAGCTGCCATCCAAAGATGAGGACAGTTCCCAGTTTAGTCCGTTACTCAAACGAGGTTGTAGCCCCTGCTACAGTCTGCAGAAAGAACTTAGCAGCTAGTGACAGGAGAAAGACGTGTAATAGAGGAATCATTAAAGCACATAAACCGTAGTGTTAGTGTAGTTGGTGTCGTGCTTTGAGATTGCCTCAAGCCATAGGCACCAAATAGGAAAAAGCTAGGTTAACTAAGTCATGTAATCATAGGTTGAGTAGTCCTAATCCAAAAATCCCTACTTTGAAATGTTCTGAAATCTGAAACTTTTTGAGCACCAACCTGACCCTCAGAGGAAATGTTCATTAGAGCATTTTGGGTTTCTGGATTAGGGATGATAAGCTGGCATAATGCAGATATTTCAAAACCTGGGGGAAAAAATCTGAGATTTGAAACACTTCTGGTCTCAAGCATTTTGGATAAGGAATACTCAACCTGTAGGACTTGAGTCACATGATGAAAGGATACTTGCTCTATTTTATAGAAAGATTCACTCCATTAGCCCTCTATATAAAACCTTTCATGTGTATTTATAATATTTGGTTTGTCAGAATTCCACTTAAAATTATAAGCACAATGACCACTTGTATACCTAATCCTGAATTGTACACCACATCTTTAAATAAATAAAACAAAAAGCAAACAAACAAACAAAAAGATGTGCCATCCATCAGTCATCTAATCTAGTACGATCTTAAAAAAAAGTTATAATATAAAACCACTTCCCCACCTTACAGTCTGATAACTGCTGTCTGCTTCTCGACCTCTTGTGGTCAGGAGATGTCACCGCAACATCTCTTTTTAGCTGAGAAGAAACTTGTATCTTTGCTGGGAGTGCCCAGGAGGGATTGGTCATGAAGCAAAACACTAGATAGCTAGTGCCAGGTGGCACTGGTTTTTGCTCTGTTTTTAGAAAGCATATGGATATTTTGACATTAAACAAACTCCTAACGTATACTGTCTGCATTTCTTTGGCAGCTGAAGGGTATGCTGCCTTTCAGGAAGACAGCTCTGGAGATGAAGCTGAAAGTCCCTCCAAGATGAAGCGGTCCAAGGGAATCCATGTTTTCAAGAAGCCCAGCTTTTCTAAAAAGAAGGAGAAGGATTATAAAATAAAAGAGAAGCCCAAAGAAGAAAAGCATAAAGAAGAAAAGCACAAAGAAGAAAAGCATAAAGAAAAGAAGTCGAAAGACTTGACAGCAGCTGATGTAGTTAAACAGTGGAAGGAAAAGAAGAAAAAGAAGAAGCCAATTCCGGAGCCAGAGGTGCCTCAAGTTGATGTTCCGAATCTCAAACCCATTTTTGGAATTCCTTTGGCTGATGCAGTAGAAAGGACCATGATGTATGATGGCATTCGGCTACCGGCAGTTTTCCGTGAATGTATAGATTATGTAGAAAAGTATGGCATGAAGTGTGAAGGCATCTACAGAGTATCAGGTACTGGGGACATGCACGTTTTCACTTGGTGGGTTTGAAAAATTAACTTCACTTTCTTTTTTCAGAGGAAAGACAAATATTAACTTAAGGAAAATTCAGATTGGGTCTTAAGCCTGATTCATTTCCTTGAGCCCTCCAGTTACAATAATCCTCTTTCCCGCCCCCCTCCATCATTTTTGGTGTTTGGGCAATTTGGCTTTTTATGATAGTTCCTCCTTCAGTTAGGAGGATTTATTACTGAGTTATTAACAGCTTGCAACAGCCAGGACTGAGACAAAGTGCCGCCTTTGGGTAGCATCACTTAACAGGGTTGAGCTCAGACCCTGCTTTTTTCTTACCTTCTTCCCTCTCTAAACAGAGGCTCAGTGGTATGAAGGCCATTAGTTCAAGAAGGAAGACTGTCTGAGTGAAGGAAGCTTCCTGATTAAGAGACACATTGGTTGACACCATTGTATAATGCATATCCTGAATTCAGCTAAGAGGCATGAAGTGCTTTTTGTTTTTATTTTTGTTCTTTTTTTCTTTGATGTGTTGTTCTAGAGGCACTACCGTACCAGGTTGATGCCTGGAATGGACTGGGTCAGTTCCTACTCCATCTCCCTGCTCCAAAAATTCACTTTATATATTGTCCATGAATAGAGGATGTATCAGATATTAAACTGATAAGAATAGATACTATACTTGTCTTAGCCAAAAGGCAAAGAAGCAAGGAAGTATGCTTTTCTAAATGTGTAGGCCCCCAATCTGAATGCCTCTGCCAGCCGTTACATGTATCAGTGAAACTGATTTTCTGTTTGTCTTCATCCCATTTGTATACAAATTTAGATTTCATATTTGGCAAAAATGTGTTTCATATTGAGTATCTAAAATCAAGCAAAATATGTATTACTTGAAAGTAATAAGATTTATTTTTTACTGTTAGGTCAGACAGGAGGGCCTGTGATCCATTACTGTGGGTAAGATGCAAAGAATTGCAGAGAAATTAGATTGGAAAATATAGTTTATTTAGAAAATATATTGGAGAGAGAGAGTAAAGGGGGACCCACCTCCCCCAGATTGGGGAGGGAGCCAGAGCTTACAGAGATGCATGGCACAGTCATAGCTCATTGAATACGTGGCTGGGCCAGAGCCTAACAAAAGCAATGGCCATGGCTGCTTGGAGTCTCACTCAGTTGCCCAGGCTGGAGTGCAGTGGCACACTCACAGCCACCCCAACGTCAACCTGCTGGACTCTGGCAGTCCTTCTGCCTCAGCCTTCCAAGTAGCCAGAACTACAGGCGGCTAATTTTTTAATTTATTTTAGAGACGAGGTCTCACCAAGTTGTTCAAGCTGGTCTCAAACTCGGGGGCTCAGGCAATCCACTCGCCCTGTCCTCCCAAAGTGCTGGGATTACAGGCTGAGCCAGGGGTTGAATGCTTTTTAAACTTTTCCTTTGATGAGGACAGGTTGTTAAGGTGATTGGGTGGTGGTCTGTTTTACATCATCATGAAGGAGCAGGTAAACATAACTGACCTCACAATTATGGATGGCAGGCAGATAGGTGGGCTAGTCGCATGACTGTTGCCATGGTGATGGGTTCTGTCCGTCACCTCCCTGAGGACTGGATGGATGGGCGGACCAGTCACATAGATGAGAGGGCCAGGTGAGATGTTAATCTCAATGTTTTGTGACTAAGGTTCCAGGAAAGGATTATTGTCTGTCTGGCTTAAGGAGGCCAGAGAAATTCCATTTGGGGCTCTATCCTTTCATTTACAAAGCAGTGTGACTTTTGTACTGATGTAGGCTGAAAGTCCTGACCTATAGCAGTGTCTGTGTTCCAAATCATTGCATTGCCATTATTCAAACTCTTGATACATCTTCAATTTCTGTTTAGAGGTTTATTTTATAAAATTAATTGTTGGTCAAACACACATCTAGAATATGTATAGAGATTAGACTTAGTTTTTCCATTTAATTGGTTCATGCACAGTTCTGGAAGGTGGATTTAATAATTAAATTTTGTTGAGGCAGGCATTTTTGGTAATTGGGAAAACCTTTCCATAATCCACTAGATTACATGCTAGCATTTAAGAATATTTTAGCTAAAATGCTATCATTTTATAGAAAACAAAATAAATTAGGCATTGAATTTGAGTTTAAAACTCCTTAGTGTTACATAAAGTCAACATACTTAAGTGGATCTTAAAATTTGATTTTTAAGAATAATTTATAGGGAATTAATTTTTAGACATTAATAACATGAGCTGTTTCTCTCACATGATCTTGATAGGCATGGATAAATTTTGTCTTAGCTGAAAGTTTCTCTGAAAAGTTTCTATAACTTTGTTCAAAGGATTCTTTTATCTCTGACCTATTTTTTGATATTTACATTCTTTTGGAAATTCAGAGTTGTAAAACTCTTCCTCTCTATCTGTAAAGCATTCAGACTGAGGTGTTCCCCATCACTGATGCTCAGCAGGTGCTGAGCTCCTACTCCACTGAATTTTGTGTTTGTTCTTAGCACACCCGTTACCACAGTTACAGCCAGTGCTAATAAGAATACAGGATTTGGGGGAGTTTTTTTTTTAGTTGGAGTCTCAACTCCACACTCCCGGCCACCGCAGCCCCAACCTGCTGAGCTCTGACAATCCTCAGCCTTCCAAGTAACTAGAACTACAGGGAGGTGCTACCACGCCGGGCTAATTTTTTGATTTATTGTAGAGATGAGGTCTCACCAAGTTGCCCAGGCAGGTCTTGAACCTGTGGGCTCAGGCAGGCCACTCACCTCAGCCTCCCAAAGTGCAGGATTACAGGCTGAGCCACCGAGCCTGGCTAAGAATACTGCTTTTTGCTGGAGATTTTGGTTCCAATTTTAAACTAATATGAAAGACAATTTAAGTGATTCTATGTATTTTAATTTACTCATTTACATTATATTAATATTTTTTGCCTTCAAGTGTTCCCATATGATCTTTCTTTCTGTGGAATGCTTTATTTGGAGTGTCTAGTTTTTAATAGGAAAATATTTTGATTAGTTTCAGAATAATGACAAACCAAACACATATTCTCATTGTCTCCTTGTGCAATTTATGCTGGGTAGATACTGTTGGGGGAAAAATTAAATAGATATAATAATATGAGAAAGAGAGCTCTTTTCCAAGGATTTCAATTAAAGTTATTGTTAAGGTCTGGATAGGGCGAGGGTGGATGGATAGAGAGGGAAGGTGCAGCACCTCCCAAGCCGGCAAGCCGGAAGTGCGTGCTGGCAACCCAGAGATCCGAGTAAATGCAAAGAATTGCAACACACAGAGGTGAGAGAAAAGATTTATTTAAGAAAAGTTTGCCCCTTACAAACTGGGAGCGGGCCTACACTCTAGGTGAGTGTGGCGCCATACCCCCCAAAGCCCTGACTTAAATCCTTTTCCTTGGAGATGATGTAATCAGGTAGATGTGACTGCCATGACATCGACCACCTGTGGATGTCTTGGAAAACCTGTGACACAGAGACCCACTAATGTCTGCCCACATTATCATAGCCCCTAATTCTCCTGCACCTTCCGGAATGACATTCCTTAGAGCTAATGGAGGGTGCACCTCCCCTTATCTCCTAGGCATTCCCAGTGGGTAACTTCGGGGGATCCTTGGCTTCCCTGTAGCTAATGCCCAATTTACTATAAGATCAAATCCCCATCTGCTCTCCCTCTGAACAGTTATAACGTTTGTAATTACAAGTTTCATGACTTTTACAATCCTTGCCCAATACATGGTGTCTTAGGCCTTGTAAATTTCCTTTACTCTAGGCAAGTTTGATTGCCACTGTGACGTATCTCTGATACCTGGCACCAGGAAATCTGTTTCTGAAAAGACAAAGTCTGCAAAGTTAATTTTACCTGAAGTGTGCATTTCTCCAAAAACATAGCTTCTGTTTTCTTATCATTGTGTCAGGGTTTAAGAACAAGATGAAAAATGGCTTCCCACTTTCAGTCTGTCCTTTCAGTTATCACTCATTTTTTACTCATATTGTCATAAAAGTGAGAAAATGGGAATTATTTTATAACTTTTCTTTCTGAAAATTAAGATTATGCAAAAATAAATTCATTTTGTTATTTTTGTATTTGGTGCTATTGATATTATTTTGTCAGTGCTGGGGAAGTTACAGATTTATCATAATTCCATTAAAAGGTTTCCACATAAGATAAGAGTTGCCAAAGCCCAGATCTAAGTACTGTGTTAGTCAAATGCTGTTCAGTTTAACTGGCATTTACCATTAGAAATGGTCAGCCTTAATTTGTGACTTGTTTCAGTAATTGGCCTAAAGTATTAAGTATTAAAAACAGCAAAAAGCTACTTTGTATTTTTCTGAGCAATCACTGTCACTAAATTAGGTCCCTTAATGCAGATTGGACTAAAGACTTAAAAAAAAAAATGAAAAACACTTAATATCTTTCTGTCCAGTAGGAAAAGCAAAACAATTTGATTTTAGAAATCTAAACTCACAGGTTTGTGACCAGCCTGGACAACTTGGCGAGACCTCGTCTCTACAATAAATCAAAATATTAGCTGGGTGTGGTGACACATGCCTGTAGTTTCAGCTACAAGGAAAGCTGAGGCAGAAGGATCGCCTCAGCCCAACAGATCGAGGCTGCAGTGGCTATGAGCGTGCCTCTGCACTCCAGCCTGGGTGATAGAATGAGATTGACTCAAAAAAAAAAAAAGAAACCCAAACTTTTTTGTTCCAACTCTGTTTAGATTAAAAGAATCCTTTTAAACTTTAAAACAAATTCGGTGGGGATTATTTAATGGATAATAGTTTTCAGAGAGTTCGTTTGGATACTCACTTTTTGCAATTAGAAAGCAATTTTTGTATGTAATTTTTTTAGTAAGTAATTTACCCACCACTTTTGGGAGCATACTTACGTATACCAGTTTCTGTTTTATGTTGTCAGTTTTTTGACTGTTAGAAAAGTAGCTGGTTGCCTGTGTAGAGCAAGACTTATGCTTGGATTGTAGTTTAATTTGTGCCTGAATTTTCATCTAGCCATCTTTAAAGTTAAAAAAAAAAATTTCTGAATCAATTGGCATATTTGCTTAATATATCCATGGTTGCTCTGACTTTTGTTCTGAACATTGAGTTTTCAATTATCATTTAGCTTTTGGTTAAATTCATCTTTTACATGACGGTGTTTACAGAGGAAGCATATGACCTTTGTGCAGATAAATAATTCACAGCAAGAGGTTTGTTATTGGTCAGGTGGCTATTTTTGAGTCTCTCAGCAAGGGTGGGTATAGTGGTGAAGAAAGCTTGTGTTTGATTTTTTTTTTCCTCGGCATTCTCTCTCTTCTGAATTTGACTGTTTTAAGGAATTAAATCAAAGGTGGATGAGCTAAAAGCAGCCTATGACCGAGAAGAATCTACAAACCTGGAAGAATATGAGCCAAACACTGTAGCTAGTTTGCTGAAACAGTATTTGCGAGACCTTCCAGAGAATTTGCTTACCAAAGAGCTTATGCCCCGATTTGAAGAGGCTTGTGGGAGGACCACAGAGGGTGAGAAAGTACAGGAATTCCAACGCTTACTCAAAGAACTGCCAGAATGTAACTATCTTCTGATCTCCTGGCTCATTGTACACATGGACCATGTCATCGCAAAAGAACTGGAAACAAAGATGAACATACAGAACATTTCTATTGTGCTCAGTCCAACTGTGCAGGTACATGGTCTTCTCTGTACACATCCTCTCTGCCTTGACACTGGGAGTTGGGGGCATTTTCTATTGCTGAGTCACATATGAAGCAATTAACCAGAGAAGGCAGATAATGGATTAGCATGAATGTACGTTTTTTTCTTTCATAATGTGAACAGTGTTGACGTATAAGATAAAGGGCATATTTGCCCTTAAGCTTGTAGCTATGTAATTTGAGTATCATATAGTCTTTGGAATGGGTTTATAAACAAGTTCCTGATGCTGGTGATCTGTCATTAGTAGAGAAGATGCTCATGGTACCTTTAATTATAGAGTTCATCTGAAGAATTTTAAAGATGCTAATTATTTCATCAAATGGCATTATTGCTTAATTATAGCGCACACGTGTGCATGCGCGTACACACACATAAAACTCTGGCACAGAGGGGCTTAACGTTAATTTGTTTGATCAGGAATTTACCCTGAGGATTTCATTCATAAGGATGGGTCCTAGAGATGCATATTATAGGATCCTAAGCTGAGAAAGTACTTCAGGGAATTGAGTAGCATGTTAATTGGTGTATGTGTTTTTTTATGGCATGAATACTTGGCCCTTAATTGCTGCTCAGTTGGTACTGCCATAGACTATATGTTTAATTCGAGTTATTGATATTTTCCTCAGGCCAAAAAAAAAAAAAAAGATGATAGTTATTTTTTCTTTTAAGTCCTCTTTTTAGCTAATATACTAGGTCGCCATAAATCATTGTTACTGTTATTAGAGTGTGTTTTCACTTACTAAAGATTCTTTCATTCCTGATTAATTATATTTTGGAAGCAAAATGTTTCTCAGATTTCAATTTGATCATTTGAATTAGTTGGGATTCAGAATCTAGTCAATATTACATTGATACTTAGTATTACTGTGATAAGGATGATAGTATCGCAAAAGAGTCAAGTGTGTTGTAAGAGTTTTAGGTAGACAATAACTTTTTTCATTAGAGCCTCATGCTCAGGTCTCTTTGTGTATGGACATCATACTTAAATGCAGGCTGTGTAAGTATGTGCAGAAGGTTTCTGTAGGGAGGGCTCAGTCCAGCCCAGCCTTACTACTGTGGACGCTGCAGGAAGGTTTCAGAATAAGTTGAGAATAAGAACATAAGATGTTTTAATGAGTTAATATTGTAATGACAGAAAAAGACTGATGGTTGTCCCCTTCAGTATCCTTGTCTTGGCTCCCCTCTTCCTTCCCCTTCAGTTCCTCAGAGTGCCTGAGTATGTGATTTAACTTGTATTTTCCCATTTTCTTAAGTTAGCCATTAATTAGCAATGCCTGTCTTGTCACTGCTGGGTAGAACTTTCATTCATGTGTCCAGGATTAAAGGATGCACTATGTGATAGATATACATAAATAAACACAATTGTAATTTTAATCGTGTCCTTGTAAACCTTTTTTTTTCTTAGATTAGCAATCGAGTCCTGTATGTGTTTTTTACACATGTGCAAGAACTCTTTGGAAATGTGGTACTAAAGCAAGTGACGAAGCCTCTGCGATGGTCTAACTTGGCCACAATGCCCACGCTGCCAGAGACCCAGGCAGGCATCAAGGAGGAGATCAGGAGACAGGTGTGTGCCCCAGCCCTCACACTCTGGCCCTCCACAGCCTGCCTTTGTATTGGCCATGGTGGAGACCGATAATGATTAGCTCTTGTTTAGTGAGCACTTTCTGTGTGTCTGGAGGTGTGTAAGGCACATTCTCCATGACACACTGAAGTCAGAAATTTCCATCCAGTACTGTTTCATGCCAGTTAAGTCAGAATGTCATGATGGAAAGCGTAGTTTTTTAAATCAAATGTCCTGACTTTAAGTTCTTACTCTGCTCCGAAGCCTTGATTCTCATTTTAAAATGGACCCTTTCATAGGGTTGATGTGAAGATTACTGCAGATGAGAGAACACATGAAAAGTGCCAGGTGTGTTATAAACAGTGCAAAAATATTTGCTCATCTGAACAGGGTTGTTGTCATTAGCCATATTTTACATATAAGAATATTGAAATGTAGGGAAGTTAAGTAACTTACTCTGTGTCCCATGATTACTAAGCTATAGAACCAAGTGTTGAGCCCAAACCCTGGGCTTTTCACTGTGCTACTTTGGTGTAAGAAACAACACTCTGTGTGTGGGGGTGATGGGAGGGGTGTTAAAAAGGGAGATTGAATAAGAAATTTGAGACTAAAGAAGTTTCATTACATTTGGTTATTTATTTGCATGTACATTATCAAATTCCTACTGGCTTTACTTCCTTTTTATCTGCTCTGAGTTCCTGTTTCTTATTAGTTGATGATGATGTGAGAGTGAGGGGATGTGAATTTAGTAATATTGAACCAATGTAAATTAATGAATGAGCACCTAGTTCCCAGGAAAAACAAATAGTAAGTGATTTTTCAATCATATCCTTGAAAAAATACTGAGAACCATTATTTCACTCCTTTAGTGAGATAAAGGATAATTGAAAAATAGTTGATTCTACATCTTTAGAAATTGCACGTGTTGTTTAAGTTAAGACAGAATACAACTTAGTGTATGGCATTGCTTCCTAGGAGTTTCTTTTGAATTGTTTACATCGAGATCTGCAGGGCGGGATAAAGGATTTATCTAAAGAAGAAAGATTATGGGAAGTACAGAGAATTTTGACAGCCCTAAAAAGAAAACTGAGAGAAGCTAAAAGACAGGTGAGTTAATGTGTTATTTTGATATATTATGCTTATACTAAAATAGAATGTGCTGGAGTCTTTTATATGCTATTTTAATTTTAAAAATATGTACATGCCACTTGAAGTGAAGTTCCCTGATGGGAAATTCATTCACTAAAATGTTTCTAGTTCTGAATTATTGATACTTCAGCCTAGTGTCAGTCAAATGTTTCATTTAATTTAGACAGTTTTTTTAAGATTAAAAATGATTTCACTACAAGATGTTTTGTTATTTCCTGCTTGATTATAACTGTATACAGAGCTTTCTAAAGATGAAAAGCAGGCAGTGTGGTGAGACATCCTCAGAGACTGCTGGGGAATTTGAGGCATTTAGAATTAGTCAGTTCTTTGGAAACAGTGATAAGCATCGCCTGGAAGGCCCTGAAGATCAGGAGAGATTCTGTTTACCTAATAATAATGAGTGATGTGCAACACTTGTTAGACTTTTTATATCCTTTAGTTTAGTGTGTGTTGCTTGGTTCTGGGACCTTGAGTTGACCCCCACACCAAGGCTAAAATCTCAAATCTCTGGACCATCTTACAATCCCCATGCAGATTCAATTCTAGAATCCAAATAGCACACATTATTTAGCATTTGCCAGAATTGGAGAGCATGATAGTGGGTCTCTGTTGTGGTTGTGTTAAAATACAAAGACAACCTGAGTACTTCTGTTTCTTAAGGTTAGAGATTAGCAGATCCATTAGATTTTTGCACATGCCTTCCAGGATAAGCAAGCTAACCCTCTGTGTATTTTTCTTCCTTCTCTTCTCTCTTGCTTACTAGATTATTTGTCTCTTGCCTATTATGCCTGTTTGTTGTTGTTGTTGTTGTTACTGTTGTTAAGTTTTTCCCCTCATGTATCAGCCTGGAATGAGGCACTGGTGACCGACCTCCGAGGCTTCATGGGCAGTTTATAATTGTTAATCATATGGCATTGCCAGTCAGCCTCTAAATGAAGAGTCTCTGACTTAGGCCATGGTTGATGGAAGTCTGGCTTTCATTTTTCTTGCTTCTGCATCTCTTTTGTGTAAAGGAATTGTGAGGTAGCAACCAGAGTCAATATGAGAAGGAATGGATTACCTTCACTGTATCAGTTTTCTCAATGCTGTGTTTTCATACCTGCTCGTTAATTCACAAAATGCTCAAAAGATTCTACCAAGTTGATTTCAACTTTGAGGAATAAGCAACTTTCAAAGACAGAGATAATATATTAACAGACTAAAAATTTTTAAAAGATAACATCATATTAGTAGGTACAGAAAAACCAGTTGACAGAATTCAACACATGTTCATGATAAAAACTTTCAGCAGACAACTTCCCAGCCTGATAAAAGGCATCTATTAAAAAAAATCTGTGGCCAGGCTCGGTGGCTCATCCTGTAATCCCAGCACTTTGGGAGGCCAAGGCAGGGGATTGCCTGAGCTCATGGATTTGAGACCAGCCCAGGGCAACTTGATGAGACCCCGTCTCTATAATAAATTTTTTTTAAAAATTAGCCAGGCATGGTAGTGCACACCTGTAGTTACGGCTACTTGGAAGGCTGAGGTGGACGGATCGCCAGAGCCCAGCAGGTCAATGCTGGTGTGGCTGTGAGTATGCCACTGCACTCCAGCCTGGTGACAGAGTAAGACACCAACTCAAAAAAAAAAAATCTACATTTAACATCATACTTGATGGTGAAAGACTAAATACTTTCCCCCCAAGATTGGTGTACAGTGCAAGGATTTCTGCTGTTACCACTTCTTGTCAGCATTGTATTTGAGGTTCTAGCCAGTGCAATGAAGCATGAAAAAAAGGCATAAAAAATGAAGAGAAATAAATTTTTATTCTTGGGATAACATGATCCATCTACATATAAAATCCCAGGGAATCTTCAATAAAGAACTAATTGGCTGGGCTCAGTGGCTCAGCCTGTAATCCCAGCACTTTGGGAGGCTGAGGCGAGTGGATTGCCTGAGCCCATGGGTTTGAGACCAGCCAGGGCAACCTGGCAAGACCTCATCTCTACAGTAAAATAAAAAATAACCAGACATGGTCACACACGTCTATAGTTCGCTGAGGCGAAAGGATCGCTGGAGCCCAGAAGGTCAACACTGGGGTGGCCATGAGCATGTGTGCCACTGTACTCCAGCATGGGCAGAGAAGTAAGACTCCAACTCAAAAAAAAAATATTGGCAATGGACAATTGGATCTGGACCTCAAAAAAAAAAAGGACCTAAATAAATGGAGACATATTATTCATGTGAAACAGAAGACTCAATATTACTAAGATGTTAGTTTTTCCCAAATTGATCTATGGACCAACTCTAATAAAAATCCAAACAGGCCGGGTTCGGTGGCTCAGCCTGTAATCCCAGCACTTTGGGAGGCCAAAGTGAGTGGATTGCTTGAGCCTGTGGTTCCAGACCAGCCTGGGCAACTTGGCGAGCCCTCATCTCTACAATAAATCAAAAATTAGCCAGATATGGTAGCATGCACCTATGGTTCCAGCTACTCGGACAACTGAGGTGGAAGGATCGCCAGAGCCCAGCAGGTCAATGCTGGGATGGCCATGAGCATGTTTCTGCGCTCCAGCCTGGGTGACAGAATGAGATTCCAACTCAAAAAAGAAAAAAATATTCCAAACAGGTAGCTTTTGTAGAAATTTTAGCTCTTCCAAAATGTATGTGGAAATACAAATGACCTAGAATAGGCTCTACAATTTTGAAAAAGAACATAGTTCAAGGACTCATACTACCTGATTTCAAGACTTTTTATACAACTACAGTAATCAAGACAGTAAGTATTGGATAAAGATAAACATAGAGTAGAAAGTTCAAGAGTAGACCTACACATTTATGGGTAATTTTCACCAAAGAGCCTAAAACAATTCAGTAGAAGGAGAAGATGTTCTTTTCAACAAAGAGTGCTGAAACAATTGGATAGCTACTTGAAAAAAAGAAAGAACCTTGACTCTGTACCACATATGCAAAATTAACTTGAATCACAAACTAATACTAAAAAAATCTTTCAGAAGAAAATACAGGAGAATATCTCATTGACCTTGACTTAGGCAGTAATTTCCTAAATAGGACACAAAACCTATGAATTATAAAACAAAAATTTGACAAATTGAATTTCATCAAAATTCCAAAAACTGCTCTTCAAAAGACATTGTTAGAAAATGAGTGTGCCAGCCAGAGCTATCATTACAAAAAACACAGATCTGATAAAGGACCTGAACTTGAACATTTAAAAAACTCTTACAACTTAAGACAGTTCAGTTTTAGAAAGGCAAAAATTTGATCAGACAGATGGCAAATAAGCATATGCAAGATGCTCAGCATCATTGATCATTAAGGACACATAAATTAAAGACACTATGAGATAACACTGCACACCAACTAGAATAGCTAAAATTGAAAACACCAAGTGTGGATAAGAATGTAGAGTAACTGGAATTCCCATTGTTTGTTCCTGGTAATGCAAGATGGTACGGCTACTTTGGAAAACAGTTTGGCATTTTCTTATAAAGTTGAACATATGGTTACCCAGCAGTCCCACTTCTAGGTATTTATTTCAGAGAGGTATTTATTTCAGAGAAGAGCACATATGCCCTCACCAAAGCATATGCAAAATATTCATAACAAATCTAATCATAATAGTTAAAAACTAGAGAATCCAAATGTCCATCAGCTGATGAATGGATAAATAATTGGGCTACATTCAGACCACAGCATACAAGATCTGACAGTTAAATTTGTGAACTCATCCTAGAAAAAGCACTACATATCTCATTGCTGAATATCACTATGGTCACCATCAAAGTACTCCTTTTGAGAAGCTATGCTCTGACACCAGCACCTAGTCATAGCAATTTTGCAACTCTTTTTCTGGAACGGCCATCAGAGCTGTCATGTGATGTCCTTGATATCCTGAATTACCCTTGATGTCCTGAATGTCATCAGAATGTCTTCCTTTCAATATTTCCTTTATCTTTGGGCAAAGAAAAAAGTCACTGGGGGCCAGATCAGATGAGTAGGGAGGGAGTTCCAATACAGTTACTTGTTTACTGGCTAAAAGCTCCCTCATAGACAGTACTGTGTGAACTTGTACATTATCATGATGCAAGAGCTCTTTTGGGACCATTTTCATGTCAAGGTTTTGCAGTTGAGATTTTCCTATTTGTATATTGATGTTTATTTGGTCTGCTTTGCTTCTCAAAGTCAGCCAACGATTTTGATGCAGTTTGACAAATTTTTGCAATGTTTTCACCAGTTCTGCTCGTTATTGGCCGCCTTGACCTCTCTTCATCAGTGATGCTCTCTCCCCTCAGAAAAATGTTTAATCCATTTGTATACTGATGTTTTCTTCTTCGGCATTATCCCCATAAACTTGGCAAGCATGTCCCGATTTCCAGTCTTGCCAAGTTTAACAAGAAATTTAGTGTTTATTCATTGCTCTAATTCAAGCCCTGACATTCTTATGACAGCACACAAAAACACGCAACAGCAATAATGAACGCCACTTACCAAGACACTGCCACACATTGACACACACACAGCTGCGAGACACTGATATACCAAGGTTATAAAACTTTGCTGAGTTGTTGTACAGTGCTGTACACAGCAACAAGTTCGCGAACTTAATTGCCAGACCTTGTATTGCTCAGTGACTACTGATACAAACAACCACATACATGAATCTTAGCAGCATGTCCTAGGTGAAAGAGTCCAGATAATCAAACTACTTACTGATTGATTCCATTTTTGAGAAACTCAAGAAAAAACTACAGTGACAAAAAGCCGTCAGTGGTTGCAAGACACCAGCAGATGGTAGAGAAACCCAAGGGGACTTTGTGTGGTGATGGAAATGTTCTGTAGTATAATAGTGGTGGTGGTGGTTACTTGACTGTGTATGTTTGTCAAAACTAAATGATATGCTTAAAATTGACACTCACTAGCCCCTCAAAAAGAAATATCACAGAAGGTAATTTATCGGAAGGGTTCTGGAAATGGTGAGCACATTAACTAGAATTGAACATTTTTTCGGAGCCACAGACCAAGATCCCTGCGTTACATTCCAAGCTCAGTTACCAAGTGCCCATCCAGCTAGGTGGTTCATCTGACTCTACTATTTTTTTAATTCTAAAAAATGAGAAGAACACTTCTAGTTGGCGATGATGTGAATTTGTTGAATATATGTTACATGTAGGCCAACCAGTTCTTTCCTATTTGTCTTACTTGACAGGAATGTGAAACCAAGATTGCACAAGAAATAGCCAGTCTTTCAAAAGAGGATGTTTCCAAAGAAGAAATGAATGAAAATGAAGAAGTTATCAATATTCTCCTTGCCCAGGTAAGCTAAACTCTTTTTCTGTTTTGCAGTATTTGTGTTTTTAAGACTAGTCGAGTGCACTAGTGACTAGTCTTAAAAATAAATAGCAGGGGGAAAGAGTAGAACAAGGATTTCAATCTGTAAAACTGGCTGCAAACAATTGATTGAGATAACTCACTACCTTCAGCAGAGCAGCCTATTTTGCAAGACTCTCAGTGGTCAGTTGTGTGTGTGTGTTGTTTTGTTTGTTTGTTTTTTGAATTGGGGTTTCACTTTACTGCCCAGACTGAAGTGTGGTGGCATGATCATGGTTCACTGTAGCTTCAACCTCCTGGGCTCAGGTGATACTTCTACCTACCCTCTCAAGTAGCTGGGAATACAGGAGTGCGCCACCATGCCCAGCCAATTATTTGATTTTTTTTTTTTTTTAAGTAAAGACAGGGTCTCACTTTGTTGGCCAGGCTGGTCTTGAACTCCTGGCCTCAAGCGATCCTCCTGCCTCGGCCTCCCAAAGTGCTGGCATTACAGGCATGAGCCACCACATCCAGCCTCAATGGTCATTTTAAAATTATAATTAAAGAAGCTTTTCTGTAGAGGTGTGAATCTTTCAACCAAAATTGCAAAGTGATTTAGAGGAATTTTTGTCTGTTGTATTTGGCCCTCTCTTTATCTGTGTTTGCTAAAATGTTCAGTATGCAAAAAGAAACTACCTTATGCTGAGTAATTACTCCTTACTAGGCATTGTTCTAGTACTTTACTTGATCTCATTTATTCCACACACAGGTCCAAGTGATAGATCTTTTCCCTAGTTTATAGGTGTTATTTATTCCATATTAATGACATCAGACTTTAATAAATATTTTAAAACCTAAAACCTGACATTACAATATATGAGATCCTTGAAATGTAACTGTACAGATTTTAATAGTTGTTACTCATAACACCTTCTAGATATTTTGATTTTTGCTCTTTGCAGGGGAAAGTCAGTTGTTGGAGGCAGATTATCCTGTTTGTCTTTCAGAGTCAACAAATATCTCTTGAATACCTGCTGTATTCCAGGCACAGAGCTGAGTTTCTCAAGTCAACCTTACACTGTTCTGGAAATTCCCAGAGTTTAACCAGAAAGGAATGACGTTCTAGGCTTTGACTTGTTTCTAGGCTTCCAGAAGCACCTGTGTGTGGTTTATACAAAAGCCCTACAGGTTTCAGTCCTTTTCTGTCACTTCAGAAAAATGTATGTTTTGGCGAGCAGGGCACATTACTGCTTTCCCCTGAGGAGAGAATGAAGTCCCAGATGGTGTCTTTATTTTGTAGAGTTTTTCAACCTGATAGTTCTTGGAATGTTACCTCTAATAGGTATGCTGAGGTAAAGGAACACATATGTGTTCAAAAATATTTGGGACACACTGTGTCTTCCATCTCTAAGAGAGAGGTTCTCGGTGCTTGTTAGTGGCTGGAGGTAGTTTATTTTGGCATGCGGCCATGGTGTCTTCCAAATCTGACCATAGGACTTATCCTCTCAATACCTATTCCTTTGGGAAAAAAGTCTCCTCTGCCTCCTCATATCTATAACCACACTTCTATTATTCCCTAAGTTTTGTCTGCGTTAGCTCTTTTCTCTAGGTTGGAGGGGCTCTCTAGACCTTGGGCAGATAGAGGGAGTTTTTTCCATTCTTTTCATAAGACTGGTGACCTAATCAGTTTTGGAAAGGGATTTTCTGTTAATGCAGAATATTTACCGTTTTACCATTATCTCTGAGAACATGGGTTGAGGAGAAAGGCAGCTTATGAAGAGAAAAAATTTCTGATGATCTTTCCTTCACTCTGATCTGCCTTAAAAGTGATGACACCAGCCACACATCTCCAGATCCTTCTTTTCCTAGTGACACTGTTGAAGGCCACTGTGACCCTAAATATTCTCACTTTTCTGAGAGTTGAGAAGGCATTACAAAAAGACTGGGAGGCCAAAGCAGACTTTGTCACTTGAACTCTGGTTTTTTTCCCCATGTGAGAACCTCAGGGAGCCTTTGCAAAAGGAGGACAGAATTCCTGTGTAGCATTTTGTCGTTGAGAAAGATCTAGTCATTCCCCCAAAATAACTTTGTTTACCTTTTTTCAAAGAAGCCTTTTTTTGATCCTGAGTAAACAGGATATTTTTAGATTGTGCAGCACGTGCCTTGTGTGTTCAGCACCGTATGGGGCTCTAGAATTCAGGGCAATATAGGAAACCCTAAAAAGTGACATTTCCTGGACTAGAACTCAGAAGTGTTCACTGGTGATCATTGTTTTAGGAGAATGAGATCCTTACTGAACAGGAGGAGCTTCTGGCCATGGAGCAGCTTCTGCGCCGGCAGATTGCTTCAGAAAAAGAAGAAATTGAACGCCTCAGAGCCGAGATTGCCGAAATCCAGAGGTACAGGAGAGCTGGGGGTTTCGAAGTGTTCAGGAATATTTATTCAAATATAAACACAATTGTTTCAGTGCTCACTTTCCTATAAAAGAATTAGCCACCCGAAATTAATCATCTTTAAGCCTCTCATTTTGTCAGATCTTAAGAATGGTGTTCTATTGAGTAGACTCATAAAAACTGGTAAATCGAAAAGAAGGGAGGTGGCAGACAGGCATCCTGTGCATAGTGTTTTCTTTCTTCTCTCCCCTCACAGCCGTCAGCAGCACGGCCGAAGCGAAACTGAGGAGTACTCCTCTGAGAGTGAGAGTGAGAGTGAGGATGAAGAGGAGCTGCAGATCATTCTGGAAGATTTACAGAGACAGAATGAGGAGCTGGAAGTGAGTTTCGGGGGGAAATAACCAAAAGGCATACTAACTTACGGAAAATTGAGGAGACCATGTTTCCCCTCAGAATTGTCCTCTTTTTCCTTGGTTATCAGCTGGGAGGCTACGTAGAGTGGACCACAGGGGCACGATTCACCTAAGTGCTAAGTGCTGGCCGACCAAATGACACCTGCATGTCTTTCTCAGGCTGTCAGAAGTGACCTTCCGTGAGTTTAGTATCCCACACGGGCCTTTTCCTTCCCGGCTTGAGGGCGAGTGCCACCTAACTCTGTCAGTTTGAGCAGCTTTGAATGATCTGGTCTCTGTTCCTAGCAAGGATGAACAGAAAAATAAATGCTAGTGGAAGAAGGAAGTCTCTTGAATCTCCCCGTGGGTAAAGTGAGAGACAAGGCTTTCTCTTGGCCCTTGGCCTATAATGCAACAAGCGAGAGAGAACATGGTGCTAGAAAACTGGGAAATACCACACAGTGAAGAGAGGGCAACAGAGTCAAGGTCTGGGCCAGAATGTACCTTCTTACCGCAAGGAAACATCGTCTCCAGATATTTTGCCTAAGGGTCAAGAGAAGATAGCCTCTTCAGAGAAAGGAATCGAAGAGGCAGCTCTGCTTGCCTCGTTCAGGGTTGGCTCAGCAGCGGGGGCAAACCAGGATTCCACCCAGAAACTGCCACCCACAAGGGTCTTCTTCGCTAGCCAGAGTTCAGAGTGGGGCCCACAGGCTCAAGGTGGAGACACTCGCTGCAGCAAGCATGTGCTATGGGGAGAAGCTGAGCTGGTGTCGAGGCCCAGGTTGCTGGAGCTTCTGTACCTTGGCGCTTCATTTTGCTTTTGCAACATTTTGCAGTCCTAAGTGGGAAACATTATCCTGAATTCTCGTACTTGGGATGTAGACTGAGCTGCTATGGCAGAATTATGCGGTGGGTTAAGCAAGATGGCAGCATCTTGTGTGGCAGGCGCTCAGCCCACCCTTCTCCACACATGCTTTCTCCACTCGGGCTCCACAGTGGCTGCTCCGGGTCTCCAGGAAGGGGCAAGAATCCGAGCGTGCCCAGTAGTCAGGGGTGAGGTGCACGTGTGGCACTCAGCACTCAGCTCATGTCCCACGCGCAGAGTTGAGTCCCATGACGTATCTGCCATGTGGGAGGCTGGGACGTACTTTAGAAAGGGGAGTAGGTCAGGATAGCTGCTGTTTCCTGTGGCCTGGATTTTACTGGATAAGCGTAGACAATCTAGAATTGAGAGAAGTTTTCTGTAGTATGACTAGGAAGCACATTTCAGATTTAAAGTAATGCCATTCACAGAAGACAAAGGATATCCACTTTTGAGACAAATCTAGGTTTTAATCCTATCTCTAAGTCTCATCTCTAATTGCTACTAAAATTACTCTTATCTTCTCCTTGTTTAAGGGCCATTCAGAAGCCAGTTGAAAATTTTAAGTTTATTCTAAGCACTAGAACGCTGCATTATTCTCTGCTCAAGTCGTTTTCTGTGGCACTGTGATGTCTGCCAGGTGTGTTTGCCCTCCTCTGATTGGGAGCGGAGTCAATAAGCTCATCCTCCTGTCCTGGATCAGGCGTGTCCGTGGCTCACGGGCAGATTCACATTCACGTCTGTCTTGTTTCACAACCGAGTTGACCAAAGCAAAACCAGATGCCTCTGTGGGCTGCCCTCGCTACCCGTCCCTGCCCCTGCGTCCGCGTCCCTCCGACTTCCTTGCCCCGCGGTAACTGCCCTTTCTGTCGTTCCCCAAGATAAAGAACAACGACCTGAATCAGGCGATCCACGAGGAGCGCGAGGCCATCATCGAGCTGCGCGTGCAGCTGCGGCTGCTCCAGATGCAGCGGGCCAAGCCCGAGCCGCCGGGGCCGGAGGACGAGGAGCCCGAGCGCCGTGGGGCCCCCGTCCAGCCGCCCAGGGACGGCGCCCTCGAGGCGAAGGCGGCGGCTGGCAAGGAGCCTGCGAAGCCCTCGCCCAGCAAGGACAGGAAGGAGACGCCCATCTGAGCGCGCTGGGACGCCGCACAGGCCCGCGCCTTGCCGCGAGGACCCGGGCACCCCGCTGTCCTCTGAGGGCCAGGCCCGCTCTCTCGCCTGTACATTCTGTAAAGATGTCTCTCTTCTCGAGGCGCTTCCTCTCCCGCGTGTCTGACTTCTTCACGTCAGGCCCAGGTTCCACGAGGACGAAGCAATGGACGTGGTGGGCTTGTCGGGGACAGATGAGTTTTCCAGATAGTGTTGGCTTATTCGAAGATTCATTTTCTTTGTTAAAGTAACTATTTTAACCCTTGAGTGGCTTCTTTTTAAACCAAAAATCGTCTTTCTTTGCTTTCTTATCACAGCAGAATCAGGATCTCGTTCTCATTCAAGGGGGGAACCAACCAGGCCAGTGCCGCACCTGCCTGTGGACCGCCCCGTCGCGCCCCCAGGATCTCTGTGTACCTAGTCACTCTTGCTTGTGCCTTTCACACCTTTTTGGTGCAGATTATACAATGGGGGGAGCTGCCTCGTGTTCTCTGACTGGCCAGAATGGCTTCTGCGGGGTGTTCCTTGGCCCGCCCTGTAACTCTCCTTGACAGTTCTAAACCACAGCCCCCAAGCCTGAGTCACCAGGACAGGCGAGTTTGGTCACAAGACAGGCTGCCTGTGGAGCTGCCCACCCGCCCTGAGCAGCACAGGCCACATCCTGCTCCTGCCGGCCACTCACTGCCAGTGCCCAGAAAAGGCCTTTCACTGGCTTGGCGAAGGTCGTTGCCTTGACCTGTGCGTTCACACAAGGGTGTTTCTTAAACCAGAAATCTTTTACGTGACTGACCTTCCATTAAAACACAGTGACTCCGATTGCTTGCTTGGGCTAGAATGTACACGTCTCCTTGCCTGAATAAGCCATATGTATGCTCTTAAACAAAGGTTTGACATTATCCATATCATCTCAGCGAACCTGCTGGTGGACTCCCAAATGACAAGATTGAGCAATAGGAAAAAATTCCTTTAATGATAGCTGTGATTCATCCCACCCCATTTTCTTGCTTCCAGCCCATCGGATCAGATGGGTGCTCGAGGCTTCCAGGAGGCCGGGCTTTGGAGGCAACAGATTGCAGTCGCGCTGTCAGGATGCATGGCACCATGAGACAGGCCAGATCTCGTGGCTCGGAAGAGAACCCCACACATGCTCAAGGGGCGAGACAAACCCCACACGAGGGCTCTCTCCTCCTCCTCCTAGTTAGTATTTATTTTCGCACCTGTTTGATGCAGTTTTTTATCCTCTACCTATTGCACTGTTGTGACTTGTTGGCCATTGTTTGATTTTTGTATGGAAAAAAAGCTTTGTTATAGAAATCAGCATACTATTTTTTTAAATCTGGAGAGAAGATATTCTGGTGACTGAAAGTATGGTCGGGTGTCGGATATAAATGTGTAAAACGCCTTCTTGCTGTCCTGTTGGTCCTAGTACATTAACTTTATAGCTGCTGGCAATATCGGAGGTTCCTTTTTTTTGTATGTGTAAACTCTAATTTCTATCAAGGTATCATGGATTTTTAAAATTAGTATTTCATTACAAATGTCTCAACATTGGTGAACTAATTTTTGCCAGACCATTATTGATCAAGCAAATAAATTCAACAGCCATTTGGGAAAAGGAGAAGCTTCTAGTTTTTTGTACTCGTTATTTCTTTACGGTAATTGGGCATCCTGTGGCTAGCAAGGAGTTGGTTGAGGTATTTGCTCAGAGCCTCGGAGCAGAGAGTTTGGTGTCTAGCCACCTTCATACCTCTCGCGCCTGCAGACTTGATGTGCACTCCGGGCCCCAAGCATGGATGCTGGCAGCCATCGTCCTAAGCCCATGCTGCTGCTGCGTGAGCCTGTGTTTGCAAAACCCACAGGACTGGGCTGGGCCTGCAGCCTGTCTGAACCACGTACCAGTCCGCCTGCCCCTCTTGGCCCTAAGCGTTGCAGTTTACAGACGTTTGGAATTACAGGCATGAGCCATGCGTTTGCATTTCAAACACTGAGACTCAGCGGGAGTCTGACCAGTACGAACATATCTGGGATTGACTAGAATAAATAGAAGTTTCCATTTGCTCTTTTTACTTTGAAAATTCCGTAACTACCTGTCACTGAAAGCTCAAACAGCTGGCTTCCCTATTTTGCATATTTAAATTCAGTAACATTAAATGTATGTCCTTAACTTCTTGATGGAAGGTCTCCGACACCCTGATGTCGCTGCAGGTTTGGAGATAATGAAATGTGAGAACCGGGATCAGCTTCAAAAATGGGATCTAGGCTTGCATGACAGTTTTCTGTTGACTGCAGCTATTTCTGTGCTACAGATTACATTTCTCTTTATTTAATAATGTTTAATGAACTGGTACTTCCCATGTACCGTAAATATGAGGATATCTTGAAATCTTGAAAACAAACATGACTTTGAGCCCAGCCAGACTGGCACAAGGTGGGGACTGTCATTCTCATTTGAGGGACAGGAAAGTGCCTGAGTTATTCGCAGGTGAAGGCTCCACGTTTTGTAAAACCCTGCCCTTTTAGGGAAGGAGGGCCGTGTCCCTGGGTGTCTTCAAGACGGGAGCGCAGCAAACCCAGGAGACACCAAAGTGAACTCTGGCGGGGGCCTTCTGTGGAGCAGTGGGGATGCTGCTGTGTGTTACATTCATTGGCTGCCCCCAGCCTGCAAAGGGACAGGATACTTTCAGCGGTCTGGTGACTTTGCTGTCTCTAGAATAGCATGACTCAAAAGAAAGTATTTTCTTTCAGCAAAAATGGCAACTCCTTGTAGCTGCAGTGTTTTCTGGACTAACTCTTCACTCTGCTCAGCCTGCAACCCCACGGCAGTGTCATCTCCTCTGAGGCATCTCCCCTCTGCTTCCACAACGCTTAGGCTGGGCACTCAGCCCTGCCATTACTTAGCATCGTGCTGAGCTGTTCTGGGGGTACCTACTGGATGCTGGCCTCTAGAGAATGTTGCTGTGTACAAGGAAGAACATGGGCTTTAGACAGGAAAATTTTAGCTCGTGTCTCATGTCTTCAAAACCTGCAATAAGCCAATCTGGTTGAACTCCAGTTTTCTAATTGGCAAAATGGTGAAAATAATCCTGACTTCACAAGACTTTAAATAACGGATGATAAAGCGCCTGGTGGGGTTTTTGCTTCTTACTCAAATTCATTTGCCCTACAGGACAGGATCTGTCTCAGTCATCATTTGACTAAACTTTTTGGTGTAGAGATGAGTCAAGAAGAAACCAAGCATCCTTGAAGATGATGGTCTCGTTTCCTGGCCTCAAGTTTCAGCCACAAAATAAGCTGTGCCCAGACCGACTGCCTCCAGTTTACAGACAGGAGCTGGACGTTCACAAGCAGCATCTTGGCTGCATCGGTCATTATTGCCATCACTGTCACTGCACATCCCTGATAACAAGAGGGAATGCAGTGTCCGTGCAGGCATCCTGGCCAGAGGTCCTGTTGGGGTCACGATGGCTGGTATGGGAGGGAAAACAGACATAATTCCTCTCTGAATCGGGACAGCAGCTCCTGTCTTTGGGGCTAGATTCTGGGGACCAAAGGCAAGAGACTGCTAAACACTGCAGCCACAATTAGAGAAAGTAAGAGCCTCTTCTCTGAGAGGGCGTCTCTAGCCTTCTGAAAAGGATTGCACCAACAATTCTTGAGTTTCTCGTGGGGAGGGGGGTTTTTATAAAATGTCACGTTAATGCTGTTAAGACTGTTCCAGGCCAGGAGCTGTGTGGCTCACACCTGTAATCCTAGTACTTGGGAGGCTGAGGTGGGAGGATTGTTTGAGGCCAGGAGTTCGAGACCAGCCTAGGCAACACAGCAAGACCTCATTTCTACAAAGTCTCAAAACATTAGCCAGACATGGTGGCACATGCCTGTGATCCCAGCTGCTTGGTAGGCTGAGGCAGGAGGATCCCTTGAGCCAGGAGTTCAAGGCTGCAGTGAGCTATTATCGAGCCACTGTACTCCAGCCTGGGTGACAGTAAGACCTTATCTCTTTTTTTTTTTTTTTTTTTTTTTTAAAAAAGGCTTCCAATGGCAGAGTGCACTATACAAGGAATGGTAAGTTCTCTCAACTGAAAGCATTGGATTAACCCCAGGAAGCTGGCGCCAGCCATGCACACTCCACCACTGGCTGGTGAGGCTGTCACCAAGATTGTTGGCCAGGGGCGCCTTCCTCCAGGAAGGAAGAACTCCCTAAAGAGGGAGCTGTGGTGGAAAGCACCTATTGATGCAGGCTGACCTGTCTGGTTGCCATGTAAACTACAGTAGTGGTCCCCAAACTTTTTGGCATCAGGGCCTGATTTCATGGAAGACAGTTTTTCCATGGACCAGGGGGTGGGGGAAGGATGGTTTTGAGATGATTCAAGTGAATTACATTTATTGTGCACTTTATTTCTATGATTACGTTGTAATGTGTAATTAAGTAATTATGCAACTTGCCATAATGCAGAACCAGCAGGAGCCCTGAGCTTGTTTTCCTGCAACTAGGGGATGATGGGAGACAGTGACACCTGACGCGTGTTACTTCTGTTGTTTACTCTGTAATCTTGCTTGGGTTGCTGTCACTGCAGGGAAGCGGAAGCAGACTTTTTGGTGCTCCTCTGACAGGAGGTGGAGCTCAGGCAGTAATGCGAGTGATGGGTAGCAGCTGTAAATACAGATAAAGCTTCACTGGGTCACTATTCAGCTCTTACTGTGCAGTCCAGTTCCTAACAGGCCATAGACCAGAACTGGTCTTTGGCCCAGGGGTTGGGAGCCCGTGAACTACAGGACACCACACATTTAGACATCAGATTCACAATGGATAGTTTTTTGGATGTCCTGTGCAACTCCAATTTAATTGGGTGTCCTGTATTTTGATTTACAAGTTTGATTTACTTGGCCACCCTACCTTAGTATCTCAACTAGTAGACGGTTGATAACACTGATTAACACTGTCTAGGAAAGGTTGTGATCTTGAGTGCTGTCCAGGTAAAGTGTCATTATTACTAGAGGGAAACAGAAGAGCACCCCAAGCAATCAAATGTGGGGCAAAATACATGAAATGCTGACCGTATCAACGGTCAAATTGGGGAGGGGAAGGGCAGACTTAAAATTGACAAGGCTTGGCAGACCTGCTGAATCAGAATTTGCTTTTGAACAAGGTGACTTAGATGCACATTAACTGTTGAGAGGCACCTTTCTAAATTATGAGTTCACTAGATATTTAAAAGCCAGGCAGGGTGCAGTGGCTCACGCCTGTAATACCAACACTTTGGGAAGCCGAGGCAAGAGGTTAACCTGAGACAAAGGGTACGAGACCAGCCTGGGTAATATGGTGAGACCTCATTTCTACAATAAATCAAAAAATTAACCAGGTGTGGTGGTACACACCTGTGGTTCCAGCTACCTGGAAAGCTGAGATGGAAGGATCGCCTGAGCCCAGCAGGTCGAGGCCGCGGTGGCGGTGAGCATGCCACTGCACTCCAGCCTGGGCAGCAGAGTGAGATTCCAACTTAAAAAAAAAATTCCTTCAAGTAACCAGGCCCCCTTTGCCACTCTCCTTTTGCCTTTGTAAGAGCCAAAATCCTTGAAAGTTACATTCATTCATTCACTTGTCTGACTCCACCCTCAGGCTCACTTAACTGAAAAGGGTCTGAAAACCTGGCCAGGTACAGTGACTCATGCCTGTAATCCCAGCACTTTAGCAGGTGGAGGCAAGAGAATTGCCTGTGCCCAGGGATTCAAGACCAGTCTGCGCAACTTGGCAAGACCTCGTCTCTACAAAAAAAATCAAAAAGGTAGTCGGGTGTGGTGGCTTATGCCTGTAGTTCCAGCTGAGGCAGAAGAATCGCCTGAGCCCAGCAGGTTGAGGCTGCAATAGCCTTGAGTGTGCCTCCGCACTTCAGCCTGGGCGAAA
The DNA here is from genome assembly GCA_027257055.1 of Cephalopachus bancanus. NCBI lineage: Eukaryota > Metazoa > Chordata > Mammalia > Primates > Tarsiidae > Cephalopachus > Cephalopachus bancanus. The sequence goes on along the minus strand of JAPVLO010000899.1, from coordinate 149,314 downwards.
GAGTGCAACTCCAACTCAAAAACAAAAAAAGGCAAAAACTTGAGGAAAACCTCAATAGATGGCCATCCAGAAAAGTCAGCCAGCAGTCAACAGTGCAGTGTGCACACCTGCTGTCCTGTTGGCATTTTGCCCAGCTGGAGGGCAGGAGAGGGTGGGCAGCCCTCTCCCTCTGATGCAGAGCTGAGGAGCAGACCTCGACAGTGTCATTCCCTTCCCTCAGTGTCTGCCTGAGGGATATGCCTGGCAGAACTTCCTCTTCTCCCCTCAGTTTCTGAGTGCTAGGCTGACGCAGGAGGGTCAGGGTCTAGCTCTGCTGTCCACGGCTGGGGTTCTCCTGGGTATTCGGAGCGATGGGATTACCTTCTGGGCCTGCAAGAACTGCTCTTGATCTCCTCATGGAACATGTACAAATACTACTCAGCTATTGTCTTATATCCAACTAGTAACAACTACTAGTATAAAGCTGATCAGGGTGAAATATTCATGGTAAAAGTACTATTGAAAAACTGCAAGTATCAAACCTTGTCAACTTTATGTCAGCAAAATTTAACCTAAAAGAAACCTTGGTAAAAATAAACACACAGCAATGCTGCAGAACATTACATGGACTAAAACCTGATCGTTGACCATTGTCAAATTGGGAAAAGAATTCTTAAGGAAAATAATTTCTGCAAGACAGAACTAAAACTACTTCATTCTCTATAGGAAATGGATGAAAGAATTAAGCTGCAGAAAATACCTCCCACAAAATATATAGTTGTTGGACTTTTTGTTTGCAAAGTGTTCTCAAGGTCAAAACTTCCATTTGAGAGATCACAAAATCGCCTGTTTTGGAGTTTCTGGTGGAAGGAATTGAGGCCTGGAACTCCTTCCCCTCCAGGGCACTTAGAAACCATCACACACGGGTGGAAAAGGCCTCCCTCCCCTGGGGACTCCCACTATCCTTCCCCAGGGAAGTTCCACCTCTGCGATGTTCAATGACCATGACAGCTGATGAAGCCTCAAGGCAGGGACTAGCAAACACGCAACAGGCCCCAGAGTCTTGCTTTTTAACATTTATTTCCAGACCCAGTTTCCTCCCTAGTTGGAGTCGTAGGATTAATTTTAAGGAGGGCATTTACTTGGCTCTGCGTTGCTGGAACTTTCCCTTGAAATTTCCTCCCCTTGACTCACTGGTATTGACTCCAGAACCTTTGGAGACATTAGCCCATGCTATCCTCCCAGACAACAGCTCACAGCCAGCTGCTCCCATGGCTCCCCCATACACCAAGCATAGAAATCAGCTCAGGACTGTAGAAAATGGGACCTACACCAATCAGGTATGAGAATGACAGAGTTCAGAAGTGCCACTCCAAAACATGCCACTTAGGGCTTAACCTGAGGGCATCTGGGAGCAGTCAATGCAGGGAGGGGCTTTCTCTGAACGTCCCTCCTCTGCCTAAGACAGATCCTCCAAAGGAACTCATGTGCCACGAGTCCCCTTCCCAGGAATCTCATCGTCCAAGAGAGAACTTGCAGCACAGCAGAGGGACCAAGGCTGACATCCCGCCCGTCACACTCAGTCACCTCTTCTCCCGAGGGCCCATTTTCCTTCCAGGAAAGTCATTTACTTTCCCCCTAAATAGCCTATACCCCGCTCCTTGTCCTCTTTGGAGAGAGTATGTCTGGCTCTCACTGAGTTTGGGGGTATCCACCCTTTCTTCATGGGATGCCCTGCGCTTGCAGAAATTCATGTGGCTCTTCTGTTAATCTGCCTACTGCCAACTGATCTCATAGACTCAATTACTGAACGCTGAGGATAGAAGGAATCTCCCCTCCATACAAGCCTGCTCAGCGGACTGAAGAGTCACCTAAGACAGCTGTGGCAACAAGCCGGCAGTCTTAGTTCTTAGTCTTAGGATGCTGGCACAGTCGCTTTCTCGGGAACTCAACACTTGGTGATTTAGAGTTAGAGGGCTCAAGAAAAACTAGTGGTCTGGCATCACAGAGCTCTCTCCAAGACTTCAGGACAAAGGTCAAGTGCAAAAAGGTAGCCACTCCGCACTCCAGTCCTCCAAGCAGCCTAAACAGGAAGTCTGGTTCCCGAGGGCTAGGTGCAGTCAGTGGGAATGCAGATGCTCACCCTGAGCTTCCAGAGACCACAAGCTTGTAAACATGCATCCCCAGATGGGGGAGGGGGCAGCAGGGATGATGACCTAAGATCCAGCCAGCTGGGCACAAGCAGGGACCCCCACGCCAAGTGCACCCCTGTGTGGAAGGGGGTAGCAGGGAAGTCTCTGGGGGGGAGGGGAGACATCACACAAGGACGAGGTACAGTGGCTAATGAGTTTTTCTGAAAATTATGGCTTTTTTCTTCATCCTGAGTTACTCAGAAGTCCTAAAATACCAGAGAATAGGCCAGGCTTGGTGGCTCAGCCTGTAATCCCACCAGCACTTTGGGAGGCTGAGGCAAGTGGACTGCCTGAGCGCACAGGTTTGAGACCAGCCCAGGCAACTTGGTGAGACCTCATCTCTACAAAACCCAGAGAATATCTGCTGCAAAAGCTGCTCAATATTAGATACCTGTAAGTGATAGGGTTTGTAGGGGAATGGGACAGGAGGTTGTAGTTAAAACAACTCATCACATAAACCAAAGGGAGCACAGAGTTGCAATGGCCCAAGAAGCTAACACTGGGTCATAAAGCAAAAATAAGAAACCCAAGGCTTGCTGTAGTAGCGTCTATAGGACGTGCCCATGTGCTCCCAAATCCCTTGACCACCAAGGTTCAAGGGAAACTATTTCTGACTTCACAAGGAGTCTCCACTAGCTGAATAAATAAAACCAAAACTCACAGAAGCACCACGGGGACTCAGGTAGGTCAAGAGTTTGTCAAACGGAGCACGTAAGAGCAGCTACCATTACATGCACAGCACGTTACCAAAGCATCTTCGCATATGATCATGTTTGACCCCAAACCCTGTGAGGGACAGGATAGGTTTTCCTAATTCTCATTTCACAGGTGAAGCAATGGAGGCTCAGAGGTGCTTTGCTGTGTCTCAGGAGCTGCAGGACAGTACCTAGGGCCTGCTCATCCCTGCTGGCTTCCTAGAGCAAAACCCAACCCAGGGAACACAGACAGGTTTCAAAGAAACGACTAAACTAGGTAAAAGACAAATATTTTAATCTAGTTTCCCCATTTTATACTAAATTAATACAGGTCACAAATTGCATTTATTCGTAGACATCTAGAAAACAAAAGTGTATATATCTCTCTCTAGATCTTATTAATAAATTTTATTTGGACAAGAGAACTTGTGCCACAACAGTTTGAACAGCATGATTAAAGACTGCAGCACTCTCAAGAGTGGTCACAGATAATGGACAGTGTGTGAAGAAAAGTTGCACCTCAGAGCTGATCATGATCAAGTTAAAAACACCTGACATACAGTATACATGCTAATACATTTCCTTCAGGTCATGACCAGCATGAAAAAAATCAGGACATAGATACTCAGCAAACGCTCTGTAAATGTGTACAGCAATATGCTGCATTTAAGGTTAAAATCAGATCCTACTTTAGTGTTAGCATCAAGCCCTTAGGAGTACAAAAAAAAAAGTCTCCTTTCCCATTTACACACATCAAAAACTATTCACACTTAGCGCTGGGTTGGGCTGGGCAGCTCGCCACAAAACCCAGCAGGTCCTTGCCTGGAAGAAAACAGGGCTAATACTGAAGGTCTTTCACATCTGGTGCACATCTGACTTCTGGCTATACAAATTTCATTTACTGGTCGTTAAATAAAACCAGGAGAAAGCAATGCAGGTCTCTGGGAATCACATCCTTTCCATAAGGAAAATGCTCTGCCAATTCAAGTTTCATTCAGTCAGGAAGACAGAAGGATTTAAGGCTTCGGTGACAATTATTATCCTCTGAGAAATTATTTTCCCTTAAAGTCAAGATAAGATAATAGTGTTTACTGTACTTTCTCTTGACTCTTAAAATCCCTGGTATCAGGTGTAGGCAATTTGCACCTGCAATTAAGTCTGCAGGAGAGGAAAGGTGTCTCCTCCCCAGAAAGCCATCCCAGATCACTCGCGTGTGGAGCGCTTGTCGAACCTCAGCTCTCATGGAAGCAGGAAAGACACCAAGATTCAAGCCTTCTAGTAGGTTGAAGAAGCTGTGCTCATGGCATCTTCAGAGATTTTGGTACTGGCAGGGTGGATACTTGCAAAGTACTTAACATCACTGTCCCGGTCCATCTGAAGCGCCATGATGGTCTGCTCCACAGCTTCCTGATGGCAGCTGGCAGAGGCTAGGAAATATTCTGGAAATGACAAGTGCACAGTACAAAAGAAACGAGCCATAACATTTCAGCGCTTTGTCAAGTACAGTATAAAAGGTTCCTAGTCATTATAAAACATGCTGTTTCTATGAGTATGAACAGAGACCATGTTAAATTATAAACACTAATCCAAACTGATTTGTTATAGGAAAAAAATTTCTGGAATAAAGATAATTATGAGATTTATCTTGCTTATATGATAGACTCTCATGATGCTCAATGACAGCCAGATCAATATATGAAAACATTATACTTCTTGCTATTCATTAGCTTAGTAAAAGGAAAAACTCTTCCAAACACCAACTACACACACAGCTCCCTAACCAGTCTCTCCAGCCACTTTGCTATTTTAAAAATTTAAGTGGCAAAGGAAAAAAAGGGAAGAAATCATCTTTTACCCTTATTTTTTGCAGTCTCCTATTAATTTCTTTCTGTCTTCATTCATGAGTTCACACATAAAACTATGTTTCAAAGGAAACTGGACAAAGGAATGCAAACTATGCATTCAAAGGAAGGGCAGTTATAATAAATAAAATATCCCAAGTCTTGAGAAGCTTATAATTTCCAGCAAAACAAACACTATGGGGCATCTGTCTTCTGCCTGAGAATGAAGAGAAGGAAGGGGAGTACACATGCCTCCCAGCCCCAAAAAGCAAGTGGCACGCTGCCCGCAAAGACTTGTCAGTCCTAAGTAAATACCCAATTTTGAGAACAGCCCTTCTTATCTATAATACTCAGCAATCTATCACAGAAACAAAGAACTGAGTACCACATGTACTCCCTCAGAAGCAGACCCTGAATATTTGTCATAATACTGTAAGAAAGGGATTGGCAGTAATGGGAAACTGCTGGGGGGAGGTGGTATGAGGGAGGAGGGAGGCACTTAACAACAATAAAGATACCTGGTCTCAAACCAGGCGAAGCAAGGACCAAAGGTGGCCCAAACCTCACCTGTGCAATGACCACTTGTATACCTAAATCCTGAGTTGTACCCCACATCTTTAAAATTAAGTAAAATGTGCTTTGAAAACTTTCTCCAAAATTCTAAAAAATAAATAAAACTACTCTTCTAAATTACAAAAATGATACATGCCCATGATTAAAAAAATCTCTCCCAGAACAGGAGAGTGCTAAGTGAAAGTCCCTTTAACCTTCTGTGTCCTCCTGGGAGAGCCACCAGCGTAAGTGACAATCTTGCTCCTTCTACCAGATGACTGTCTACGAGCAGACAATACTTGTGCTTTGACATCATCTATTCGGCCCAGTCCATGAGCCTCCATCTGCCCCCACACTTCTTCTAATGCGTCTCCTACCTACCTTTTTCTAGGAGAGTTTGTCTTAATGTTTTCGCAAGCAGTACTCTGACATTTGGAACCCGATCGTTTGCTAACGTTAGCAAATGCGGCATCAGATGCACGGCAAACTGGTCCATGGGAAGGCAATCATCCTCAATGACAGTCTGGGGGAAAGAAACCACTGCTTTACATTTCGCTGTCAATTCAGCCAACAAACTATAATACTAGTTAGCAAAATCTTTTAGTGACAACATACTGACAAGTACAAATTTTAGTTACTGCTTTTCAACTAATATTCCACGTACCTGGAAACTCAAAATAAAAATTACTTAACTGCCCACACAGACATTTTTATTGTTTTCTAAAGAGGCAGGGTCTTGCTCTGTCACTTATGGTGGAGTGCAGTGGCTCAATCATAGCACACTGTAACCTCAAACTCCTGAGCTCAAGTGACCTCCCACTTCAGCCTCGAGTAGCTAGGACTACAGGAATATACTGCCAAGCCTAGATAACTTTTTTTATTTTACTTCTGCAGAGACGAGGTCTTGCTATGTTGCCTGGGCTGGTCTCAAACTCCTGGCCTCAAATGATTCCCTGCCTCAGCCCCCAAACTGCTTGGATTACAGGCATGAGCCACTGTGGCCTGTCCAGGCAAAGTTTCTAAACTGCTTTACAGAGACTTGGAGTGTTCAGTCATACCTTCATTTTCACACCTGCACTCTAGCCCCAGACACAAGTACCCTCTAGTGGGAGTCTCTATGGTATGTGTATGCATAGTGTGTGTGGGGGTATGGTACACATTTATATGCATGCACACAAGTAGGTGTGTGTGGTATGACACATTCTTGTGTGCACATATGTACAATATGTGTACATGTATGTATGCATGCATACATGCATGGCATATGTGTGAGATGTCCCAGCTTTTTAGAATGAGCACTGCTAAGTGGGGGAGAAAAGGGCCAGCTCAAGAGGACAAGCCAGACAGATGCCCAACCATGAGGAACAGATGCCCGTATGAAGACTATGGTAAAGCTCTGTTCCTTAACGATGAGGAGAGGGTGTAAGAGAAGCAGGGAGTACAGGAAACATAGTTTGAGGAGAAAAACTCACAAGGGGGTCAACCCATATCCTCGCCTACCTGGCAGACGAAGACGAAGGTTTGCCGCCCTGACCACTTGGGACACCTGCCAAAATTCTCCACCAGCTCATTGATGAGGTCCATCCCGAAGGTCGGCGGGGTCGCCATGTGCAGCTTCTTCACCATCTCGCTGACCTAGGAGGGCAAGCACAGAGGAGTGAGGAATGGCTTCTGCTCACTGATCTTACAAAACGGCTTGCTAATCTACAACTGTAAACCTTAACACATACCAACTTGTAGGAAATCCAACGAACAGAAGAAACTTTGTCCGCACAGAGATTCAGAGCAATGGGCCGTAAATAGTCGTAAACATCTCTTGGACTATATAACTCGAGAAGTAAAATCAGCTGCCTACAAAAGGAATTACAAAAAGACAAAGTTTAAAATTCAGTAAGACAAATGAAAATAGGTTACACATCTGAATAATCTGTAATGCTGGATACTGAATACTTGTAAGATAAATTCATACTAAGACTAATGTCTAAGTAGGCCTCTCCTATAAGGAATTACCCCTAGTCTCTGAATATGTGGAAATGCATTTAAGCACTCTGAGTTCAAGGAGTATCTCCTCCCACTAGAGGAAAAAGAGAACAAAAGTGAGAGTTCTGTCCCCTGGGTATTAAAAGCAAAGCACGTCCTAGTATGTGCAACTGGAACACAGCACATATTTATCCAAAGTGATGGGTCAGAATGTGCTAAGAAGCTACCATCTATAAGTCAGTTATCTTGATGAGAAGTCTCAGCAGACTGAAACAACCTGCCTGTACCTGTCAAGACTGAGCGGCTCCCAAGGAAAGGATACATTTGCAAGCGATGGCAGAAATGGGGGTCCTCTAACAACTCTCCTTTCACATCTGAGGGAATCTGAGGGCTTTCACAACATCCACCAACTAGTTTGAGTAGCTGCAATGACACCTTGAATAAATGAGACTTTGCCTTTCAGATCTTATGTTTAAGACTGTTTACATTTCTCATCAGCAGGAAGGGAACCATAAGCATGAATACAGATAATGCAGCAGTGGCAAACACACCTATATAGATACATAAACATAAATCCTCAGAGAGACATACTTATTTTCTGACACAAAAGTTTAAAAATCCCAAACAAGACTTCTACATCTGCTTAGGATACAGAAAGCTGCAAAGAATGTCGGCAAAAATCTGTTCTTGAGTCCATCAGAGAACTGAGGTTGCAAGACAACCAGATAACCCAACTTCCCAAGAGCTGACAAGCCCCCCCCACCCCCAGGAGAGACAGACCACACAAATAGTTTCACCTGAGCAAGAGCACAGAGGGAGAAAGCACTTACTGCCATGCAGGAGGGTGAGAAATAACCAGTGAAATCATGGCAGCAGCTGCCAGGGCCCTCATCTGAGTCTGCATGGAGGGAGACTGACACAAAGCCACATGTGCCAGACACGAGAGCTCATACCCCCATGCAAAGCCTCTGATCTTCACAGGGTACCTGCCTCTTGTGGGTGTTTACCAGAAAGACTGGGGTCAGAAAAGGAAACGGGGAGAAGTCACTCAGCAGGCACAAGTGACTGACAGATGTGATGCCAGTGGACACTCCCCTGGGCCCCTTTCTCATGCAAGACAAAGGCTTTAAGGGGCTGGTGGAGAGGTACAAAGCCCGCGCACCCCCTGGGCACAGGCACAGACACACCATAGCCGGGAAGAGAAGAAAGAAGACTATTCCAAGAGAAGGGGCAGGAAATCTTCTTAAAACAATACCCTACATTGATACCAAGCAAAAATCTTCTGCTAGGAGAGGGGCAGGAAGTCCTGCCCAAGACTAACCACAGATACGAGGTAGAGACTGAATGTCACAGGGTGGGCAGGGATTCTGAGAAAGCCCAGACAAACAGGCCTCCAAAGACTGAGGATGATCCCAAACCAGAGACTTTCGCCTTTCCTAGCATGAACCCTACCCATTATGCAGGGGTGCAGGGATAGCTGAAAGCTGAGTGGAAAGCCCATACTAGAAAAAGTCCATTGGCACCCCAGGTCCCACCCTCAGCAAATAGTAGTGGCAGCCTACAGCAAGATAAAATCCATAGTGCACCGAAGGTAACCAGCAACAATGAAACCCAAACCCAGCTTGATCCCGATTAGATGAACTCACACACTCACACTAGTGGCAGAAGAGGCATGTCCATTTGAAGTCAAAAGTGGGCACACTGCACTCAGTGAAGTGACATCTTTAATATACTGAATGAAAAACTGTCAGTCCCAAATTTTATACCCAGCAAAGATAGCTTTCTAAAATGCAGGTGTGGTCCATAATCCATAGTATCATAAAGAACTCTAACAAAACTCAACGACCCAACACCACACTAATTAAGATGAACCCAATTTTTAAATGGGCAATGGACTTAAATTAACATTTATTTACAGAGTACATGCAAATAATTGGCAAAAATAATTAAAAAGTGCTCAAGATCATTAGTCTTAAGAGAAATGCAAATAAAAGTGACATGAGAAGCTATTTCACACCCATTAGATTTACTAATTACCCTGGTCTGATCACTGTACATTATAGTATTGCCACATCACTATATACCCCATAAATATGTACAATTACTATTTGCCAAATTTTAAAGAGAGGAAAATAGCAGGTGTCAAGGAGGATGTAGAGAAATTGGAAACCCTGTACACTGCTGTACAGAAGAAGTCTGGCAGTTCCTCAACAAAGTAAACACAGAATTACCATATGACCCAGCAAATCCCTCAAAAGCATCAAAATCAAGTTTCAAATAAAAGCTACATGGATGTTCACAGCAGCACTACTTGCAATGGCGAGAAAGACACACACCCAACCTGGATGAATGAATAAAGTAAATGTGGTATATCTAAGACAATGGAATATTACTCAACCATAAAAAGGAATGAAAGCTCGGATATATGCTACAATGTGCATGACCCTTGAAAACATGGTGCTGCCGGGCTCAGTGGCTCAGCCTGTAATCCCAGCGCTTTGGGAGGCTGAGGTGAGTGGACTGCCTGAGCCCGCGGCTTTGAGACCCACCTGGGCAACTTGGTGAGACCTCATCTCTACAATAAAAATCAAAAAAATTAGCCGGACGTGGTAGCGCACACCTGTAGTTCCAGCTAGTTGGAAGGCTGAGGCGGAAGGATCGCCGGAGCCCAGCAGGTCAAGACTGCAGTGGCCAGGAGCGTGCCACTGCACTCATCTGGGTGACAGAGTGAGACGCCAACTCAAAAAAAAAAAAAGAAAACATGGTGCTAACTGAAGAAACCACACACAAAAGGCCGTACAGGATTTTACTTATGCTAAATGGGCATGGGTTTTCCTTTTCGGATGACAAACTACCTTAGAACAAGATACTGATAGTTGCACAACACTGTGAATGTACTAAATATCATAAATGGCAAATTTGGTTATATGTAGTCCACCACAATTAAAAAAATATAAAAGATGAAATAAAGACTTTTTCGATAAGAAAAAAGTTAAGAAAATTCACTGCCAGAAAGACCTGTACTACACGAGATGTTAAAGCAACAGGATACCACACAGAAAGATGGACCTATACAAAGTAATGAAGAAATTAAGAAAAGATAAAAATGCAGTATTCATCCCTCCAAAACACAATCTAGTGAATTTTTAGAACTTACTCAGCCAGTTCAGCTCGAAAGCGCCAATTTCTACTATTATCTGTCACCAAAAACTCCTGAAGTTGATAAAGATATTCTCTTCTTTTGTCAATATGAAGAAGCTGAAGTAACAAAATAAAAATATTTACTAGGACATGGTATAGACATCATTTATTTTACTAGAGTGCTTGAAAACAGACTATAAGTAATGGTTAATTACTCTGAAAAAGAAATGTATACCTGTATTGAATTGTTTTAAAACTTGCCATTAAATTCATTTTTCCCAGAATAACCCCATTTGCCATTAAGAATCAACATCTTTTGAAATCTTTGTTTTTCAGCCTGTTAGTGACCTACACTGAAACCCCCTTGGGCATAGCTTTGTTACAGTACTCATCACTGTATTTATATGACATCCTTATTACCATGAAGCCTTTTGAGGCAGTGATTTTTTTTGGGGGGGAGGGGTTCTTCACAGTAAAAAATTATGTTCTTAACCATACATGTAAGCCTAGTGTATGGCACTATAATGGCATGCAGTAGATATTCAGTATTTACTGTGTGAGAACATAAAAAGAAATGTATCCCAATAGTTGCTCTATAAATATTTAAAAGCAGGGTGTCAACAAGAGGGAAAACCCTAAAATCTGATCTAAACAGAAACAACTAGACCTAATTGTACACCCAATATATGCAATCACACAGGGAAAAAAAATATTAAGTCTGAATTCAGTACTCTGACCATTCCTTTTCATGGTATATGTTCTAAGAACACAGAGTGCCGAAGGGCATCTTGAACATTACTCAGTTGATGTGATGTTGCAATTACTATTGGTGGAGAAGGTCTGAAACTATTTAACGTATGCTGTAGACTTGAGCCAATGACTAAATATATTAATGTGATTACAGAGATTTTGTCATGAGTGAAGAGAAAATATAAAGTGAAGGGGGGGATGGTACTGAACTGGAAGTGTTCTTATCAACACGAACTTAACAATTCAATAAAGAAACAATAAACTTCCTAGCTCCTGTCCTTGAAAATACCTAAAAGAAATGACATCCTGGGAGTAATGAGCCCATCTAGTGCCTGGATCTTGGTTTCTAAATACTGTTCTCCACTAAAAAGGACCAGGGCTCCTTGGAAAAACAGCTGACTCTAGGCTGGGACAAGGAAGGAAAATTTGGGACTGGAAGTAAGGATGTGTTTAAAAATGTGAAGGCAAACCAAAAGGACACAGGAGGCAGCTTTAAGGAGTTCACATTGGCCAAATCTGACACTTAACACACATGACAAATGTATTACATTAAAAAAAAATCCTAGAGTCCATACTGATACTTTTAAAGTTTTCAAAAGGGGGGGGGAGAAAAGGGACAGTTTATCTTTACACAAAAATGTCAATAAAAATAGAAGCAATTATGAAAACAGAAAACTCACTATTTCGCAATCAATACAGAGAACCATGTATGGATGGATGCATGAACATAAGAGCTGTGGTGAAAGACTTAGGAGAAAAAGATATTCACAGAATTCAAAAGCATCACCTTCTCAATTACTTATTAATCACAAAAGTAAAAGGGTACTTTATAATGGAAACACCTGACACCACCATAACTAAATTATCAGACTCATCATGACTAATGATGGGAAGAGCAAACACCACATTACTCCTGATGTGATGCATTTGGAAAAACACATGATGATCTTTATAAACAGGTAATATGCCTTCAAAAAACCCTGTTTACCCAGAATCAAACTGTATAAAAACATTCAGACAAATTCCAACTGAGGGGTTTTCTGCAAAGCAACTGGATTTGCCAAATCACGTCTAGATCTAAGAGGATTAAAGAAACACAACATTTAAAGTCAATATGCGCTTCTTGATGGGATTCTGAATCAAGGGGAGAAAAGCTATAAAGGACTATACTGGGACAACTAGAAACATTTCAATATATTTATATAAAACGTAACTCCTAGGATTATAATTACTTCTACAACTCAAATGAGAGGATGAAAGGTAAATCTCAGATTCCCAAACTACCACAAAAAGCCCCAAACTTAATATACAGTTGATCATGAGCAACGTGGGTTTAGACTGCAAGGGTCCAATGGTATCTGGATTCTTCTCCCCCAAGACAGAGGAGGAATGAAGAGACAGCATTCCTGGAACATGAAACTCGAGTACATGGAAGGCTGCTGACTCTCTTCACATGTGGCTTCCTCAAAGCTGGCTATGGGATGCGAGTATGTGTGGATCTGGGCATAGGCAGAGGTCCTGGAACCAACCTCCCACAGATACCAAAGGATGACTGTAGTTCATGAAAATTTTTCCATACATGTTATTCAATAATTTTAAAAATAAAAAAGGTACAAATGTCTGTAATCATGATCTAGCATCATTTAAAAATGAAATTTAGCCTAATTATGGGATTAGTTCTTCTATAAATCACATCTTAACATCAATTCATGGCTCTATTTTCTTTAGGAACATACAGAAATCTAGCTTGGTGATAGTAGTTACAGATTTAGATTTACTAGAGAATTTTAGTGAACTCCTGTGCAAAATAACTTAAAAGTTACCTTCAGAAAATCATGCAAGTGTTTGAGGACACCTATCCTGACTTCATCAAGGTCTTTTAAAAATCCATTAAAAATTGGAACCAGATCTGCTGCTGTCAATTGATCTCCGAGAATCACTGCAAGCTCATGGATGGAGAAGGCTAAAGTTCTTCGAACTTTCCACTGCAAAAATGAAAACTGCATCAGTGAGATGACTGCAAAGTGTTGAGTACTTTAGCTTGTAGACAACACATGAAGGTTAATTTATATGAACATTACTAACCTAAAATAATTAAATCCGAATAGAAAAGTAGTAATGATAGACACTGTTTTAATTGCCTATTATGTATTAAAATATACAACAAAAAAACTTTTTTTTTTTTAAATTGTAGAGACGAGGTCTTGCCAAGTTGCCGGGGCTGGTCTCAAACCCACAGGCTCAGGCAATCTACTCACCTCAGCCTTCCAAAGTGCTGGGATTACAGGCTGAGCCACCGAGCCTGGCCACAAAAAATCTGAAACCTCTTCATTAACTCCCTTTCATCGATGAAAAAAGCGAGACCTCATCTCTACAATAAATCAAAAAATCAGCCAGGTGTGGTAGTGCATGCCTGTAATTCCGGCTACTTGGAAGGCTGAGGCAGAAGGATCGCCGGAGCCCAGCAGGTCAAGGCTGCGGTGGCCGGGAGCGGCTACTGCACTCCAGACTGGGTTACAGAGTGACACTCTAACTCAAAAAAAAAAAAGAAAAGAAAGAAAGAAAGAACAATATGGTTTTCACAGTCCTGTGAACATTAGATCCCTGATACATTGATGTCTCACATGTATCAAAGACTATCTAATTACATCCTCACTTCACTGCTCCCCGTCAGATTCCTGTAAAGCCTATCTTGGATTAAAAAACAACAATAAAACTTGTTTTAAAGAAATTGACAACTTAAGAAATACAAGACAGAAAAAACTGCATACAGCCCTGAAAAAGAAATCCTAAACAGAAACATCTTAATTTATAGTAATTTTAAGCCCAAGACATCTTATTCTTCATGTTGTCTTAATTTTAAAATTTTTACACCATTGCTTAGCTTAAAACTTGACCTAATGAAAAGCAGTTTAGAGCAAAGGCTTTATTTCCTCCTACCCACCACTGCTAGAATCCATTCCTGAAATAAAACTGTATGCCCACATTCAAAATATAAAACAGAAGACAGCAGAAATGTTCATCTGGAGGAAAAGGGACAGCAGAAGCAAGAAACTCTGCCATTCCAGAGCCTACCTAGTCATCCCTAAGAGCCTACCTAGTCATCCCTAAGACCCTGAAAGACCCATCCCACAGGAAATCCTACAGTTCTGTGGAATACGGATTGAAAACCACAAATATAGCACACAGAACTCATGTGTGATCCCACACCCAGAGTGATCCCATGCCCAGATCCAACACTTAAGAAGTGTATGAACAAGGATAATTCACTTCCCCTGGGCCCTCATTTCCTAACCTCATAGGTTAGAGGAGGAACTTGAACTGTGTTCTCTCAAGATTACTTTCGACTTCCAATTTGCTGAGTCAACAGCATTGATTCCTTGAAAAATACAATAACCACTGAGAAGTGTAAGGAAAAGTCATTCATTATTTCAGCATAAATCTGCCTAACCGACTGCTTTCTTAATAACAGAGATGAACTTTACTGATGGAACACATTTGCTGAGAGAGGGACAAATTTTGGGTACACAAAAATCAGACTTAGCAGCAGAGGCTAAGTCATCAAAACCTAGGGAAAGCACCACAAAAAAGTCACAGATATTCAGACAAGATAACCCAGGCTAAGGGTTTGCCTTTTGTCTTCTTTTGAAGCAGGTGGCGGCATGTGAGGAAAAGGAGAAAATAAGAACTGCTGGACTCCTTCCATCTGTACTGCAATGCACAAAGCACTCAGGGACCAAACCAAGCATAGCTAACAATACTACAGCTCTATGACAGCTTTAAAAAAATGTTTTAAGATCTAGCATAAAAATCAAATAAGCATTTTTAAACATTATTTCCAGAGAAAAAAATTAAATCTTATGTTCTCAAGAAGTAAACTACAAATATAAACTCTAGATGATAACAAATTTTAAGTTAGGAACATAGACATATCCAATGTGATAACCATTTCTAATGCCTTAGCTAAAAATAAAGAAGCCGAACTGTAGAACTGTAGAACTCTGACACTGCAAAAAGAATGCTCTCTGGTATTACTTTTAAGTTCTTCCATACATTATTTCCTGTAACACTAAGTATATGCTAGAACATGAACAGAAACTTTTAGATTTTAAAAGGCAAAAGACTGTGCCTTCCACATGTACACTCTGTTAATTCTTTAACAGCTGTACTCACCTGCATGTCCGAGGCCAGAGTCTCATAGGTCTCTCTCAGGCAATGCCAATTCTGTCTGCCAAGTGTCAGGGCCACACCTGGGAGGCTATATGCACAGTGCTTAGCAATTTCAGTGTCAACCGTCTGTGCACGAGAGGGGTCAGTCATGGATAAATACTGATCTAACAAAGCCTGAGGCACAACATCCTAATGAAGAAAGAGAGTTAACAAATGACTGAGCAGTTTAGATGCATTGTAAGCAGTTGAGACAGAAATTAGGCAAAATTAAATATATAGATGTTAACACAGAATTTCAGTTGGTAGGAAAAAGACCAATGTCAAATTTTCAGGTATCTAATAACTGAAAAGAGGTAAGAAAAACATGCTAAAGTCAGGCTCAGTGGCTCAGCCTGTAATCCCACACTTTGGGAGGCTGAGGTGAGTGGACTGCCTGAGCCCATGGGTTCGAGACCCGCCTGGGCAACTCGGCGAGACCTCATCTCTACAATAAATCAAAAAATTAGCCGGGCGTGGTAGCGCGTGCCTGTAGTTCCAACTACTTAGAAGGCTGAGGCAGAAGGATCGCCGGAGCCCAGCAGGTCAAGGCTGTAGTGGCCGGGAATGGCCACTGCACTCCAGTCTGGGCAACAGAGTGAGACTTCAACTCAAAAAAATAAATAAATAAATAAAATCACGCTAAGGGAAACATACACATATAAACTTTAAAAAGCAACTCTAAGAGAACAATGAATAAATAATCCCTCAAAACAATACAGCTTAAAGGACAATTAGAATTGATGACTAAATTTAAAAGATATGTCAAAATAACACCAGTTCCTTTCAATGTAGGCAGAGATGATAGTTTGAAGCAAGCTAGCAAATGCAGTAATTTTAAAGAAAACAATGCCTGCCTTCTTTGGATAAAAATGTAGGCAATTAACTATTTAAAAATTGAACTTAAACATGTAACTATTTATGTAAATGTGAAGAAGAGAAGAATGTATATACAATCTTGCTTTAGGTACATATATAGATAGCTTTGGAAGGTTAAATAAAAAAAAGATAAAATTGTTTGTTTCTGGGCAAGAAAAATGGATGAGTGGAGAAGAAAAACTAAGAAGGAATGTCAGTGAATGGCTTTTATATTGTCCAAAATTTGAGATACTAAAAGGCATTCATTTACTGACGTATCTTGAATTTTGAACCACAAAAAACTATTACATATATATAAAAACTAAAATGGAAATAGATTCATTGAAAAAATGAGATAAATGTATTGACTTCAGAATATGTCTACAATATAAGTGGGAAAAGCATGTTTCAAAACACTATAATAATTCCATTTTTATGAGCCTTTTTTTAGATTTTTAAACCTGACATTGAGCTGTATTTTATAATCATCAGCAACTTAGGCATGAGGGATTTCCTAGGATAGAATGACCATAACTGTCTTTGAACGATAAAAAGAGGCATATGTATGTTTATGCACCCACAAAAACACAGGCAAGAACAGAGCAGGAAGTGTGTTCCAGTCACTTTGAATGCAGAACAGGAGCACAGGCAGGAAGGGAAGATTTGTGCTTACATATTGCTGTCTACTATTTCCATTTGGGTGGCTGTCCCCTTCAAATCTCATGATGAAATGTGATCCCAAGTGGGCAATGACTATATCATGAGGGCAGATCCCTCAAGAATAGATTGGTGCCATTCTCAAGGTGAGTAAGTTCTTGCTCTATTCATGTGAGAATTGGCTGTTTAAGGAGTCCGACACCTCCTTCTCTCTCTCCTGCTTCTGTCCTCATGTGACACACCTGCTCCCTCTACACATCTTCCTCCATGACTATAAGCCTTATTTGAGGCCTTACCAGAAGTCCAGCAGATGCCGGTGCTATGCAGAACTGAGAGACAGAACAAACCTCTTTTCTTTATAAATTACCCAGCCTCAGGTATTCCTTTACAGCAATGCAAACAAACTGATAGAACACATTAATAATAGTTTTTAAAACACTCACCATGAAGAAAGGTCAAATTAGGTCAGAAGTAGACTTTAAAAGAGGAATTAAGAACACATACACAAAAGGAAGCATTTTTTGCCACTTACTTGTACTTTAGTTCTCCTTTCCTCATCTGGGCTAAAACTACTATTGGTGCTCAAGTCTGAGTCATGAATATAGCGAAGAGTGGAGTCCATATTCTGTTAGAAAAAGAGACAGAATTGAAGAGCTACCCTGTCTGTAAAGTTTCCTCATTTCAACTATCTTACCAAGTCACTTACCTTTCAAGGCTGCCAAAAGATATAAATTAATTCCTCATGATTTCAAGTTTACAAGCATACCTAAGACCTTATAAGAGCCCCCCACTACCTTAAATCTAACCTGCTGAATAAGTGACTAAATGTATTAAAACAAATTCCAGAAAAGCAAGAATAATTAAAAAGTAAATTTGAAAGTAATTTTAAATGGTACAAATAGCTCAAATTAGTTTATTTATAAAATAGTATTGAGAGGATTCTTTGACCAATAGTTTTAGAGACCATGGGGACTCATATATGCAATTTTTCTTCTTTTTATTCTTGCTGTTAATATCTAATTCCATAAGTGTGTATATATATAATTTTGTTGTTGTTGTTTGTTTTTTGTTTTTTTTTTTTAAAGCCCAAAACAGTAACAACAACAAACATCTCTGAAATGCGGATATATTACAGTACTAAACTCTCCAACAAACAGTCAGGGTTTCAATACCACACTCTAGTATTATATAGATTCCTAACTCTATCTGAAGTCATCTAACAAAAATCAAAACAGAAATACACTAGAGTTCTGAATTCTTTTGCCATTCTCAGTGTGTACAGGTGCTCTTTCCTAAGCTGCTTGTTCAAGCTGCTATGATCTGGGACCATTTGATTCTGGTTAATTGGCTGTGTATTCCTTTTCCATGGTTACATAAACAAAGGAAAAGAAACACTGATACCAAATAATGCTGGCTTGATGGAGATGCAGTTGGAAATTAGGGAAGGATCATATAGAACACCTACAAGTGCACAGCAAAGATAATTCTGGGAACAGTACCCACCCTCACACTCCAGAGTCCAGATAATGCCACTGGCCCTCCGCACATGGCCTCAAGTCCCGATCTTCCGCTCAGAATACGGTGTTGCTTGCTGCAGTGAAATGGTCCGATCAGAAACAAAGCACCTCTCCAAAAAGAAAAGGGAAGAGTTAATTATTCTTGATAAAGGGCTTTGTTTCCAGTAAGACTATTTCACTGCAGTGAGCTACATTAACATTGAGTCTAATAAAATGGTCTTATAGACGGGAGTGAGATTTACTTTTCTAGACATTTCATATGGTCACAAGGACAGAATGTGGCGGTGAAAACAACTGCTTTTACTTTATGCAAAAGGAAGGGGTGAAAAATCAGCAACAAACACAATGTCCTAACTAAAAGTGATAAGCTACAACTACTCCCCAACAGAAGACTTCTGATTCAAACCACTCTCACTTGGTAAACACTTTGCTGAGTTTGTTACCTCAACAGCATCGCTGATTAAAGGCACAGAATCATCTTGATTTATTTTACAATTTGGTAGCTCATGTATACCCAGCTCATCTTGCAAGTCACTTTGCTTTTCCACGCTGATGGTCTCGTCATGAGCATCCAGGCTGGACGCACGCAGTGCAGCAGACAGCACCTCCACTTGTGCTAAGGTAAGACAAGGAGACAGACCATGAGAAACACAGTCGCAGCATTCTTACAAGGCTTTTCTCCACTTGCATAGTACATTATCAATGACATGAATACTTTGACACTGTCATCCAAAAGCTGGAAAAAAATCTCTACTGTGGTAAATCATTAGTCTTTCAAGAGAAAAAGTAGAAAACTAATATGCTTTCATGAGATTAAAAATGTTTAACTGCTACTGTACATTATTCTGCGTTAGTATGAAAAGAGAAATGCTATCTAATTGCTGGAGCTACCTCCAGTTTATTAAAAGGAGTAAATTTCAGTAAAAGTTAACTATGTTTTGGTAGTGCATGAATCAAACTGACAAGGCTTACTTACTAAGCTATTTTAGCAGAAGAGCAGTCACACAAACCCTGCCAACATAAAACAATGGTAATTACAAAGATTTTTGTTACAGTTACATTTAAACATCTCATATCTTATTCGAGATTATTTTTCTCTAATTCTTTTTTTAAATGAAAGTAGTTAGTACCTTGTCCCAAGCACAGGGATCCCAAAATGAGCACTGTCTTGCTTGCAGTGACCCAAAATGACAACTTACACAGCAGTGGTTCTTAAATCTGGCAACTAGCATTGCCTGTGTTTTGAGCTGCACCTTTTCCTTATAAAGGTGATTCAAAATTAAGATAAGGCATTCATCCTGCTCCCCAAATAAATGAGAAATGTAGCAAAAAAATATGGCTTAGCATTTATTCCAAGTAACAATCCACCTGAATGTTCAAATATGAACATTTAAAATTTATGTAAATAATCAGTAACTATTTTATTACTATTACAACTATTACTATACTATATTGCAGTTTTAATAAAACCTCTCATCTAAATACAATAAGTGCCTGGCAGTAGACATGCAAGAAATATACAAGATAAGGTTATATTCTATTAGGTCATTTTACTAAATTGAGGGTGTTTACTTACAAAAAGTTCTAATGCAATATTCTGATTATTTTCAAAATTTCAGCTGCAATTTTTACTAATCCTTTTAATCATTTCAGCTACCCCCTTGTGGGACCTTTTAAGTTTCCAGAACCAACAAAACCAGTAGTCAAAGAAAACTGTATGATAAAGAAAAGTTAAAATATTTTGTCCCTTATAAAGTGCATGGCGTATGTATGTGTATAATACACAGCAATTCTGTTTCCTATGGAGTTCAGATACACTGTATTTTACTGCACTATGCAGACACTGCACTTTAGCTTTTTTAATTTTTTTAAGAGACAAGATTGCGTTACCCAAGCTTGAGTGCAGGGGCTATTCAGAGGTGTGACACGGCACACTATAGCCTTGAATTCCTGGGCTCAAGCCATCCACCTGCCTCAGTCTTCTGAGTAGCTGGGACTACAGGCATGCACCACTGTACTTGGGTTGATAATATAATTTTTACAGATTAAAGTCTGTAGCAATCCTGTATATCAAGCAAGTTTATTAGTGCCATTTTTCCAACAGCATATGTTTACTTTGTGTCTCTATGTAACATTTAGATGATTCTCACAATATTATAATCCTTTTCATTATTCTATTATGGTGATCTGTGATCAGTGATCTTTAAAGCTACTCCTGTCACTGTTTTGGGAGCCAAAACAACACCCATTTATAAAATGGTCAACTTAAACAATAAATGTTGTGTGTATTATGACTGCTCCATCGACCAGTCCTTCACCCAACTCTTGCCTCTCCTTCTCAGGCTTCCCTATACCTGAGACTCAAAGTATTAAAATTAGACCAATTAATAACCCTAAGTTATTATATCCCTGAGTTTCCAAGTGAAAGAAGAGTCACTTGTCTCTCACTTTAAATCAAAAGCTAGAAATGATTAAGCTTAGTGAAGAAGGCAAATTTAAATCTGAGATAGCCAAGTTGTGAATGCAAAGGAAAAGTTCATGAAGGAAATTAAAAGTGCTACTTCAAGCCAAGCATGGTGGTGGGTACCTACAGTACCAGCTACTCAGGAGACTGAGGCAGGAGGATCACTTGAGTCCAGGAGTTTGAAACTGTAGTGCACTGTGATCGTGCCTATGAATAGTCCCTACATGCCAGCTCAGGCAACACAGTGAGATCATGTTTCTTTCTTTCTTTCTTTTTTTAAAGAATACTACTCCACTGAACACACAAACAGCTAGAAAGTAAAACAGGCTTATTGCTGATATAAAGAAAGTTTGGATAGATCAAACCAGTCAAAGGCTAATCTAGAGAAAAGCTCAAATCTCTTCAAATCTATGGAGGCTGAGAGAGGTGAAGAAGCTGCAGAAGAAAAGTTGGAAGCTAGCAGAAGCTGGTTCATGAGGTTGAAGAAAAGTAGCCATCATGGAGAAAATGCAAGGTGAAGCAGAAAGTGCCAATGCAGAAGCTAAAGTAAGCTGAGGTAACTGATGGAGGTGGCTACACTGTACAATGGGTTTTCAGTGTAGGCAAAATAGCCTGGTATTGGACAGATGCCATCTAGGATGAGTTAGAGAGGACAAGACAATGGCTGGTCTCATAGCTTCAAAGGTGACTTTAAGTTGAAGCCAATGGTCAACTTATCATTCTAAAAATCCCAGGGACCTTGTGAATTATGTTAAATCTACTCTGCCTATACTCTGTCAATAAAACAACAAAGTCTGGATGACAGAACAAGACGTTTACAGCATATGGTTTACTCAATATTTTAAACCCCCTGTTGAGAGCTACTGCTCAGAAAAAAATATTCCTTTCACACTTTTACTCCTTGTTGACAATGAACCTGGTCACCCAAGAGCTCTGATAAAGATGCACAAGGAGACTAATGTTGTTACCATGCAGCTAACAAAACATCTATTCTGCAGCCCATGGATCAAGGAATAATTATAAAATAACTGAGGGATCCAGGCAAAACAAATTGAAAACCTTCTGGAAAGGATTCACCATTCTAGCTGCCATTATGAACATTCATGATTCATGAAAGGAGGTCAAAATATCAGTATTAACAGGAGTCTGGAAGAAATTGATTCCAACCCTTATGGACGATTTTGAGGGGTTCCACAGTTCTGTGGGCGAAGTCACTGCAGAGGTGGTAGAAATAGCAAGAGAACTAGAATTAGAAGAGAAGCCTGAAGATGTAACTGAATTGCTACAATCTCATGATAAAGCTTGAATGGATGAGGATTTGCCTTTCATAAATGAGCAAAGAAAGTGGTTTCTTAAGATAGAATATACTCATGGTGAAGACGCTGTGAACAATGTTAAAATGACAACACAGAGGCTGGGCTCAGTGGCTCAACCTGTAATCCCAGCACTTCAGGAGGCCGAGGCGAGTGGATTGCCTGAGCCCACAGGTTCAAGACCAGCCTGGGCAACTTGGCAAGATCTCATCTCTACAATAAAAAAATCAAACACTAGCCAGGTGTGGTAGCCTATAGTTCCGGTACTTGGAAGGCTAAGACGGAAGGATCACCAGAGCCCAGCATGTCAACGCTGGGGTGGTAGTGAGTATGCCACTGCACTTCAGCCTGTGCAATGGAGTGAGACTCTAGCTCAAACAAAAAAAATGACAACACAGGATTTAAAATAGTCCATAAACTTAATTGATATAGCAGGAATTAAGGGGACTGGCTCTGGTTTTTAATGATATCAAGAGCATGGCATGCTACAGGGAAATCTTTCGTGAATGGAATTGTCATGATGTGGCAAACGTCACTGCTGTCTTACAAACTGCTACAACCACCCCAGCCTGCAGCAACCACCACCCTGACACAGAGGCAAGACCCTCCACCAGCAAAAAAGATGACAACTTGCTGAAGGTTCCGATGATCATTCACATTTTTTAGCAATTAAGTATTTTTAAATAAAGATATGTACATTTTTTAGACATAGTATCTTTTTTCACACTTAATAGACTACAGTACAGTGTAAAAGTACAACATTTATATGCACTGGGAAGTCAAAAAATTTGGATGGTTAGCTTTACTGCAAATATTGTCACTTTACTACAATGATCTGTAACTGGGGGCTGGCAATATCTCTGAAGTATGCCTTTATTTATATTAAAATCTCTCAACTGTAGCTTGAAATTTTATAGTACAAACAGTATTATCCATTTTCCAAAACACAAAGTCATTTCATGAAACCTGTATGTTTACACATGTAGGCTTTTTTTAAAAAGCAAACTGTATATTACTTTTTGCTCACTTGTTAAAAAAAAATTTAGAGCAACCCCTTCAGGTCCCCTCCCACTGTGGAAGCTTTTCTGTCCTCTCCATAAATTCTGCTTTAAAAAAAAAAAATTAAAGCAACCCATTCAATAATCCATTAAGTAAGATTTCAGTCTCTACTATGGCTAGAGAACTAGCAGGTACTATAATGTAAGAAGAGATCCCAGAATAGGCTTAAAGCCAACTGGCAATCTTCATGAAAATGGTGGTTAAGAAAAATGAGTTAATGAAGTCTGATGAACTCCATAAGCAGTTCAGGTTAATAAGTAATAAGACTTAAACAAAAAGCTAAAAGTTGTAAAGACATTAAACACTTATCAAGGTTTTGTTTATTTTAGAAGGATACTAAAGATACTACTTTCTCTGGTTTAAAAGTTAGTTTTTTTTCAGCACTGAGCAAACTGATAGTGTAGAAAATTTTAGCTTTGGAACTAACAAGGAAAAAAAATCCACAAAGGGATTTAAGATCCAAAGACTTGTGTTATGAGAATTTTTTCAGAATTGTTTTTTGTTTTAAATAACACTTCATATCTCACTGAATAGCTATAAAAAGTCATCAGGAAGGCCCTTGTGTTCAAAGGAGTAAAAGGTAAAGGTAACACCGTCATCAGGATTTGCTCTACTGACTTTAAACTACTTCCTAGCTTCCAGCAGACAGAACAACTGACTGACTTGGAACATATACTCCATTTAATAAGAGGGAACACTTTATTTTAAAATACAACAACCATTAAGGTTGTTGTTCACAATGAAGGAATCTAGATGATATGTGTGTAACCCAATGAAAAACAGTCAAAACTAAAAAAAAAAAAAAAAAAAAAGAAACTTAAATGACTCTTGTAGAAGTAGGTCTACAGCTTTCAAATCATCACATTTCATAGAAAAATAGAGATCTTTGTCCACTTTTAATAATAGGCCATAAGCCAGGCTCGGTGGCTCAGCCTGTAATCCCGCGCCCTTGGGGGACTGAGGTGAGTGGATTGCCTGAGCCCGCGGGTTCGAGACCCGCCTGGGCAACTTGGCGAGACCTCATCTCTACAATAAATCAAAAAATTAGCCGGGCATGGTAGCGCACACCTGTAGTTCCAGCTACTTGGAAGGCTGAGGCGGAAGGATCGCCAGAGCCCAGCAGGTAGAGGTTGCGGTGGCTGGGAGCAGCCACCGCACTCCAGTCTGGGCGACAGAGTGAGACTCCAACTCAAAAAAAAAAATAAGCCATAGTCCTCTTTTAAAAAAATACTGTGTCTACTGCTATTTTATTTAAAAAAAGAAAAAAAAAAAAAACTAATGAGACCCTGAGCAAAATAGTTCAGTCTGGGCTCAAGATTAACATTGTAAAGCATTGAGTAACTGCAAAAATTTCAAAGAGAATGACTTGTGGATCACCAAATATATATATATATATATATATATATATATATAAAACAGCAAGAAATACAAGTTTATCTTAAATAAAATTTCCTAAAAATCAGATTAATCACATTTATCAAGAGAATTTAGAAGTACACGATGAAAAAAGTACATGACAATGATGATCATAATACATTTTTAAAAAGCAATGTCTAAAAAAAAGCAATTTATTGGAAACAAAAGTTTAAAGTCAGAAAATAACATTTTAAACCCAGTTTAGAATAAAGAA
This sequence comes from Cephalopachus bancanus, assembly GCA_027257055.1. Lineage (NCBI taxonomy): Eukaryota > Metazoa > Chordata > Mammalia > Primates > Tarsiidae > Cephalopachus > Cephalopachus bancanus. Next base: position 124,480 of record JAPVLO010000899.1, on the reverse strand, counting down.
CTTGACAGACTCTTCCATACCTTTAACATCTGGATCATCAATGTGGGGCTCTAGATTTTCTATCATTTCTTCAAGTTCCTTTCTGGTAGCCATGGTGATGTTTGGAGAAGCTGCTCCAGAGACTTCAGGTGTTTCCTCTGGTCTCTCTGGGCTGAGTTTCTCCCCAGAGTCTTGTTCAAGCTCTGTATCTATATCTATTTCAGGAAGAGGAGTCCTCCAGAAATGGAAGGAGTTGTACAATTCCTGATCTAAAGAAGCTGAATCTTGTGAACTGGTGCCAAGCTCTGGTCGTAATGTAGATTTATAGGTACCAGGTTTTTTATCATTCTCACTACTAGCTGCTTCCTGGTGAGATTCTGAGGACAAAGTACAAAGTAAAGAGCTGTCCATTGGAACACGTATGTCACCTGGAGATTTCCTAGATGTTTCAGCAGCATGATCTTCCATCGTGTTTTCCAGTTTGACACTGGAATTACTGACACTGAGATCTGAAGGAACATCTGGCCTGACTTGTACATCTTCTGGGACTTCTTGATCTCTGTTCCTTTTATTGTTTCATTTGGGGGGGAAAAAAAACACACATGAAAGTATAAAAATAATTACTGGAAAAAAAAAAAAATCAATGGAGACATCATATAGCATTTTAATAAATTAAACATTAAAAATTACAGATTGCCTGTACAAATTGAGTAGTTTATATATATTATTTATAATGCTTCTTTTTCAATCAGTTGTCCTGTATTCATAGATGTAAATACCTATTAATTATAAGTCTAGATATTCAAGCAATATATAGTATTGGATATTATTGAAGAAGATAACATTTAAGAATCCTGGGATTCTATAATACCATGCTAATTTCAATAATAAATTAGAAAAAAAAACACTATGAAGAAAAATTCCCATAATGCATTTTAAGGTACATACAATTTTTAAATTATTTGATTTTTAGGAGTATGTGTATGCCACTCTGCTCCAATGACATATTGAAAAGCTGAGAATTAAAGTCTATTTGCTTACATTAGAAAAAGGAAAATGAAAAGAAGAAAAAATCTTATATAATAGTAGTAAAGATACTTATTTGCTATCCTATAAAATGTATTAATATCTGTTATGTGTAAATATTTTTATTTCCTCCATAATATTCATCTTACTCCCGAAGGTTTTCCCAAAATGAAGTTATGACTTAATTGAAAAGGATAGATGTTACAAGTTCCTAAAAGTCTACTGTCATCCATCATTATCTAAACTAAGGCACTACAGTGTTATTGTTCATCCCTTATATTTTACTTGATTCAATTAAATTTAACAAGCACTTATTGAGCACCTACTAAGAGCCAGGAAATGAAATCAGCATTGAGGATTCAAGTGAGATGCAGCTCTCGTTCTTGAGATTACCGTTAGAAAGAAACAAGAAAAAAGAACATATGAGCAAATCACTGACAGAGCAATAAGAACAGATGTAGGGACTGGCCATGGGAGGTGGAGATGGGAGTGGAGATTTAAAGGTTATAGAGGGAACTACATGAGTTATGTTTAGAAGAACTGATCGGTATCCATGAGGAAAAGGGCAAGATGAGGCATCCAAAGGAGAAATAGTACAGAACAGGGTCAGAGTGACAGAGGAGGGACGGAACATTCAGAAATCAGGAACAAGTTTACTGTGGCCAAGAAAAGGAAGCAATGGCTCTGAAAACATACCACACTGTGATCACATTTTAAATTATGATGCTTCTCTTCCATTCTTACGATAAAACATATAGTATGCACATACAAGTGTTTACAACTGTACAGAGGCCAGACTGCACATTCTTACCCCAGCACTGGCATAACATTAATATAAAACTCTGAGTCTTTCTGGAACTTTCAGGACTCCTCGTCTGTTTCTCATTGCATAAAAATGAGGGGTTAGCCTCGGTAATGTATACGATTCTTTCACATTCCAAAAGATCTCCTGAAGCTAGTGTTGTCAGGTAAAATCAATATTCTTCTAAATGTGCATAAATTAAATATTTCCCAACAATTTTGTTCTTATTAAAAAAAAATAAGTCATTTTTCCCTTTTGCTATAATAAACACCAGTGGGCTAGTTGGTGAAATCTGAATAGGGTCTACAAATTAGATAGAAATATTGTATCAATCTTAACTTCCTAATTGTGGTAACTGAACTACAGTTATATGTTAACATCTATCTGTGTTTTAAAGAAACACACAGTAAAATATTTAACTAAGGTAAAAAGAATACCATGTCTACAACCTATTCTCAGAGTTCAGAAGAAAAGAATGAAGAAAATATGTTGAAACCATTTTTGGAGATTCTGCGTGAAGAATATATGAATTCTTTGTATTTCTGTGATTTTTCTGGAATTACTCTGATTAAATTTTTAAAATTTTAACTAGATATTGTCCACCAAGGGGAAGGAGAGGAGCCAATGGGCAAAGCCTGTAAGACCTCATCAACTATCTGCCAAATTTAAGAAACTTCCATTTGACGTATACAAAAAAGAAGCAAACTGAAAGGTCACTCAGTAAAATTATTCCAGGGGCTTCAAGTTCCTTGATCACCTAGCATTAAAATTAAATTTTAATATTCACAGCTGCAAAAACAAAAGGAGAATGACTGATCAAGTCCTTTGGTTTGTCTAACAAACATTAAGCTTATTGTTCGTCCAAACTTAAAACTCTTAGTATGATTTTTAAGAGAAAACTAGAAGACAAAAAAGTTCTCCCTTGTACAGTACTAAATTCTGGGAGGAACTACTAACAAGTACGGGTCAAACTGTCAAAAGTATAAATTCTCTAAATTCTAATTTTTCCTGGAATCGGTTAACAGTCAATGCAAAATGAAGCTGTTCAACGCCAAAATTCTGATATTCTTAATTGTCCGACCTCTAAATGCTATTATACAAGATAACCATTGTTTTGAAAACTGAGAAGCCTTGTGATTCTGAATAATAAGAAAATTTGTCTATCCCCTAAGAGATGTATTATCAAGAGCACCAGAGGGTAGGCCAGAAATTACCTTAAGTACTACATAACTTGACAATTAATATCCTCAGAGTTCCTCATTAGAGACAATGGGCCTAGAAAATTTAGTATAGATTTTCAAGATGAAAACAGCTTATAGAACATCTGGCTAAGGAAGCACTGTATCCTGAGATGAAAGCAAAGAAAACTCTCCAGGACACATCAAAGCACTGTGAAATAACTAAATGAAGTTTTAACATTAATGATATACTTCCAAATCTGTGCTAGTAACAACCAATTTTATTTTCATATAGTTAGCATTAAGCTAAACTCACAAAAACCCACACAAGTGGTTTAATTACTTCAGGCTTTTTAGATCAAATCCTGAATTCCTTAGAATAATGTATTCAAGGTTTATTATGTGCCAGGCCCAGTGAAAATGTTAGCATATATAAAGATAAAAACTAGATTTCTACACTGGATAGGCTTGGCGTCCACGGGATGATATATGCAAATACATGATTAAAGAGATATGATTAAAAATTAGTGTTCTAATTCCAGGGTTACTGATGACAAAGAATAAAGCTCAGAATTTCCTGGAAAAGTCAGTCTACAGACAGCACTTGCTGACATTCACTTTGTTAAATGAGGGTATGGATGCAACAAGACACTTCCCACTTCCAAGATAGCAGCAAGTACAAAACCAAAGGAACACAGTGCATTCAGAGAGCAATATAACAGAGATAGATTTTACATACTTTGTAAATGTAAATGTGAATGTTTCATTCTGCATCTGCAAGTAGCCATTATCAGCATTTTCAAAGACGCATTTAATAGCCTGATCTAGGTTGAGTAAAAGATAAATCTGATACATAAAGTCAGATGCTTATAATCAATAAATGCTTCAAAGAGTATCCGATGAAACACTATATAAAAAATAAACAGGAGTGGAAATATGCTGCCAAAACTGCTTACTTTGTAAGGTATTTGTTTGAGAAATGTGAATCCAGGAAACTGAGAGGATCCTGAGAACAGGAACCAGATTTTATCTTCCCAGCTACGGTTTCTGGTTCATAGTAGGTGCTCAGTTAATTTCTGCATAATCAATCAATCTTAAATAACAATACAATAGTCTAAGACACCAGTATTTAAGAGACCAAGCTAATGGTTCTGAGATTTAACAATACACATGACTACTTCTTTATAAAGCTGAGTTCTTAAATATTCAGCAGAACTCCTTTCTTAGCCAGGAACTCTCTTCCCTCTACCACGCCATTAACATATTCAATCAAGTCTAATAATACAGTGAAGAGCCAATGATACAAATAGTTTTGACTTGATATTAAGACATACCTCATTACAAAAGAAGAATTAAGGAATTAAACTACCTTTAAGTAGCTCTCCCAATAATGTCACATAAAGATAGTTAGCAAATATGGTCTTGTTAGCAATAAATGATTTTGTCAGTAAAGTTTTACTGGAACACAGCCAAGCCCACCTATGTACGTAATGTCTATGGCTGCTTACACACTGCAGAGGCAGAAGTCAGTCAGTAGTTGTGAAAGAGAACAAAAATATTTACTCTCTCGTCTGTCACAGAAAAACTACCGACACCTGTCCCACACAATTCTCTATAAATATATACTTTCACTTACTTGACACATTCCCGACTTAAAAAGTTATGTAATAGTCTTTAATATACTTAACTAGGTAGTAAAAAAAAAAAAAAGTATGCTGACTTCAAAAATGAAAAACACCTAACATTCCCCACCACCCCATCAACATTTTTGTCAAACTCCTTGCAGCAGCTGTTTTCAAAAGAACTGACAGACTTTGCTTGTTAGGAAGACAGGTTTGAGTGATTTTTCTTCCTTTACAAAAAACAGTACCTCGGGGTTGTTTGGCTATTCAGCAGGACAGTAGGAGAACAGGCAAAAAGGTAAAACAAGGCAGCAGAGAAGAAAGAAGAACTGCCAAATCAAAACACCAAGAAAGCAAATATCACAGTATCAAGACCTATAGAAGAAAATGTCCATTAGCATCATGACAAGGGAGGGATAAGACACTATGGTATCTCAAGCATTATTGTAGGGACTGTTTCAAAAATATGTACTACAATGATTTCAAGTACATAACTGTAAAAGTGTGTACGTATTCCCCATGTATTAAGGTTTGAATCGGTTTTTCCCCTAAGCATATATCATAATAAATTCTAAAGCTTAAAATCCAACAAAAATGTTAAAATGCAAAACATTTAAAAACAGAAATCAGAGTTGACTCTTTGATCTTTATTTAAAACTATGGTTGCCCTATTAGACTTATACACTTAAAATTGATATACTAGTTAAGAAGTATACTACATTGGTGCTAATTATTCAAATACTTCTCCCTCAACTGAAACTACAATCATCTTTCTGTAGACAGAGAAGTCAAGATCCACAATTAAATTATTCGACTGAAAAGACAAACATATTTCTAAATTGGGTTTTACTCCCTAAAAACAAATGTTAAAAAACCAAAGCCTATCCACTGGATAACAATTACCAGGTATATTCTAAATATCAGTGGATGATTTACTAGGTAAATAATTTCTTAAATAAACTTATTAAATATAATAGAATCTACCATTTAAGAGTTTTCTATGTGCCAGGCATCAAGCTTTTTATTTTTTTAAAGTGTGTTACATGCATCTTCTCATTCAATATGTAACTGAAGAGATGCTTAACAAACGTATTTGAAATGAAACTCTATAAAAATATTTACCAATGTTTATATTCAAGAGAAACAGTTCTCCAAAAAAGAACATTTACTGGAAAACAGTGGAACTGATGTTTTAAAACAGTTAAATTAAAAAACAAAGTTTTTAAATTATACCTATTTTTGTCTTCTACTGATATATCTTCCGAACCTTTGCTTTCTTCTTTAAAATACTGGCCTGAGCTGGATGGATTAGCAAAAGTAGATATGAAAGGTCCCAGAGACTGAAAAGCTGCTTGGCGAACCTAGGAAGACAAAAGGATATTTTTAAATATTTAAAAGGAATTTTATATACACATACACACACACACACATATACTTATAATCTACTTTCCACATAACAAAGAATGTTTAGGACAAAATCTTTTCTAAAAGAAACCCAGCTTCAGAATCACTCTTCAGCTAGGCTTTTAAAATCTTTATAAACTATTTTCTCTTTTTAAAAATTGTTTGTATATTGGTTTGAATACTTAAAACTATTATAATCTACGAGAGCCTATAAAACATTTGCACAGAATAAAAACTAAGGAAAGTTCTGCTGTGTTCTCAAGAACTAAAAGAACAAAGAAAACCAAAAGTGCCAAACAGAACACATAAATCAATGAAGTCATACACTTAATGTTTTCAGGTAGGAAATGCTGTAAATTGTTCACTACAAGGAGGCAAGAAAGACATATCAGAACTATATATACGCCCATCAGAAATATAATGCTAACTTAAAATATGTGTCACAAAGATCTAGAAGCATACATTACTGTTCTCAATAACTGTCTTACAGAGGAGCAGTGATAAGCAGGTTACAAAACTATATTTCATGTCATATTTTGTATTATTTTTGAAATCAGAATTTTTAAGGCCGGGCACAGTGGCTCAAGCCTGTAATCTCAGCACTTTGGGGGGCCAAGACAAAAGGATTGCCTGAGCCTGTGGGTTCAAGACCAGCCCTGGCAACATGGCGAAACCTCATCTCTACAATAAATCAAAAAATTAGCCAGGTGTGGTAGCATGCATCTGTAGTTCCAGCTACTTGGAAGGTTGAGGTGGAAGGATCACCAGAGCCCAATGGGTCGATGCTGGGGTGGCCAGGAGTGTGCCACTGCACTTCAGCCAGGGCGACGGAGTGAGACTCCAACTCAAAAAAAAAAAGAAATCAGGATTTTAAAAAAATAAAACACTTAAAAAGGAAAAGTTTTACGTTTTAAGGAAGTAGGTAAAAATGGACACAATCTGACATGATGTGTCATGTCACACCATAATGGAAAATCAGTAAGTTACTAAAACCTTTACTTTGCCACAAATTCACTTTTCAGAAGTTCGGCATTCCTTTTCTAGAAAAAGAGATAGCAATGCTTTTTCAAAGTTTAAATAAAGATTATATAATTGCCAAATTTACAAAGGCAAAAAAATAAAAAGCATACGTATTCTTAGCATTTCGCTACTTGGAGAAACATACACAAAAATTGATTCAATTGGTTCAAAAAAAGGCTAGAATTACATGCATGACAGGGAAAAGAAGAGCTTGTATGAGTGTGAATTTAGGGTTTTTTCTCCTTTACAAGTCAACAAGCATTACTTCCAAAAAAGTATAAATGATCACTTTAAACTCCGGATATTGTTAAAGCTACAGACTTGTACCGAGCAAAGGGCATAAAAAAACTGTACTTAAATCATCAGTTTCCTCTGTTGTTGGATTAGAATGAAGAGTTTAATGTAAAACAGAGATATAACCTAGGCGTGTCTAACAGAAGTGAAAGATTTAATTAAATCACACTATTAAAAATTAACCTACCACCTTGATTTCACAAAAACACAAACTAAAATCCAAATAAAATTACTTCCTCAATGTCATCTTACAGTTAAAATGGGGTCAGGATTAGACTCCAAGCTTCTTAACTTTCCATTACATCCTACTGCCTACAATTTAATTTTCCAACACTATAAAAATATTTCTACTCTCAGCTACTCCTCAAAATGAAGTAATTTTAAGCTGTTATTATTTTTACTAGTTTCAATAACTTTAAGAAGATAAACAAATAATGATTTTAAATAAAGATTCTGAAAAGCCACTAAAAAAACTCACAAGTCACACAAAGAATAAATATTAAAGAAATTCAGAGATAAATTTATTTTATACCTAAATAGGCAAAGGGTTTACATATACATGTACATGCGTATGTGTGTATCTCTCAAAGAGGCACAGGATATACAGTCAGTCCTGCCATATTCCTGGGTTCTGTGGCTTCAACCAACAGCATACTGAAAATATAGTTAGGTCCACGATGGTTGCATCACTACTGAAGACATACAGACTTTTTTTCTTGTCATGATTCCCTAAAAGATATAGTATAACAACCACTTACATAGCATTTACATTTTATTAGGCATTATGCGTAACCCTGAGATGATTTTTATTCACAGTTGCAGTGGCATACAGAAAGGAGGAGGGCTTAAAGTATAGGAGGATGAGCCGGGCTCAGTGGCTCAGTCTGTAATCCCACACTTTGGGAGGCTGAGGTGAGTGGATTGCCTGAGCCCACGGGTTCGAGACCCGCCTGGGCAACTTGGCGAGACCTCATCTCTACAATAAATCAAAAAAATTAGCCGGGCATGGTAGCACGCACCTGTAGTTCCAGCTACTTGGAAGGCTGAAGCAGAAGGATCGCCAGAGCCATCCCAACAGGTTGAAGCTGCAGTTGCCGGGAGTATGCCACTGCACTCCATCCAGTCTGGGCAACAGAGTGAGACTCCAACTCAAAAAAAAGTATAGAAGGATGCATGTAGGGTATATGCAAATGCCGTGCAATTTTATAGAAGGGACTTGAGCACTCCAAATTTTGGTACCACAGAGGGCCAGGAACCAACTCCCCAGGGACACCAAGGGATGAATGGTATTTAAAAAAAAAAAAGACTGAGATAGGGCAACCCCCTCGGGTCCCCTTCCACTGGGGGAACTTTTCTGTCCTCTCAATGAATCCTTTTAAAAAAAAAAAAAAGACTAAGATACCCATACTCCCAAATTAACAGGAAATAATACAAGTTACTGATCCAAAACAATGAAAAAGTAGTTGCAGTTTCAAAATAAAAACCAAACAAGTTATGTTAACCTTTTCTAACAATCTTATACAGAATAATACAAAAATATTAAAATAATACCAAAGCTTAAATGTCTTTCTCTCTGTGTGTTTTGTTTTATAAATTAATATGGTAATATCCTGACACCAACTTATGCTTCGACAGCATGAGGAGTTCAGCTGACCCACCCCCGGACAGTGAAACAAGTGAAAATTATAATCATTCAAATCCTCTGGAAATGGTCCTAAGAGTAGACAGCAAAGGAAGAAATATCCAAGAAAATCTACAAAATATAGTAAAAAAGCTAAAAGTCTATGGCATTTGAAACAAGACCATTCCCTCCTGCCTCTAGCTTGGTAGGTGGAGACTCCACTATGAATAGCTGCAACCAAGAACACTGGGTTCCTCCCTCAGCTCCCAGGCACAGTGCTCTGCATGACTCATTACTCATGCCTATAATCCCAACACACTGAGAGGCCAAGGTGGAAGGACTGCTTGAGCCCAGGAGATCGAGACCTTCCTGGGTAACAGCAAAACTTCATCTATACAAATAATCAAAAAGTTAGCCAGGTATGGTGTCACACCTGTATTCCCAGCTACTCAGAAGGCTGAGGCAGAAGGAGTGGCTAAGCCCAAGAGTTTGAGGCTGCAGTGAGCCATGATCATGCAGCATGGGTAACAGTGAGACCTCCACTCAAAAAGCTTCAAAGTAGCCATCATAAACATGTTCACAGAACTAAAGGAAAGCATGATTATACAAGTAATTAATGCAAGGTATGGGGGCAATGTTGCATCAACTAGAGAATAACATCAATAAAGATAAATTCTAAAAACAAAAACTTACTGAAATTAAAAACTCTAGCCGAGCTCAGTGGCTCAGCCTGTAATCCCGCGCCTTTGGGAGGCTGAGGTGAGTGAATTGCCTAAACCCGCGGGTTTGAGACCTGCCTGGGCAGCGAGACCTCATCTCTACAATAAATCAAAAAATCAGCCGGGCGTGGTAGCGCATGCCTGTAATTCCGGCTACTTAGAAGGCTGAGGCTGAAGGATCACCGGAGCCCAGCAGGTCGAGGCTGCGGTGGCAGGGAGCAACCAATGCTCTCCAGCCCGGGTTACAGAGTGAGACTCCAACTCAAAAAAAAAAAAAAAAAAGAAATTAAAAACCCTAAATGTCAAAGGCAAGGAGAAAATCTAGAAAGCAACAAGAGAAAAATGGTATCTCACTTACTTACAAGGGAATCCTTATACGATTACCAGTTGACTTCTCAGGAGAAACAAAAGAGGCTAGAAGGCAGTGACATAACATATTAAAAGTGCTCAGAGAAACTGGGCTCAGTGGCTCAGCCTGTAATCCCGTGCTTTGGGAGAGAGAGGTGAGTGGATTGCCTGAGCCCGTGGGTTCGAGACCCGCCTGGGCAACTTGGCGAGACCTCAACTCTACAATAAATTAAAAAATTAGCCAGACGTGGTAGCACACGCTTGTAGTTCCAGCTACTTGGAAGGCTGAGGTGGAAGGATCGCTGGAGCCCAGCAGGTCGAGGCTGCGGTGGCCAGGAGCGTGCCACTGCACTCCAGTTTGGGTGACAGAGTGAGACTTCAACTCAAAAAAATAAAAATAAACGTGCTCAGAGGAAAAAACCATCAATCAAAAACCTCACATTCAGCAAAGCCATTTTTCAAAATTGAAAGCAAGGCCAGGTGCAGTGGCTCACACCTATAATCCCAGCATGCTGCTAGGAGGAGGCAAGAGGAAAATGCCTGAGTACAGGGGTTCAAGACCAGCTTGGAAAACCTGGCAAGAGCTCATCTCTACAATAAGTCAAAAAATTAGTCAGACGTAGTGGCATGTGTATGTAGTTCCAGCTACTTGGAAGGCTGAGGCAGAAGGATTGCCTGAGCCCAGCAACTGAGGCTGCAGTAGCCATGACTATGCAACTGCACTCCACCCTGGTTGACAGAGTGAGACTCCAACTCAAAAAAAAAAAAAAAAAAGAAAGAAAGCAAAATGAAGACATTCATAGAAAAACAAAAACCGAGAATCTGTTACTAGCAGACCTATATTACCAGAAATACTAAAGGAAGTTCTTCAGGTTGAAAGGCAATAATCCCAGAAGGTAATTCAAAGAAAAAAGAAAAACCTCAAGTCAATAATCTAACCTTCTACCTAAAGACACTGAAAACTAAAAGCAAATTAAACCAAAAGCAAGCAAAAGGGAGTTTAGAATAAAAATGTATAATAAAAGTATGCTTATAACAAAAATTAGGATAGTAGTTAATATGACAATAGAAAAATAGATAAAGATCAATGAAACCAAAAGCTGGTTTTATAAAAAGATCAACAAAATTGACAAACCTGTAGCAGACTGGCCAAGAAACAGAGAAAAGATACAAATCAGAAATTAAAAAGGGGGCATTACTATTGACATTGCAAAAAGAAAAAGATTATTTAAAAACACTATGGATAAGTACACCAACAAATTAGATAATGTAGTTGAAATGTAAAAATTCCTAGAAAGACACAAAATAGTGAGACAGACTCAAGAAGAAATAGACAGTGAACAGACTGAATTAGTAATTTAAAAACTATCTCACAAAGCCAAGTCCAGGCTGAGATGGCTTCACTGCTGAATTCCACCAAACATTTATTTTTTTGGGGGGGGGGCTCCAGTGATCCTTCCACCTCAGCCTTCCGAGTAGCCGGAACTACAGGCGCGTGCTACCATGCCCGGCTGATTCCACCAAACATTTAAAGGAGAATCAATACCAATTCTTCACAAACTCTTCAAAAAAACAGAAGAGGGAACACTTACCAGCTCATTTTATGAGGTCATAATTAACTTTGATTTTAAAAAAAGAAAACTCAGGTAAAGTCATCATAAGAAAACTAAAGACCAATATCTCTTACAATATGGACATAAAAACCCTCAACAAAATACTGGCAAACTGAATCCAGCAACATGTAAAAAGATTCATATAATATGACCAAACAGAATTTATTCGAAAGATGCAAGGTGGTTTAACATCTAAAACTGAACTAACATTATATATAGCATGTTAATAAGATAAAAATCAAAAGGCTTTATATTTGCAAATAACTTTCTTCCAGTTACAAAAAACCAAACTATTAATAGTAGTCTTTTTTTTTTTTTTTTTTTTGAGTTAGGGTCTCACTCTGTCACCAAGTCTGGAGTATAATGGCACGATCATGGCTCACCACAGCCTGGACTTCCTGGGCTCAGGTGATCCTTCTGCCTCAGCCTCCCAACAGGTATGCATTACCACGTCCAGCTAACTGTTTTATTACTTTTTGTAGAGACGAGGTCTCACTATGTTGCCTAGGTTTGTCTTGAACTCTTGGGTTCAAGCAATTCTCCCACCTCGGCCTCCCAAAGTGCTGAGATTACAGGTGTAAGCCACTGCACCTGGCCAATAGTAGTCTTTCGATTATCTACTACTGAAAGTATGAAAAATAGCTTATCTTAAATTATAAATGATTTCTTCATTATGAAGTCAAAATTATGTTTGCTTTAAAACAGACTCAAATGTATATTTTATGAAGTGATAATAAAGCCCTACCCAACGTGAAGGATCACTGATCAAATTAATAAATAGTGCTGATAATTTTGTCCGTCGGATTTCTTGACATGTTGCACATGAAACCGCCATGAAGCATTCAGCACAAGCCTTACGGACTCCCCACACGTTATCTGAACACAACTGGAAAAACCTGGGCAGCTAAGCAAGAAGAAAAGGGTTGTATTAGTCAGACAAAGACAGTGCATTTCAATAGACACTTATCTTTCATGGTGTTTTAATATTGGATTTTCTGAAGAAGAAGACCTCAGTATTAATAAACAGCAATTTTTAATAAATTACATCTAATTCATAACCTAATTGAATAAGCAAAAGCAAAAACACTCCCAAGAAATACAGCTCAAATGTCATCCAAAAGTTTGTAACTAATCTGATCTTAATTATTTTGTACAACAAATGGTTTCAGAAACTCTGTCAGTATGTTAATTTGTACGTCAAGCACATATATTCAATACACTATTTTTTGAGGGGGTGGTAGGGGCTTTCCGACATAGACCAGAGAGCCTGCTAGACAAATTATAAAAGAACTGTAACACTGTCCATGTACTATTTTAAACTAACCTGTTTTATAAATTAAATATGCTACCAAAATACTTGAGAGTTACAATATAATTAAAGATCCAACTGAATAAAGAAGAACTGACTGACTTAATAGAAATGGAGGAGGTAAAAACAGATCAATGGTTCTGACACATACCTGATTTCTGTTTTTTGAGTTGGGGGCCTCACTTTATCACTCAGGCTAGAAGCTCAGTGGCATGATCATGGCTCACCACAGCCTCGACCTCCTGGGCTCAAGCAATACTTCTGCCTCAACCTCCCACATAATTGGGACTACAGGTAGGTGCCATCAAACCCAGCTCATTTTTTTTTTGGTAGGGATGATGTATCACTATGTTAGAGACCAGCCTAGGCTTGTCTCTAACTCCTGGGTTCAAGCAATCCTCCCACCTTGGCTTCCCAGAGTGGTAGGATTACAGACATGAGCCGCAACTGCACCTGGCCATGTTTTGTTTTTGTGGTTTTTTTAAGAGACAAGGTCTTGCTCTGTTGCCCAGGCTGAAATAAAATGATATGATCATAACTCACTATACCTCAAACTCCTGGGCTGAAGCAATCCACTGGCCTCAGCCTCCCAAAGCACTGGGATTAACAGCATTAGCCACTCGCCTGGTCCATACCCGTATTTTTAATAAACTGTCTTTATGAAAACATAATTCAAATGCCCAGATTACAGAAATTTAAATTGCTAAATTCAAAGTTATTAATACCTTTCTGGTTTATTCGTGTCTTTCTGGTTTCTTACTACCTTTCATGCCTTTCTGGTTTATTGCTACCTTTCTGTTTTATTTGTGAGGTTGTGTTAATAAAATTTTGAGGTAAATATATGCATTTCAAACTTTATGTACTTTGCTTACTCTTTTATATCTGCAATACTTACCAACATTTCCTCAGTAGCTTGCTGGCCAACTACACTGCAAATGTCTCCAAAATTGGCAGCACAGACCTGAAAATAAAAGCATCACTGACATTTCAAAATATTACATAGACAGTTCTTTGAAAGTAATCTTTTAAATTTCACATATTAGTACATTAACAACAGAGAAAAAACTGACTATAAAAATTACCTTTCGAACATGAAACATTCTGCAATCACAGCACATCTCACAAAACCTAGGGAGGATGAGACGCTCTGTAATATCTTTCCCAACCATGGGAGCCATTTTGCACATTATCTAAAATAGGAACAAAAGCACACAGAAAATATCTTTAAAGTAAAACTATTTCAGTTAAATTTATTAACTTAATAAAAGTATTTAAAGAAATGTCTGACATCATTATCCTGCATACATCACAGAAAACATCCACAGTCAACTGTTAATTTCATCTTATTTACCCAAGTAAAAAAAAAGAAAAATAGATATTAACTACTCTCAATAAAACAAAATCAAGCCGGGCTCAGTGGCTCAGCCTGTAATCCCATGCCTTTGGGAGGCTGAGGTGAGTGGATTGCCTGAGCCCGCGGGTTCGAGACCCGCCTGGGCAGCGAGACCTCATCTCTACAATAAATCACAAAATCAGCCAGGCGTGGTAGCGCATGCCTGTACTTTCGGCTACTTGGAAGGCTGAGGCGTAAGGATCACCAGAGCCCAGCAGGTCGAGGCTGCGGTGGCCGGGAGCGGCCACCGCACTCCAGACTGGGTGACAGACTCCAACTAAAACAAACAAACAAACAAACAAAACAAAATCAATCCATATATACTAAGTACACAGTAAACCCACAGAAATAATAAAATTCACTGTTGTCCATAGTTTTCATCTTATTTCAAAATCATTTTGCCTGCTAACTTTGAAAGCAAACAAAGCAAAACCCTACATTCTCCCCAGTAAAAAATAAATGGCAACTGTTCAAAAGGAAAGATTATTCCTAAAAAGGATGTGATTTAGCATATCTGTACTACTCAGAAAAGACTATACAAAACAAGCCCTCGCCTCGCAAAGTACTGTGTTAACTGAATTTCATGCATATGAGAACCGTATCCTGGTTGTGCAAAGCTACGGTTCTAAGGAATGAAAGCAAGGACACAGTTCTGATATGAACATGTTCCAGTTAAAACAGCACCAAGTAAAGTAAGGATTAAGTTTATTTGAAAACTAGCCCTCTATTATTTAAATACATTCTCCTACAGTTAATATAAAAAGAAATCACAGTCTATCATCATTTATCAATTATATCTATTGCTAGACTGTGTAAATATGACAAGATAAAGAAGGCATACAGATTAGAAAGAAAAGTTCTCTCTATTCATTTATGACATGGTTGTCTACATAGAAAATCACAAGGTATCTACAAAGAAGCCACCAGAACAAATAAATGAGTTTAGGAAGGATACAGGACATATATCTGAATATTAAAATCTACTAGGTTCTATAAATTAGCAATGAACAACTAGAAACATTTAAAAACAGTATTATTCACAATAGTTTTTTTAAAATATTATTTCTAATAAAATACATGAGATCTTTCTGCTGAAAAGTACAAAATATTGATGATATAAATCAAAGACCTAACTAAATGGAGAGATCTACCATGTTCATGGATCGTAACACTGGCAATTCTCATCAAGTTGATATGTAGATTTAGCACAATTCCTATCAAAATCCCAGCATCATCAAAATTGAAGTTAATGCCTCTCCTAATTAATAAGAATAAGCATCTCGAAACCCCAGTTAGTGATCCAAAGTTACACTATTCTACGCTGATGCAGCATAACTAAGTGTACTAGAATGAATTACTCCCAAGATAGAAAAAAAGGTAGGACCCAGGGAGTATAAAATATGACAAAAAAAAAACAAAAACACCTCAAACTAATTGTAAGCGAATGGGGATTCCTACCAGCACTGAATAGAGTCTTTTTATTATAATATTTTACTAATTCTACATTTCATCAAGAATTACAATAGGGCAAGTTAGACTCTGCTCAATATAAACGAACAATTATGCCAAGGCCAAAACTGATTTCCTTTATTGAGGAATTCCTGAAATTAAAAAAGACATATATATGTTCTGGAACTAGTCAGAAGTGATAGACATACAATACTGTGAATGTATTAAATGCCAATAATTTATACTCTTTACAATTAGTAGTCCCACCGCTTTAGAAGACTGGAGCAAGAGAATCGCTTGAACCCGTAAGTTTGAGACTAGCCTAGGCAACATGGTGAGACCTGTTCGCTACAAAAATAAGAAAAATATAAGTCAGATGTGGTAGCATGAGCCTGTGGTTCCAGCTACTTGGAAGGCTGAGACAAAAGGATTGCCTGAGCCCAGCAAGTCGAGGCTGTGGTAGCCATGGTCATGTCACTGCACTCCAGCCTGGGTGACAGAGTAAGACTCCAACTCAAAAAAAGAAAAGAAAAGAAAGTTTTTCAAGGGAAAGAGACTAGAGAGATCATCTAATTCATCTCATTAATGATGATCTAGAAAAAGTAAAAAATTTTGGTGTAATTTTTTTATATCAACAAAAATGTAACTATATCACTTTAGTTTAGATTTGAATATATTTTCTGATGAATTTACCAATATACCATCAGAATTCTTACTATCTGAACTCAGGAACCACAGATGTGAATCACAACAGATATTAGTCTAACTCATGTTGTAACTATGATGATTCTCAAGTATTCAGAATATCTGCAAACCATGTCCAAAAACCCCAAAATTTAGTATTACACTTGACTTTATTAGGTGCATAATGACTTAACAATCTGTATATTCTTCTAATAATCGTCATTAATATCATATATCATAGTAAAATTACTTGCCTATCTCTCCCCCGAAGACCACTGTCAAGGGCAGGAGCCAAGTAATATTTTTTTATTTTGTTTTTAAGTGCACTGATAGTGACCATTTTATTTCTCCACTTTGACATAATGGATTTAGTTACTTATTATTTTCTTATTGTATGAAAATACACTTTTCCTTTGCAAGCCTTTATGCACCTTTCTAGGCCTGATTATGTTTCAAATGTAATGATTTGTAGCTACTTTTATAGACACATACTAAACAAAATAAGCCAACTTAACCTTTAGTGAGCACCTCCTATCAGTCTAGTTTTGCCTGAATGGAAAAACAGCATTCCACTTACAGCCACAGCTTCTGTTTTCACGTCATCGTTGCTATCTGGCGCAGTCAGCTCTATGAGGACAGGACATACTCTGGTCTCCACATCAAATCGCTCAATAAGCTCCTGCTCCAGCAGAGCCAACAAAGCTGCCTGACTTGTTTTCCTCACCTAGGAAAAAAACAGCAATATAAACAATGTATATATATGATATGAAAAGCTCTCCATTTCATTTTTACAAACTTAAAGACTTCATGTCTCAAAAGGATCTATAATTGGCAAAACTTTGCAAATAAATATTTGTGGCTATTTTCTTCAACTATTACAAAGACAGAACTTGGTAGACTGCGTTATAACATATGAAGTAGAACACAAAAGCCATTCTTGTAAAAGATGTCTCACAAAGTAATAAACATTAAGGGACACCTAGGAGGGTACCAAATGGGAGTGCATTTACTAGGTATTATCTATGATGGCATGAAGAGATCTATTAGATTTGTCAAACTGTCAACTCATCTTGTCTAAGACAAATGGTCATTTCTAAATAGCAGAATAATGAAGCTAAGAAGAAAAAGGCATTCCAACAAGACCACTTAAGCTAGGCCATTCTACACACATTACACTATATGCATTTCTTTTAAGAACGTGTAAATGGTACTCTTACCTGATTATTCTGATCTGCAAGATATCTAACCACAATAGGTAGTAAAAATTTGGAAAAAGCATATGGTATTGAAGGCCGGTTTTCTTGACAAAACAATGCAATATGAGGCACCTGTTCCATCAGCTCCGCTCGCACAGTTGGTTCTATTGAAATAATGGCAGCGTAAGCAAACACATTCTCCCACAGTAGCAAAATCTTAACCTGGGCTTGAGACTATTTAGGCAGGCTTTGGATTTTCAACCTCAGCATAAAAAGGACTTAAGAAAATGTTCTCTAACTCTGCAATCCTTTTTACAACCATACACAGGTCAATCTCATTAGTGAAAGGACTTTATCCCCACCCCAAGTTTCTACTGTACATAGTATACACTGAGTATGTAATTACTTCTTATAATAAGTAATTCTATTCCTCAGTCACATGGTGCCACACTGTGCTAGGGGTTAAATATCTTATCTGATATTCATATCAATACTATGATATGGTATTATCCATAAACTTCACTACTTAAGGAACTACTAGGACAAGTATTAAGAACTGGTTCCTACTCTCAACATAGTCAATGAACTAAAGATTTAAAATTAGATTTAATTAAAGACCAAAAAAGGGTAAATGAATATTTAAAAAGACAGATCAGAAAAATAAAAACCTGAAAAGATTCAAGTGTATATGGCAAATGTAAAAGTGAGCAATATGGCATTTCAAATCTCTGGGTCATGGAAGGATCAACTGTCTAATAAGTAATGGTAGAAAAATCATTCAGGTAGGTGAGAAAAAACGACTTCTACTGCACGTCACACACAAACTTCAGGCAAAATAAAGTTCCAAACTTTTTTTGAAAAAGATCAAAAACACTAAAAGATATCATTAAAAGAAATGTTCGATCTTGAGGTGGGAAGACAAAGTCCATAAACCAACTGAAAGATCGACTGATTTCACTTTATAAAAACTTTTTTATGGATAACACTGTACTCAGTTAAAAGGCAAAACAGCCTGAGAGAAAATGCACATGTACAAAATATTAGAAAGTTAACTATACGAAGGACACACTGTTCAAATGAATGTAAAAAAAGAAAGAATACAAATAGGCAATCCATAGAAGACTCACAAGTAACAAACACAGGCAGACATGAAGGATTATCAGTAACAAGTCTTTATATCAGACCAAATAGAACTTTGGTTCTTTTATTAATATGTATTATTAAAGTTACCCTAAGGTAGATATATGTTAATATGTCCACTGGACTTTCAAATCTCAACAAAGAGAAATTAACAGATCTATCAGAAGAAAACATATGATCATTTTACAAAGCTCAGAACCTTATCAGCAAACCAGTATCTGACATTTCTATTATACTATTGTGCCATGTGAAACTGGACAGATTTGAACAAAACAGAGTGCTTCTGTTTTAAAGAAAATGTAATTTTTTAAAAAGTAGGCCTCTACTTTTCTCTCTGATCCTAAATTTTATAAATCAACACTGAGCTAATTATTTATATATATTTTTGAAGCAAAAGGAGAACACAAGTTATAATTTCAGTTAGAAATGAAATTAGCACCAGGCACAGTGGCTCATGCCTATAAACCCAGCATTTTGGGAGGCCAAGTTGAGAGAATTATCTGAACCCAGGTGTTTGAGACCAGTCTGGGTAACCTGGTAAGACCTCGTATCTACAATAAATCAAAAAAATTAGCCGGGCATAGTGGTGCACATGCCTGTAGTTCCAGTTACTTGGAAAGCAGAGGCAGAAGGATCACCTGAGCCCAGCAGGTCATGGCTGCAGTGGCTGTGAGCATGCCACTGCACTCCAGCCTAGGTGAAAAAGTGAGACTACAACTCAAAAAAAGAAAAAATGAAATAAGTAATTTCTTTCGTCAAAGCCTTGCTCAGGCAAATAGACCAATGAAGTAAAAAAAAAAAAAAAAAACTCCAATTACAGGGAAAGACGATCTTTTCAATAAATTGAACTGTATCAATTGGCTAGCCCCATTAAAAAAAGAAAGCGGGGGGGAGGAAGGGGAGGAAAAAAGAAACCAACAAAATATCACACTCCTATATACTCATGAATAAATTCCAGGTGGAATACAGATCTAAATGTCAAAAACAAAAACAATAAAGTTTTTGGATAAAAGACAACAAGGAAAAAAGATACATAACTTTGAGGTAGAGAAAAATTTCTTAGGGAATACAAATACCTATAAAAGAAAAGAACTTTAAGAAGTACCATTACGAGAGTGAAAAAAGTCAGAGTGAAAAAGATGCCTTTAATACTCATAATCGACACAGTGCTCCTATCCAGAATAAAGCATTCCTGCAAATGTGCAAGAAAAAGATTGCCAATTTTTAAAAGGGGGAAGAGACTTAAACAGACATCTTAATATAGAAGATACCCAAATAGCCAATAAACATATAGTCAGGTACTTAACTTCACTGGTCACTGAGAAATGTAAATTAAAACCACAGCAAAGGCCAGGCCAGTGGCTCACACTATATAATCCCTGCATTTTGGGAGGCGGCAGTCAGAGGATTGCCTGAGCCCAGGTGTTCCTGACCAGCCTGGGCAACTTGGCAACAACTTATCTCTATGATAAATTTTTTAAAAAGCCAGACATGGTGGCACACACCTGTAGTTTCAACTACTAGGAAGGCCAAGGCAGAAGGATTGCCTGAGCCCAGCAGGTAAAAGTTGAGGTGACCATGAGTGTGCCACTGCACTCCAGCCTGGGGGACAGAGACTCTGACTCAAAAATAAATAAAATAAAATAAATTTTAAAACATAAAACCACAAAAAGATACCACCACACCAACAAAAAGACCCATCCATTCCTCTTTGGCAAAATTTACAATAAACAAGCTTGGCAGAAATCAAGTTTTAGTAAAAAGGAAAAAATAAAATAAACAAATGTTGGTGAAGATATGAAACAGCAACTCTCACGCACTGCTAAAGTGACTCCAAACTGTTATACCACTTTGAAAAACTCTATGGCATATCTATAAAGGATAATCTACATGTACCTATAACCTAGTGGCTCCATATTTAAGTATATATCCACAGAAACGTGTATACCTGTACTCCACATGACTCCTTGGTTCACAGTAGCACTAACAGTCTTAAGCAGGAAGCAACCCCATGCCCACTAACAGAACAATGGACAACTAAGTTGCAGTAGATGCACACAACCGATAAATTGGGTAAAAATCAAGCAATTAATACAGTTACATGCAAGAACATGGAGGAGCTTCAGAAACATAAAGAAGCCAGACACAAAGTAAAACATTCAGTACGATTCCATACAAAGTTCAGACAAGCGCTCATCAAAATGGTGCTTACCTTTGGGGAAGAGGATGAGACAGAAAGCAGGAGGTGCACTGAGACGGTTTCAGGGATGCTAGTCCTTTTTCTTATCTGAACACTAATCACATGAGCCTTCAATCTGTGAGACTTTATGGAACTGCACGTTTATAGTTCACATACTTTTTTGCAGTGTGTCATATTAGATGTTAAGAAAGCAACACCAAAATACTACTTCAAATATGTTATTTTTGAAAGCCTGGGCATTCATTTGTAACTGGTCTGCGTACCAAATGTAAACATCCAGGCACAGTTTGAGAACCACCTCTCCCTCCACACACAATAAAAACACATACTTGCACATACATATCACACAGACACACACACAAATGAACATAAAATTGCTTCTCGTTGCTAACCACCCTGAGGCCGGTAAAACAACTCAAAACCACTTGTAGACACACTTCCACAATGAAGAATAAACCAAACACCAAATTCCTATGGAGACCCACTAAAGATGAACTCACAATCCAAAACTATAAAAAAAAAAACCAAGAAAATGATCCTTCAGTAGCAAAAAGATTAAGATACAACAGGAGTGTAACACAGCACTTTAGCTATTGTAAACAGTCTTTAGAGATTCAATAATTTAAAAGACATAATAAAATTCTATTTTAAAGACATCATAAAACACAACTTAACTAAAGAGAATATGATAATAGGGAAAGACAAACAAGATCTGAAAACAAAGCACTCAAGACTCTTGAAAATAAAAAATGAAGTTAACAGCAATGAAAAATTTAGGACAGTCAGATGGCAGATTAGACTTTGGAAGCAAATACTTTTCTGACAGAAATTACTAAACCCGCAGATGAGAGATAAGGAACTGAAAAATAAGAACAGTTAAAAGCCATGGAAAATACAACACACTTAACTAACGAGTTGCATATTCTCAACCATGTAAAAAAAATACCTACTCAAAAAAAAAAAAAACCCTCTCTGAGGGGAAAAAAAGATTTTAAAATAGAAGAGAGGTAATATTCAAAATGTTAAAGTATGAAAATTTCCAAATCTGATGGAAAGACAAGAATTCTCAAATTCAAGAAGCAGGGCAAATCCCGAGTAGAATAAACAAAAATAAATTTGCACCTAAACACATGACAGTGAAGCTCCAGAACACCAAGGAAAAGAGATTTTAAAAGCAGTCAAGAAGAAAAACAAGATTACCTACAAAGACAAAATTAGATATACAGACCACAATAGTAATAATAATAGCAACAAAAAATGAAATACTGAAACTATCAACCAGATTCCTACACTTAGCTAATTGGTCATTTAAAAATAATGGATAGCCAGCTCGGTGGCTCAGCCTGTAATCCCGCACTTTGGGAGGCAGAGGTGAGTGGATTGCCTGAGCCCGCGGGTTCAAGACCTGCCTGAGCAACTTGGCGAGACCTCATCTCTACAATAAATCAAAAAATCAGCTGGGCGTGATAGCGCATGCCTGTAATTCCAGCTACTCGGAAGGCTGAGGCGGAAGGATCGCCGGAGCCCAGCAGGTCGAGACTGCGGTGGCCGGGAGCAGCCACTGCACTCCAGTCTGGGCAACAGAGACTCCAACTCAAAAAAAAAAAAAAAAAAATTAATGGTGAGGCCGGGTGTGTGGCTCAAGTCTATAATCCTAGCATTTTGGGAGGCCAAGACAAGAGGATTGCCTGAGCCCACGGTTTCAAGACCAGTCTGGGCAACTTGGCGAGATCTCGTCTCTACAATAAATAAAAAAATTAGCTGGGCGTGGTAGCGCGTGCCTGTAGTTCCAGCTACTTGGAAGGCTGAGGCGGAAGGATCGCCAGAGCCCAGCAGGAGATGCTGGGATGGCCATGAGCGTGCCTCTGCACTCTAGCTTGGGCAACAGACTGAGCCTCCAATTCAAAAAAAAAAGAATGAGTAATGGTGAAATAAAAACATAAACAAAGAAAAATGAGTATGCCACTGCCACACCCTCATCAACAGATGTCCTCTCAGAGGAAACTGAACCAGGAAAGGGTAAGATAAAAAATGTGCTGATGATGGGTGGGGGGAGACTAGCAAATTTAATAGTAAATCTAAACAGTACCTAATCCTCAACTGTATCCCACATTTTTAAAATAAAATAAATTATTATTTTAAAAAATCTAAAGAGGCAGTTACTAGATAAAATAATAGCAGATGATACATTTAGGGGAATAAAAAATTAAAATAAAAGTTGATGGAAGATAAGGCAGAAGACTTAAAGATTCTAAGCTATTTGTCTAGGAGGGTGAATACATTCATTCACTTCAGAGCTGTATACTATTAAATAGTCTTTACCTTACCTGTACACCACAATCAGCCTAGTCCACCAAGTTAGAAATCTGGAGTTATCCCTCTTCCTCCCTCTATCCAGAGCTTAGTCCTGGACTCCCTCTTAGCCTTCAATTTCTACCAAACACTTGTCCTTATTACAATTGGTGAAGTCTCCCAATTAGCCTTCCTGTCACCCATTTTTCCATCAAGTCAGTCATACTGCTACATTATTGTTCTAAATTACACAAAAAAGATAAACTCTCCAGTATGATATAAACCTTTCCAGTCTAGCCTTCACCTACCTTATTTAATAGCCTTTAGTCTCACTGTGAGTTGCACTGCTGACCAAAGGACCACTGTCTTGAAGTCCTCGAGCCTTCAAAGCCTGTCTTTTTCCCTCCTAGGTATGCCCTTTCCCCTCTCTGCACCTCATCATTCCATCAAATCAAACTCAAATGTCACAAACTTTCTAAAGCCAACTCCACTCATCCCCATTATAATTTATTGTTTACATGTTGACTGCATCCACTAAACTGTTAATTCAATGACAAATTTTTATTTGCCTTAATAACTGCTCTAAGAGTTTAATCTAGAATTTGGCATAGAGTATGCACTGTTTTATGTATACTGAATGAATGGAAAGTATGAATGTCAACAGAGACATTTACAATTAACTTACCAACTTGAGAATATATCTTTAAAAGATATACATACGCATATATACGTCCATGTATAAAAACACTAGAATTGGTAACCAGGTAAAGGAAAGTACATACAAACTTCTCCTTTAAAAAAATCTGTCTCTACTAAGAAAAGTGTTACAACCACAATAAGGCTCTAACTGCTACAAACTTAAGTTAAATTGTCCTTTAACATAAATAAATTCTAACTTATAAAGAAAAATTATGCCTAATGAGACCTTCCTAAAACCATTCTAGTACAAACATACACATGAGCAATTATGTACAGATTATTTAGTTAAACTTATACATGTTCTAGCCACCCCACAAGAAAATTAAAAATATTTAAGGCTTATGTAAATAGTTAACATATATTCATAAAATTAATTGTTTACCAAAAGATGAGCTTCTATAAACATTAAAAGATTTGTTGACATGCGAAAAAGCTCATCAGAGATTGAAAACATATTTTAACGAAGACATAATGGATCTAAGAAAAAAAGTTTTAATTTTTGGAGTTTCTAAATCAATTATAAAAATATGCTTTAAATTTAATATTAATGTAAAATGGTAACTTCTATGTTATGTACATTTTACCAAAATAAAAATTATATTTACTAAAATCAGGCTGGACGTGGTGGCTCATGCCTATAATTCCAGCACCTTGGGAGGCCAAGCTAGGAGGATTCCTTGAGCCCAGGAATTTGAAACCAGCCTAGGCAACATGTAAAAGACCTCGTCTCTACAAAAAATTTTAAAAATTAGCTAGGTGTGGTGGCACATGCCTACAGTACCACCTACTTAGGAGGCTAAAGCAGAAGGATCGCCCAAGCCCAGGAGATCAAGGGTTGCAGTGAGCCATGATCATGCCACTGCACTCTACCCTGGGTGGCATCAGGTCTCCCCATGTTGCCCAAGCTGAT
Source organism: Cephalopachus bancanus (assembly GCA_027257055.1). Taxonomy (NCBI): domain Eukaryota; kingdom Metazoa; phylum Chordata; class Mammalia; order Primates; family Tarsiidae; genus Cephalopachus; species Cephalopachus bancanus. Next base: position 99,582 of record JAPVLO010000899.1, on the reverse strand, counting down.
CTTAAACTCCTGGCCTCAAGTTATCCTCTCACCTTAGCCTCCCAAAGCTCTGGGATTACAAGCATGAGCCACCATACCAGGCCTAAGTTTACCTCTTTCTTAAGCAGGTTCTGTTTTATCTTCACTTTAGAGATAAACTAGTTGTGGTTTTACAAATGGTTGCGTAACATCTTTTGCAAAAAGAGAAAGTACACGGAAAGAAAGCATTTTACATATGCCTAAAAAAACTGACAGGCCCCTCTATCCTTTGTAATTTATTATAAATTATTTTAGAAATTTTTTATTAATCCTAAAATATTAATATACATAGGTAAAACAGCATTCTGTTACAATGAAAACAGATTTGTTTTGATGAGAAAATTTCCAAAACTAAACTAAATAAGCCTATTATAAAATGCTCAGATTTTAGTAACAGATTTTGTTTTTGTTGTTATTCATGGGATTTGATAATTACTTGGGAATCTTTTAAAGAAACCTCATATCACACTAACTTTTCCATTAGTTTTTAGAAACATAAATTTGATAAAAGAAACCTTTCTAGAAGTAGGGTAAATCTGCTTTCTCTGCCTAAACATATACCTGAATCATCAGCCAATCTGCTAATTCTTTCCAAAACAGCAATACAATCTCTTTCATCATCGCAGACTTCCCTCAAGGTATCCAGCAAACTTCGGGCCACCATTTGTCTACACAGAAAAAGAAAAGTATATATTGTTCAGTGGCATCAAGAGTTAATATCTAGAATTTTAAGAGACAGAATCCCTATAGTTTTTAAATAGATTTTTTTCCTTATTACACTATTAACACATACATTAAACCTTCAATTTCCTAAGTGGCAAATGTCATATTAATTTTATTTTAATGACATGATTATATTTACCAACATATTTTTCTCATCTCTATCTAACTGATTTGGTAAATTTCTAAAATCACCCAAAATTCATTTCAAACAGTTATCATCCTTTGATTATCATAATGGAAAAACACTAGTCATTCTTCATTATATAAAATGTTATCCTTACATAGTTTTACTAGTATGAGTTTTGTACACTTTACTCAAAAAATTTGAACAAAAACTTCCTGATTTCCCAGAAATAGGTGGTCTAAGGACCACAGCTGGAAAAACAGTGGAGTAGGGAGAGTGTTAGCTCTTGACCACTGCTGTGACCCAATGCCCTTGAGTATCACCTGGAGCATAGTAAGTATACAACACCATCTACTGAAGAAACAATATACTCCCCAATAAACAACATACATGAATACCAAATTATGCCCAAAGGCAAAAAAGCAATGGTAATTATTTTTGCAAAAAGCAAAGAAAGTGTGCTGTATGATACTAGGATCATCAAAGAGTAAATAACTGCAAAACAAGTCAAGCTATGATTATTAATAAAACTTGGTGACTCAGATTGTACGTGTTAATACCTATTTTAAACTGAGCAATTTGTCCTGCTGAAATTAACAAAACCACTCTTCCCCTTCAATGGACAAATAAGCACATACCTGTTAAATACGTTCTCACTTGCAGCATACTTGTCCAATCTCCCCAGTGGCGTCAACATTTCATCTTGTGAGACAAAGTCCAGGGCTGAAGGTATAATAATCACATCAGACTCTGAGCTGTAGTCATCCACACCAACTATCAGAGACATCAGAAATACTCCTTATCACGCTTTGAAACTGAAATGTACCCTTTGCCTGAAGCAGCAAATGTTATGTTTCTGGAATGGTACAAAGAATCACAAGAGAATCTTAGAATCAATCCAGAAGCCATAAATAACTAAAGAATGCTTTCTTCCTTTTTCTACGAATATGGTTCTAATTGCCTCTGAGAGTAAAAGGGTAAGAGGCAACCGGGCTCGGTGGCTCAGCCTGTAATCCCGCACTTTGGGAGGCCGAGGTGAGTGGATTGCCTGAGCCCGCAGGTTCGAGTCCCACGTGGGCAACTTGGCGAGACCTCATCTCTACAATAAATGAAAAAATTAGCCAGGCGTGGTAGCGCACGCCTGTAGTTCCGGCTACTTGGAAGGCTGAGGAGGAAGGATCGCCGGAGCCCAACAGGTCGAGGCTGTAGTGGCCGGAAGCAGCCACTGCACTCCAGTCTGGGCGACAGAGTGAGACTCCAACTCAAAAAAAAAAGTGTAAGAGGCTATAGAGACTCAACATGAGGAAAGCAGAGCGATCAGTCTGGTCCATGCTCCATCATGACACCAACAACTTGTAAATAAACACACACAAATATCAAATACTGATACAGTTAATTCTGCAAAGTATAAGATAGAGCTAACAGAATTGTTATCCAACTTCCCTTAATAGAGAAAAGCTCAAAGCCATTACTAAAGTACGTATTAAACACGTGTGCCAAGTACTAGACTAGATGCTGGGGAAACAATGAAAATACTACTGTTTTTGCCTTCAAAGAGCTAATATTCTATAGAAAACAATCTATTTAAAAATTATTACTGTGCCAGGTGCAGTGGTTCATGCCTATAATCCTAGCACTTTGGGAGGTTGAAGTGGGAGGATTGCTTAAGGCCAGAAGTTCAAATCCAGCCTGGTCAACATAGCAAGAACCTGTATCTACAAAAAAAAAGAGAGAGAGAAAATAAAAGTTTTAATCATTATGATAAAATATGTACAAACTGCAAGGCCAAAACTCATTCAAGTATTAGGAAGAGGAATGGAAGGTGAAGAAAAAAATGGCTAAAAATTAAACAGAAGGTAATGATTTCAAAGGAACTAAGAAAAAAGAATTTGAAGGTAGGATTAGATAGCATCCATTGGCAAAGGGGTCAAGGAATAACTGAAAGGTGCCCATTAAACACTTTTGTGCCATGCTATGTGGTAGTAACTGGGGCATCTAACAAGGCCAATTTTCCAAGGTATGAAAGCTGAGAAGCCAAACTACAGTGATTGAAGAAGTAAAGGAAGATACAAGAACATGAAGACACTGAGTTCAAAATACGCTTTCCAGAACCGTGGCTGTGAAGTAACAAGCTGGATTAGATTACTAACCAGAACATACAAGGCCAACTAAAGATCATTTATTTTATTTTGTTTTGCTCCTAATGTTTAAAAGAAGATTTGAATCATGTTTACAAAACAAAAGTAAACACCCAACAAATAAATACAAGTTGAAGTTCTAGGAACAAGGGTGGAGGAGACGGAATCCTGAGCCAAGGTGAATGGATAAGACTTAGGAATTCTTTAACCGTCAGGAACTCAGGATCTTCCCCAAAGTCCAAAGAGCTTTCAAAGAGACTTTTCTTATTTCCTGGCATGGTAGCACGGCACCTGTAGTTCCGGCTACTTGGAAGGCTGAGGCAGAAGGATCGCCGGAGCCCAGGAGGTCGACACTAGAGTGGCCGTGAGAGTGCCACGGCACTCCAGCCTGGGCAGCCCTGGAGTAAGGCTCCAACACAGAGAACCCCCCCCCTTTTTGAGTTGCGGGTCTCCTCTGTTACTCAGGCTAGAGTGTAGTGGCACAATCAAGGTTCACCTCAGCCTTAACTTCCTTGGCTCAGGTGATCCTCCCACCTCAGCCTCCAGAGTATCTGGAACTACAGGTATGAGCCACCACACCCAGATAACTTATTTATTTTTTGTAAGAACAAGGTCTTGCTATGTTGCTTAGGCTGGTCTCAAACTCCTGGGTTCAAGCAATCCTTGTTCCTCACAGTCTCTCAAAGTGCTGGGATTATAGGCATGAGCCACCACACCCCGCCAAAAATCACTAGCCTATTTTTAAAGTGAGTACATACCATGGCCCCATCTTGCAGAGCTGGCTTCTTTGAATAGATAATACTGCTCTGATTCCCAATCGAACACTATCAGAAAGAGACTACAAAACACAACAAAGCTACTTTTGTTATAACAAAAATAATGACTGGGTTTAGTGGCTCATGCCTATAATCCCAGCACTTTGGGAGGCAAGAGGATTGCCTGAGCCCAGGGGTTTGAGATCAGCCTGAGCAATTTGGCAAGACCTCATCTCTACAATAAATCAAAAAGTGAGCTGGGCACGGTGGTGCACCCCTATAGTTCCAGCTACTTGGATGGCTGAGGTGGAAGGATCACCTGAGCCCAGCTGGTTGAGGCTGAGGTGGTCATGACCGTGCCACTGCACTCCAGCCTGGGCAACAGAGTGAGACTTCAATTCAAAAAAAAAAAAACTTCTGTATTTAAAAACACCTAAACATGCTCTTCCACTTCTGACAAAGATGAAGTAACAGGTACACCAAACTTACCCTCACACCTTAAATGGCTAGGAAAAAAAAAAGACAGAGCCAGTGCCTGTAGCCCTAGTTACTCAGGAGACTGAAGTAGAAGGACTGCTTGAGTCCAGGAGTTCAGTGCTATAGAGCACAATGATAGCGCCTGCGAATAGCCATTGTATTCCGGGTCTAAAAAAAAAAAAAGAAAAAATATACAAAGTAATGGTTTCAGACATTGGACTAACAGTACAGGACAGTGATCCGAGAGAAAGAAAACAAATGAAATGAGCCCTATGTTCCCTCAGCTGATTTCCTGGAAAGAATTTCCAGGCCACAACACTAGGAGTATCCCTCCGAATCCCAGCAGACTCCTTGAGTTGAGGAGACAGAGTTGAGATATCAGGGAGGCCAAGGCAGTGAGAATTTTCAAGGAAGAGTACCAGAGAAGAAGAACTTTCACAGAAAAAGAGCCTCAGAGGAGGTGTGGAAACTCCTCCTTGAGTCTTTTCATGAGTATGCACGTGTGACGAATCTATCCAAGTCTGGGAAAAACAACTACCTGAAATGTTCAGGTGAACCAATCCCCAACTATCATGAAGGACCAGAAATACTTCATGTCTCCACCAACCAAAATGAAAACAAAACTCTACAGTACATGTGGAAACAGGTAAAGTACTCAAAGGCATTGCCTAAGAAGTGGCAAATAGCCATAAACTAAAGGCTGCTCTGGTTTTGTCTAACAAAGCTGAATACAAGCCTCAAAAGAAATAAATTGTCTTCAAGTAACCTATCTGTATCCCAGAACGAAATGCAAGAGTATGTAAATAAATATACAAATAGCTGGCACTCAGGACACACTGGCTCATACCCATAATCCCAGCACTTTGGTAAGCAGAGGTGAGAGGATTGCCTGAGTCCAGGGGTTCAAGACCAGCCTGGGCAATTTGGCAAGATCTCATCTTTACAATAAATCAAAAAATTAGCTGAGTGTGGTGGTACGCACCTGTAGTTCCAACTACTTGGAAGGCTGAGGCAGAAGGATCACCTGAGCCCAGCAGGTTAAGGCTGCAGTGGCCTAGAGTGTGCCACTGCACTCCAGACTGGGCAACAAAGTGAAACACTTAAAAAAATAAAAAAAAAGCTCGCACTCAATAAGGTAAAAATCACAATGTATAGCATCCAACAAAAAATTACCAGACATGCAAAATGCAGGAAAATACAAAACATGAGGTGAAAAATTCAACAAGAAAAACAGACCCAGAACAGAGAAAGATGAAGCAGATAAGGACATTAAAAGTGATTATAGTAAGCTGGGCTCGGTGGCTCAGCCTGTAATCCCACGCTTTGGGAGGCTGAGGTGAGTAGATTGCCTGAACCCGCAGGTTCGAGACCCACCTGGGCAACTTGACGAGACCTCATCTCTACAATAAATCAAAAAATCAGCCAGGTATGGTAGCACGTGCCTGTAATTCCGGCTACTCAGAAGGCTGAGGCAGAAGGATCGCCGGAGCCCAGCAGGTTGAGGCTGCGGTGGCTGGGAGCAGCCACTGCACTCCAGTCTGGGCAACACAGTGAGACTCCAACTCAAAAAAAAAAAAAAAATCTTATTGTAGGTATTTTTTCATTGTGCAAAAAAACGCATAACATAAAATTTACCATCATAACCATTTTTAAGTATCCACTTCAGAGGCATTAAATACATTCATACTGTTGCGCTGCCACCACCATCATCTATCTACAGAACTCCTTTCATCTCACAAAACTGAAACTTTGTACCTAAACAATAACTATTAAAAACAGATAAAATAATAACTCCCCATCCTCCCATCCCCACCATGCCACAGTTGCTCCTAGTAACTACCATTCTACTTTCTGTCGCTATGAATTTTACTACTCTAGGTACCTCAAATAAATGGAATCATATAGTAAAAAAAAAAAAGTTATTATAATTAAATTCCATACAGTCAAGAAGGTAAAAGAGTAAACTTGTTAAGAAGACACATGGAAGATATTTTAAAAGACCCAAATAGATTAAACACAAAAGAGGAAAGATTAGTTATCTTGAAGACTGTGCATGAGAAAAGGATTTTAAATGAAAGAGAAAAAATATGGCGGAGGAAAAATTAGCTGTAGGAAAACTTCAAGCATCCGACATACATGTGACTGGAGCCCCTAAAGGCGGGGAGGAGGATATAAAAAGTATTTGAATAAATAATGAACAAAAATTTTCCAAATGTGGGGGGAAAAAAAACACTATCAATCCACAAATTGACTCAAAGTGTTCAATGACACTCATGAGGAAGAATCATGAAGAAAAATGCACCAAGGCACAATACAAATTGCTTAAAGTTAGTGATAAAATCTTTTCAGCAGCCAGAAAATAAACTCATGTTATATAGAGAATAACACAAATAAGAATCACAGCAAAAGACAGCAGAGCAACATCTTTAAAGGACTGAAAGAAGATAAACCTGTAAATCCATACCCAACAAACACAAATCTTTCAAATATGAGGCTGAAATAAAGACCTTTTCAGACATACAAAAGCTGCATTGTCGACAGCAGATATGCACCATCAGAAATATTAAAGCACATAATTTTAAAAGGAGAATTATACTGGATGGAAATCTAGATCTATACAAAGGAATAAAAGACATCAGAAATGGTAAATTTGGAATAAATAAACAGCCTTTTCTTATTTTTCAAATCTCTTTAAGAGGTAACTGACTACTATAAAATAAACAGATAAAAATGTATTGTGAGCCGGGCTCGGTGGCTCAGCCTGTAATCCCGCACCTTTGGGAGGCTGAGGTGAGTGGATTGCCTGAGCCCGCGGGTTCGAGACCCGCCTCGGCAGCAAGACCTCATCTCTACAATAAATCAAAAAATCAGCCGGGCGTGGTAGCGCATGCCTGTAATTCCGGCTACTTGGAAGGCTGAGGCGGAAGGATCGCCGGAGCCCAGCAGGCGAGGCTGCGGTGGCTGGAAGTGGCCACTGCACTCGTCTGGGCAACCGAGTGAGACTCCAACTCAAAAAAAAAAAAAAAAAAAAGTATTGTGGAGTTTATGACATACATAGAAGCAATATGTATGACCACAATAGCACAGAGGCAAGAAACGGGTAAAGTACATAAAGTGCTTACATGGTGTGTGAAGAGAGACATATTACTGGAAGGTTGACTATGATAACACAAGACTGTTAAGTTAACATGACCTCAAAGGCATCTGTATAAAGGCTCTAGAATTCTTTGAGTATGACCAAAGAATGACTTTTGAGACTCTGTTTCATCAGAGTCTCATACTTGTTCATCTTAAACAGTAATATTGATTCTGGCCCTTAAAAAGTGAAGAATGACTGTCAAGCATCAACTTGTTTAAGACACAATGGAACACTAACCTCAAATGCAGGTTCCTACATCCCACACTCAGATATTGATTATGCTGATCTGGAATAAAGCCTAGGAACATTTAACTCCACTAGTTCAAATGCAGGCTGTTAAACAACCATATTTGAGAAGGTAATAAAATCACATTTCTGCTTCAATCTTTTTGTTACCACTCTACTAATCATGGTTGACAATCACTTCTATAAAAAGGAAGTGATCTATTCTGGCACAGACACCAATGACAAAGGTTCACTTATATTTCCCAACATGGCTGCCTTCTGACAACATTCATGGAATCCTTCTGGCCTGAATAATATTCTCCCAGGCCAAGCTACTTTAAAATTTTCCCCAGCAATTCTTGATTGGACTTCTAAGACTACGGAGACTATGGACTTTATCTTGATAGAGGCCACAAAGATTTTATTATCATGGCCACAGACTTCATACTGTCTTATCCAGCCATCTTGCAAATGTCTGCCACACGTGACAAGGAGAAAATCAGAAATTATCAATAAAAAAAATTACTGAAAAAAATGATACAGCATATATGCCCTAAGTGACAGCACAGACAATAACAATCTCCAGATAAAATAGCACAGAGGGAGTACATGCAGTTATACTGCTACAAGGTTCCCACAGTTTATTCAAAGTAGTACATTAACTTTAAACAGATGTGATAAATTAAAGATGCAAGTTACAATACTAGGAGTTTTCTCTAAAACATAATAGAACGTAGAGCTAGAAAGATAACAAAGAAACTAAAATGGAATACTAAAAAATATTCAATTAACCCAAAATTAAGTCAGGAAAGAAGCAACAGGAAAAAAAGCAATGAGACAAACAAAAAACAATAGGAAAACAGCAGCCCTAAATCCAATCATATCAGTAATTACATTAAGTATAAATGGACCAAACATTTCAGTGAAAGGCAAAGATTATTAGGCTAATGAAAAGGCAGCAATGTCTACCAGAGACACATTTGTAAAGTCAAAATTTCAACTAAAAGATTGAAAAGGATTTTTTTAAAGATATAACATGAAATAGTAAGTGCAAGAAAGCTGGAGTGGCTATTAAATTATCAGACAAGTATTATTAGAGAAGGAGACATTTCAGTATATCAGGACTCAAAGTTCCCTTTTGCATTTCTTTCTGGATAACTAAAGTTGATGGATTTTTAGGCACAGCAGCAGCAATAACCCTATAATGTTTCACAGCCTTTTTTCTTTTTTTTGAATCAGGTCTCACTCTGTCACTCAGGCTAGAGTACAGTGGCACCATCACAGCTTATTGCAGCCTTGACCTCCATCTCAATCTCCCGAGTAGCTGGGACTACAGGCATATGCCCACCACACCTGGCTAATTTTTTTTTTTTTTTTTTTGAGTTGGAGTCTCACTCTGTCACCCAGACTGGAGTGCAGTGGCTGCTCCCACCGCAGCCTCGACTTGCTGAGCTCCAGCGATCCTCCCGCCTCAGCCTTCCAAGTAGCTAGAACTACAGGCACGCACTACACGCCCGGCTAATTTTTTGATTTATTGTAGAGATGAGGTCTTGCCAAGTTGCCCGGGCGGGTCTCAAACCCGCGGGCTCAGGCAATCCACTCACCTCAGCCTCCCAAAGCACGGGATTACAGGCTGAGTCACCGAGCCCGGCTCACCTGGCTAATTTTCTAAATTTTTTGTAGAGCTGAGGTATTCCTATGTTGCCTAGGTTGGTCTCAAACTCCTGGGCTCAAGCAATCCTCTTGCCTCAGCCTCCCAAAGTGGTAGAGTTATAAGCGTAAGCCACTGCACCTGGGCTTCACGCTTCTAAAATCCAGCCTACTCCACTGATAAAGTAAAAAAAAAAAAAAATCAACATCATTTTTTAATGTCATCTGAAATTTTTTTCATGCCCCAAAAGAACATAATACGATGTACTCAAGTCAGGTTTAAAAAAAAACACATAAGCCAGGCTCAGTGGCTCAGCCTGTAATCCCGCGCCTTTGGGAGGCTGAGGTGAGTGGATTGCCTGAGCCCGCGGGTTCGAGACCCGCCTGGGCAGCAAGACCTCATCTCTACAATAAATCAAAAAATCAGCCGGGCATGGTAGCGCATGCCTGTAATTCCGGCTACTTGGAAGGCTGAGGCGGAAGGATCGCCGGAGCCCAGCAGGTCGAGGTTGCTGTGGCCGAAAGCGGCCACTGCACTCCAGTCTGGGTGACAGAGTAAGACTCCAACTCAAAAAAATAAATAAATAAAAATAAATAAAATAAAATAAAAACCACATAATAACAATGATCACTCTGAAAAGCTTTTTCAGATTACATCTGCCCTCCCCAAATTCCAATACTCCCTTCTTCCTCTGTGAATTTACTCTCTTAGATAGCTAGCTGTCATAGGATGAAAAGTTAAAGACCACTTGCAAGCTCGAGACGGTCTTCCAATAAATAAAATAAGCATTCTTCATCTTCCAAAATCTAGTAATTAACTATAAAGTAAAAATTTCCATGAAGATGCTGTATGGCACATCTTTTCATTGAAAACTGGGGTTTTTGTGGTCACCTGTAACGCGCTTTAGGCGAGTAGTGATTCCTACGGTTAGACCCTCCTGAGCGAGACTATCTCTACAATCAAACAAAAAATCAGCTGGGCTGGAGTTAGCCTGTAATTCGCTACTTGGAAGGCTGAGGCGAAGGATCGCCGAGCGCAGGTCGGGGCTGCGGTGGCCGAAGCGGCCACTGCACTCCAGTCGGGCGACAGAGTGAGACTCCAACTCAAAAAAAAAAAAAAAGAAAACTGGGGTTTTGTGGTAACTCTTAAAAGAACAGAATCTTCACAGATACAGAATAGAAACCTAAGGTATAAATTAAGACCCTACACTTAAGGCTTAGACTATTCTATCTCCAAGACCCTTTGAAAACTGCTGCTGCCAGGCGTGGCAGCTTACGCCTGTAATCCCTTTGGAAGGTGAAGGCAAGAGGATTGCCTGAGCTCAGGGGTTTGAGACCAGACTGAGCAACATAGCGAGACCTAGTATCTACAATAAATCAAAAAATCAGCTGGGCATGGTGGTATATGCCTGTAGTTCCAGCTACCTGGAAAGCTGAGGCGGAAGGATCGCCTGAGTCCTGCAGGTCAAGGGTGCGGTGGCCAATGAATGTGCCACTACACTCCAGCCTGGGTGATAGAGTGAGACCACAACTCAAAAGAAAAAAAAGAAAACTGCTACTAAACATAAGTTAGATGCAATATACAAGGAGGGGAACCCAAAAAAAACACCAGAATTATCTTTTTTGAGGGCAGGTCCCTTGTAACACACTCGGAATTGGTTCCTTCTAGTCACCCAAAGTTTTTATCTGGGAGTTCTGAACAGGTTGTGTCACAATTTGCAGAAGAAACATCCCGAGTTATGGCAAACAGGTGACTGGTTCTTCCACCATGACTACCCACCTGCCCATACCACGCTAAGTGTTCAGCAGTTTTTGACCAAAAATGGCATGACCCCCATGTCCCACTCGTGATCTCACCCCCCAGCAACATTTTTTGTCTTTTCCCAGATGAAGGGAACCCTTTTGCTGATGTGGAAGAGATGAATCAAAAAACAGCAGAAGCACTGAAAGCCACCAAAATAAATGAGGTCAAAAACTGTTTTGAGCAGTGGAAAAAGCATCTCAACAGGTGTACTATATCAAACGGAGAGTTAGTTGAAGGTGACTGAAGTTTAAACATGTAAAAATAAATATGTAATTTTAAAATAAATTCCAGGTGTTTTTCAGCCCCCCTCCCATAGTCTTGTAGTTCTAAATATGGAATCAAATATGTGGTAATGCAAATGAAGAGAAAATCAGGAAAGAAGATGGCAAATAAAACAATGACATTTATTTTTGTTTCTTTTTTTTTTTTTTGGAGTTGGGAGTTCACTCTGGAGTCTGTCGCCCAGACTGGACTGCAGTGGCATGCTCCGGGCAACTGCAGCCTCGACCTACTCAGCTACGGTGATCCTTCCGCCTCAGTCTTCCAAGTAGCTGGAACTACAGGCGAGCGCTAACCCGCCCAGCTAATTTTTTGATTTATTGTAGAGATGAGGTCTCGCCAAGTTGCCCAGGCGGGCGCAGGCAATCCACTTACCTCAGCCTCCCAAAGCGCAGGATTACAGGCTGAGCCACCAAGCCCAGCTTATTTTTGTTTCTTATATAACTGAATATTTCTCTTCGTATAAAGATCACATAGTAGAAAAGATAAAAATCATTCTTATAGTTCCTGAAGTATCCACTAATCCTGTTCGGAACTCCCTGAACCTGACACACAATCTTAAGTAGCAGAAGACAAATCCCAACTTTCAGCTTTTCTACATTTAAAAACAACAGTGCCTAAAATATAAAAGCTTTTTAAGCTGGGACCACTATGGAATTTTAAAGATTATTTTAAAACTACATAATCATAGGAAAAGTGATGTAAAAAAGGTGGAGTTTTTTTTTTTTTTTTTTTTTGAGTTGGAGTCTCACACTGTGGCCCAGACCTGAGTGCAGCGGCCGCTCCCGGCCACCGCAGCATCAACCTGCTGGCCTCCAGCGATCCTTCCGCCTCAGCCTTCCAAGTAGCTGGAACTACAGGCGCGGGCTAACCACGCCCGGCTAATTTTTTTTTTTATTTATTGTGGAGATGAGGGCTCACCAAGTTGCCCAAGTGGGTCTTCAACCCACAGGCTCAGGCAATCCACTCACCTCGGCCTCCCAAAGCGTAGGATTATAGGCTGAGCCACCGAGCCCGGCAGGAGGATTTTTTAAGTTAAGACAGGTCTGCATTTGAATCCCATGTTCTGTCATTTACGAACTATCTATGTGAACTTAGCATGTACCGAACTAATTTGAGTCTATTTCTTCACCTATACAATTTAAGACACAGGCAATGATAATGTCTATAAAGTAACAGTGTCAGGCAAATAAGCAGATGTTCCCTCCCACTCTGCATTTCATCTTGTTTCTAGATACAGAAACTCTTTATGTGGTTTCCATGTGTTTTTGTTTTCTTTCAATTCATTCAACCTGTAAGTAGGACAGCACATATACCATATAGTGTCAGGCCCTGACTGAGGAATATACATATAAACACTAGACAAGAAAGTATATAAGTATATAACATATGTACTTGTCTATGTGTGTGCACATAGAGACATATGCAGTCTACTAAGAAAAGATACGCAATATAATAGTGTACATACACAACATGCTTTAACTATTATATGTCGTTAACTAGTATACTTCTAAGTCTGCCCTGATGAGTAAGAGGAGGTTTCAAAGTCAAGCCAATTCTTAGAAAATACGCTGGAATTTGCCAACCAGGACAAAGGGCAGGAGGGTGTTCCGTGCAAAAAAAAAAAAATTCCAAATATCGGGAGTCAAAGAAAATCATCTCATATTTAGAAAATTAAAAGTAATCTGGTATAGCTGGGCACAGGAGTAGGCAAGAGGAGTAGGGGACTACAGCCAACCAGAACCAACCCAGCCTTCTAATTTGTAAGAGTAACATTAATACATTTTGCAAAAATCATCTTACTTGTATAGAGAAACACATTACTACCCTGAAATGAGGAATGGCATTTGAGATTTTTCTAAGCAACAATCTGACTAAATTCAACAGTCATCTCCTTTAAACAATTCTATGCTACAATGAAATTTGATTAAAATTACTGATTATTTAATAAAATCATTTACTAAAAAAATAAACTAAGACAGAAGCAAAGATCATGAAGTCTTTTCAAACCAGAAGATCTGTCTTTTTTTTTTTTGAGTTGGAGTCTCACTCTGTCGCCCGGGCTGGAGTACAGTGGCAGGCTCACGGTCAACGCAGCCTCGACCTGCTGGGCTTAGGCGATTCTTCTGCCTCAGCCTTCCCAGTAGCTGGAACTACAGGCGCATGCCACCACACACCCAGCTAATTTTTGTGAGTTACTGTAGAGATGAGGTCTCACCAAGTTGCCCAGACTGTCTCAAACCCCCAGGCTCAGGCAGTCCTCTCACGAAGTGCTGGGATTACAGGCTGAGCCACTGCGCCCAGCCCATCTCTCTGTCTTTACCAGGCGTTCTAAGACAGCTCCCCAGCCTCATTTCCTAGCACTTCTCTTCAGTGATGCCATCACTCAGATGTCAAAAGGCAGGAAGAGGAAGAAGGAAGGCGTACAAAGAAGCCCTAACTAGCCGGGCTCGGTGGCTCAGCCTGTAATCCTGCGCCTTTGGGGGCTGAGGTGAGTGGATTGCCTGAGCCCGCGGGTTCGAGACTCGCCTGGGCAGCGAGACCTCATCTCTACAATAAATCAAAAAATCAGACGGGCATGGTAGCGCATGCCTGTAGTTCCGGCTACTCAGAAGGCTGAGGCGGAAGGATCGCCAGAGCCCAGCAGGCGAGGCTGCGGTGGCCGGGAGCAGCCACTGCACTCCAGTCTGGGCGACAGAGTGAGACTTCAACTCAAAAAAAAAAAAAAAAAAAAACCCTAACGCTCTCAAGAGTACAACACACTCACCCCTAGGTATCTGTGGGGAATCACTTCCAGGACCCTACCCTTCCCCACCCACACACACAAATTCCAAAATCTGAGGATGTTCAAGACCCGATATAAAATGGCATAGCATTTGCATATAACCTATGCACATCCTCCCATATACTTTAAATCATCTCTAAGTTATTTATAATACATAATACAATTTAAGTGCTATGTAAATAGTTAGTATACTGTATTTTTTTAATTTGTATTATTTGTATTGTTATTTTTTATTTTTTAAACATTTTTTATCTTGGTTGGTTGAATCTCCAGATGTGGAATCCATGGATACTGAGTAATGACTGTACTCTAATTCAGGAGACAATTCTAGTTCCACCTACATCAATACCATACATACACCTCTTTTCTATTCCTAATTAAATATGCTCAAATATACTACAAATTCAAGCTAATTTCATGGTCCCTTAAAAAGGATCTTGAGGGCTGGGCTCGGTGGCTCAGCCTGTAATCCCGCGCCTTTGGGAGGCTGAGGTGAGTGGATTGCCTGAGCCCACGGGTTCGAGACCCGCCTGGGCAGCGAGACCTCATCTCTACAATAAATCAAAAAATCAGCCGGCGTGGTAGCGCATGCCTGTACTTCCGGCTACTTGGAAGGCTGAGGCGAAGGATCGCCGGAGCCCAGCAGGTCGAGGCTGCGGTGGCCGGGAGCGGCCACCGCACTCCAGACTGGGTGACAGAGTGAGACTCCAACTCAAAAAAAAAAAAAAAAAAAAAGGATCTTGAACCTAGTATTCTTAAGCCTTACAAGTCCGATAAGATGACCCAAATCTCTATAGAAGTTCCCAGAATACTCTTCAAAAAAATCAGCTTCCATCCCTACCTTACAATTGCACTTGCATTTAATGTACTCTATAGTATCAAGTGATAAGGAAAAGTACCAGCAATCATGAGAACAAAAGCAAGGGAGAGAGACCACATATATGCCCCAGAGCATGGGAAGGAGTTAGAGATGCATCCCCACATGCATCTCAAAATGCACGCATCTTCTTGCTGCCATGGTCTGAAGACACAATTTTTCCCCAATAACATGGCCCTTAAACACCAACCATTTCATCCAGGACAACTATGGAAACAATAATGTTACTATGGTGACAGGTGAACATCACCATGCATACTGTACTTAATGGACAATAGAAAGGTATTTAAGGGCAAGTCTTACTACAGTGGGTTTTCTCTTTCATACCAAATCTAGAGCCCAAGCTTGCTTCTGGCTTTTTTCATCAAACTCCTTAAAAGTGTAGTTCCCATGGCAGCCTTCACCTCCTGAGGACAAACATAATCTGTCTTCTCTTTCACTCTGTGACTCTCTTTTCAAAGATGAGCAACAATCTGCCAAAATTAGGAGGGCTTTCTCAGGCCTACTGGTCTTACTTTTCTACAGTACTTCACAATGTTGATACCCATTATCCCACACCCTCTTCTTAAAATTATCTTTCCTTAGATTCTTTGGAAGAGCATGATCCTGAGTATTTTTCTACTTTTCTGGACTATTCTTTGCTTACTTCCTTCTGAGCCTTTTATGTAGGTAGTTCCCCTATACTTTTGTACTCATACACACATTACACACACACACACACACACACACACACACACACACACACACACACACACACACACACACACACACACACACCCTCCTTCCCCTTGGAAAGCTTATTTCCAGACACCACGTGTAATGCAGACAATCCATGAAGTTCTCTTGTCCTGATCCCCAGATCCATACTTGCACGTACTTTGTAGAATCGCCACCTTCATTTCTTATTTGTTCTAAAAACTAAACTGCCCAAACTAATCTTATAAAATCAGCAGTTCCTCATGACTTTCCAATTACCATCATTCTCCCTACCCACCCTGAGCTACCCAATATGAGATCTTCAGTTATTTTTTTAAACGCTACCTTTCTTGCCTCCATCAGTTCCTAAGAACCTTAAA
Source organism: Cephalopachus bancanus (assembly GCA_027257055.1). Classification (NCBI taxonomy): domain Eukaryota; kingdom Metazoa; phylum Chordata; class Mammalia; order Primates; family Tarsiidae; genus Cephalopachus; species Cephalopachus bancanus. The sequence goes on along the minus strand of JAPVLO010000899.1, from coordinate 83,512 downwards.
GTCGACTTTTATAAAGCATTCTTTATCTCTTCCCTCCTTTTAGTTCCCAACACTTAATTCAGAAGCTCTGACACATTTTGCCTATAGCAAATTGGGGGATCCAACCCCAAGAGGTGCATGAAGATGTGTAAGTTCATAATTATAATTTTAACAGGTTGGATACTTTAAGGGATTTTCCAGACCCCAGCTTCCAAGGGTCTCCTTCCCCAAAATGTAGCTGGGGGGTTGGAACCAAAGCTTTTCCTTTCACACTTGTCAAAAGAGTACCTCTCAACTATCTCAAAGCTACTAGGACACGCTGCCACAAGGTAGAAAAAAGCTTCCATGCTAAATAAGGAGCTCTCTGAAATACTGATGAAAATGTTAAGAGGTCAACTCTACGAGGAGTGTAATAAATACTTTTCCAAGCCAGGTGGCTTTCAATCCTTTACTTTCAAAAAACTTGTAAGATTGAATGTTCATTAAAAATAATTTTTGGAGACTAGGCTCAGTGGCTTCAGCCTGTAATCCCACACTTTGGGAGGCCGAGGTGAGTAGATTGCTGGAGCCTGCAGGTTCGAGATCCGCCTGGGCAACTTGGCGAGACCCCATCTCTACAATAAATCAAAAAATTAGCCGGGTGTGGTAGTGCATGCCTGTAGTTCCAGTTACTTGGAAGGCTGAGGCAGAAGGATAGCCAGAGCCCAGCAGGTCGAGGCTGCGGTGGCCAGGAGCGTGTCACTGCACTCCAGCCTGGGTGACAGAGTGAGACTCCAACTCAAGAAATAATAATAACAATAATAATAATAATTTTGGGGGCCAGGCTCAGTGGCTCAGCCTGTAATCCCAGCACTTTGGGAGGCCGAGGTAAGTGGATTGGCTGAGCCCGCAGGCTCAAGATCAGCCTGAGCAATTTGGCGAGACCTCGTCTCTACAATAAAATCAAAAAATTAGCCAGGCATGGTAGCCAGCTCCTGTAGTTCTGGCTCCTAGGAAGGCTGAGACGGAAGGATCGCCGGAGCCCAGTAGGTTGAGGCTGCGGTGGCTGGGAGCATGCTACTGCACTCCAGTCTGGGCGACAGAGTGAGACTCCAACTCAAAAATAAAAATAGCCTGGTTCGGTGGCTCAGCCTGTAATCCCACGCCTTGGGAGGCTGAGGTGAGTGGATTGCCTGAGCTGCGGGTTCGAGACCCGCCTGGGAAACTTGATGAGACCTCATCTCTACAATAAATCAAAAAATTAGCCGGGCGTGGTAGCGCGCACCTGTAGTTCCAGCTACTTGGAAGGCTGAGGTGGAAGGATCGCCGGAGTCCAGGAGGTCAAGGCTGCGGTGGCCGGGAGCGGCCACTGCACTCCAGTCTGGGCGACAGAGTGAGACTCCAACTCAAAAAAAATAAAATAAAATAAAATAAAAATAAAATAATAATAATAATAATTTTGGGCACATAAGTTAGAAGCAGTTCCAGAAAGTTAGTGGCACTGCCAACAAACCCCTTACATTCCCAATGACATATTTATGCCAATAAAATGTCTCCATGCTTAAAGTTCTTAAAAATGAAACAAAGAAATGATGCAAAATATCTCACTCTAAGCAACAAATTCTCTTCATCCATGAAAACATAAGTTAATTATTTTTAAAGTCCATTACATTTCATTGGAATGTTTTTGATAAAATTTTGTTTACTAAGTGTTTATTGAGGCAGGTGCGGTTTCTTTTGCCTATGCCAGCTCTGACATGTCCCCCTTTCTTTTTTCCCTTCTCTCTCCAATAAGCTTTGTTTATAAACTGCTGGCTACTCTAAAATTCATTTTGGAAACAAGCCAAAAAAAAAATCCATAGATTTTGTGCCTCACTCCACTAGGCATCATCTATCGTAATTTGTAATATATTCTGGTTGAACTGAGTATTAATAATAATAATAGAAACTCACTAAGAAAATTTTTAGTTTTAGAGCACAAAAAATTCAAAATTTAAATTTCTCTTTACATATTTTTGGTGCAAAGAAATGTGACAGGGCAATTGAAACTTTCAAGCATAAAAACAGGATAAACTGGGAAACACATAAAAAATACAAAATTCCCAACTCAAACAATCTACTCTTAATTTTTTTCCTTATTTATCTTCTATGATCTTGCCTGAACACTCATCTTTTTTTTTTTTTTTTTTTTTGAGTTGGAGTCTCACTCTGTCGCCCAGACTGGAGTGCAGTGGCCGCTCCCGGCCACCGCAGCCTCGACCTCCTGGGCTCCGGCGATCTTTCCGCCTCAGCCTTCAGAGTAGCCAGAATTACAGGCGTGCGCTACCACGCCCGGCTAATTTTTTGATTTATTGTAGAAATGAGGTCTCACCTGCCCAGGCGGGTCTCGAACCCGCGGGCTCAGGCAATCCACTCATCTCAGCCTCCCAAGGCGCGGAATTACAGGCTGAGCCACTGAGCCCGGCTCACTCATCAATTTTTTAAAATGAACGGTAGTGGGTACCAAAGTGCTACAGTTTTTAGGTTCCATCTAAAAAGTGATATAACTCATTTTTAAAACATTGATTTTTTTCCCAAAAAATCAGCCAAGTGTGTTGGCACACACCTGTAGTCCCAGCTACTTGGGAGGCTGAGGTGAAAGAATCACCTGAGCCCAGTAAGTTGGTCGAGGCTGTGGTGGCCAAGAGCATGCCACTGCACTCCAGCCTGAGGAACAGTAAGACTTCAGCTCCAAAAAAAAAAAAAAAAAAATTTTGATTTATTTCATACATTGGAAATTATATCCTGTACAAATGTGGCAAAATTTTCCAGAGAAAAATTTAGATATCAATTTTAAAATACACAGTGTTCGAAATTGTTTTTAGCAAGTATGCAGTAATAAAGCTTGAAGGCCACCGTTCTAGACTAGTCTAACTGCCTCCATCCATCTACTCCCAGTTTCCCCCCATTAGAGTCCTATCAGCACCACTTCACTCTTCCTCCTAGGTTTGATACACTCCCTGTCCTCCCCCCACCATCACTCCACTCCCTGGAAAACCACCAGGGCAGTCTGAATTAAGAAACAACTCTCTCATGCTGTAAAGCAAGGGCCTCCTTGACCCAGCCCGCCAAGTTTCCTCCTCTGCACAGCCCACCCTGGAGTCAACTTTCAGTAACACACCCCATCACTTTCCTGTCTTAGTTGCTTTCATCTGTTCCTTTCTGTCCTCTCGAGCCTCATCTCAGTTTACATTTACCTACTACAAATACCATCCAGGGAGCATTTCTCATTCTTTCTAATTAAGAGATTTTCCTCTGAATTCTCTACAGTCTTGAGGGCCCCGTTTTTACTCCACCAGCAATTGCAGGATTTGAGTTTTCTTTTTTCACATTCTCCAACCCATATCCCCAACACATATAAATTCCCTCAAGATAAAGACTGTCTTGCTAATTTTTTTTATTACCAAAAAAGAATCCAGGGCTTCTCAGGAAGGAGGCCCATTCACGAACATTTGTTAATGAAAAGGTAGTCCACAGGGCTACTTGAAGAGTCAAGGGTTTCTTTAACATACTTTATTCTTCTCTGAGATATTCACAAGTACATTAGCATATTAATGCCTTAGAGAAGCACTACACCAAAGAGAACTGATTAATCTGTACAACCTAACTTTCACCAAACTTGTTGAAAACACTCTTTTATTCCCCATATAACCTCTAATAATCCTATGTAAAACAGAAAAAAAGGCTAGTCTGTCCTTCAATGTTTCCCTTATACTGCTTAGGCTACAAAAAATATGCCAAACATTCTTTTCTGCTTCCCATGTCTTTACATTTTAGAAAATGAAAGACAACAAGATACACCACAGAAGATTTAAAGCCCTTTTACAAGAGTGACCCTATAAAGATCTGGGGCTTTAAAGTGATAATTTAACAAATACACCAACGAATGAATAGAGAGGAAAGGCAAGCTCTTCTGTAAGCAGGAAGTCAGCTAGTAAATGCAGTTAACTCAGGCAGGAATCAACACAGTCTAACATGGACGGGTAAAAGTCTGTTTGGAAATGGGATGTTTCCCTATTGTCAGATGATTTCTCTTACTAATTAAAAAAAGAAAAACAAATTGTTACAGAGGAGTACTCTGACAGGCATCACCTCCACACTACCAATAATGGAAAGACTGCCATCAGATGCCTCTGGATGTGAAACACTGAGAAAACTGCAATATCACGTACATAGCTGTCCTGTCCCCAAAAAAGGAAGAAGATAAAATTCAAAAGACTTCAAAAATGTCAAAAGTAAAGGCTAAGAAACTGTTCCAACTAAAGAGACATAACAAATGAATGCAATGCAGGCAAAAGACAATTGTGATTAGGACATTACCGACAAGATTTCTTTTTTTTTTTTTTTTTGAGTTGGAGTCTCACTCTGTCGCCCAGACTGGAGTGCAGTGGCACACTCCCGGTCACCGCAGCCTCGACCTGCTGGGCTCCAGCGATCCTTCCGCCTCAGCCTTCCAAGTAGCTGGAACTACAGGCGTGAGCTACCACACCCAGCTAATTTTTTATTTATTGTAGAGATGAGGTCTTGCCAAGTTGCCCAAGCGGGTCTCGAACCCGCAGGCTCAGGCAATCCACTCACCTCAGCAACGAGATTTCAACACACGATTTTAACAGGGACCACATGGACTGCAAATACCAACATGGAATCAATTCTACTATATAACAGAATTGTATCAATGTTAAATGTTTTGGATCTTATTACTATGATTATTCAAGAGAATGCCCACAATCTTAGGCTAAAGGTCACAATCACTATAATTTATTCTCAAAACGTACAACAAAAAAGTTAAGATTAAAGCATACATTACATTGCGAGTATGTGTGTATACTTGTATAGAGAAACACAGAGCAAACTGATCACCAGTAGTTGATGCAGATAAAGAGTTTTAAGGATGCATTACAATATCTGTGCAATTTTTCTGTAGGTCTGAAAGTTTTCAAGGTAACAAGTTTAATTTAAAAACAATCTCATTATTTTATTTCATCCCAAATTAGGTTTTTAGCCTTATTTAGCTTGGTCAGAAACATCAATATTCATCTCAGCAAATATGCATTGACGTCCTAATGTGTGCCAGGCGCTCTGCTATGGGTAACTTTTAAAAATGTTACAGACCTTGCATTTTACAGTATAGTGAAGGGGTCAGCGAACTATGGCCAGCAGACCAAAATGGGCCACCTTTTGTTTTTGTAAATAAAGTTTTAATGGAAGGCATTTATTCATATCCATTTATGTGCTGTCTATAAGCTACTTTCACCATGTGGTCCACAAAACCTAGAATATTTCATATCTGCCACTTTCAATCCTGGGTCTAGTGATGTGACAAAAACCCAATTAAATCATTACTTGAGCTGGGCTCGGTGGCTCAGCCTGTAATCCCGCGCCTTTGAGAGGCTGAGGTGAGTGGATTGCCTGAGCCCGCGGGTTCGAGATCCACCTGGGCAGCGAGACCTCATCTCTACAATAAATCAAAAAATCAGCCGGGCGTGGTAGCGCATGCCTGTAATTCCAGCTACTTGGAAGGCTGAGGCTGAAGGATCGCCGGAGCCCAGCAGGTCGAGGTTGTGGTGGCCGGAAGCGGCCACTGCACTCCAGTCTGGGTGACAGAGTGAGACTCCAACTAAAAAAAAAAAAAAAAAAAAAAAAAATCATTACTTGGAGAAAAAAATTAATGGAAATAAACAGTATAAATGTGAAGGACCACACAACTTAGTCCTTATAAATTTAGCCCCAAGCAACAGACATGTCAAGCTTCAACTTAAACTTTGCAACAATATGTTTATCAGAAATTCTTTTTTCAAATATAAATATTAAAAGTGATCTTTATTATGAAGTACAAAATTGTCCTATAGCATGTTCAATTTCACAACTGAATTTTTTTTTTTTTTTTTTTTGAGTTGGAGTCTCACTCTTTGTCGCCCAGACTGGAGTGCAGTGGCACACTCCTGGCCACCGCAGCCTCAACCTGTTGGGCTCAGGTGATCCTTCGCCTCAGCCTTCCAAGTAGGTGGAACTACAGGCGCACACTACCACGCCCAGCTAATTTTTTGATTTATAGTAGAGATGAGGTCTCGCCAAGTTGCCCAGGCGGGTCGCGAACCCACGGGCTCAGACAATCCACTCACCTCAGCCTCCCAAAGTGCTGGGATTACAGGCTGAGCCACCAAGCCCAGCTCACAACTGAATTTAAGGCGAGAATAAGTTTCTAAAGTATACATATAAGTAGAAAGAGTAGTATATGTTCATCTACTCTCAAATTAGTCACCAACATCATGCTTTATAAACAGTGTCTGAGAGAGAAGTATGAAGCATAATCAAAGCATTTGTAGCATCTCTCAAGACATTATAGATGCAGCTTGTTTCCTTCAATGAGTAAACATTTTCTTCACTGTCTTATTAACCCAATTACTTTGGTTAGTAATCCTTTTTTCCAGGAGTAGTCAAAATATAAAATTTGACCTAACCCAGGTCCAAATTGCCACCAATTTCCAAAAAATGAAACCTTGAATGAATGCTAATTTCTACCAAAAATGAATGATTTAAATGTAAAAATAAACTATATCAAATGTGATTTTGAATACAAATTCAGATTTCACATAATATTTTGGAATGACCACTTGCTGCCTCCTCCCCCCCCCACAAAAGTTCACATTAGAAAGCGATAAACAAAAAGTGAATTTCAGTGGTGGGCACGTGATGTTTTCATCTGCTTTTGTACGTGTTTGAAGTTTCTCATTAAAAAATTAATAGTATTTGTTAAAACAAAAAAATATAATTCATCATACTGAAAAACTAAAAACAAACATAATCCTCTCAATAGACACAGAAAAAGCATCTGACAAAATCCAACACCCGTTCCTAATTTCCAAAGGCTCTCAGTAAACTCAGGGAACTTTCTTAGCCTGATAAAGGGAATCTGAAAAAATGATAACATCAAAATTTGAAACTTCTCTTCTAAATACTCTGTTAAGACAATGAAAAGTCAAGTTACAGACTGAAAAATAATATTTGCAAATCACATATTCAAGACAGGACTTGTATCCTTAATATACAAGGAACTCTCAAAACTTATCAAAACAATGAAAAGGTGGTCAAAAGATGGTGCTTCACCAAAGATATATAGATGGCAAATGAGAACATGAAAAGATGAGCATAACTAGACAAATGCAAATTCAAACCACAAAGAAATTAAGTGCTATACACTTAATAAGATGGCTAAAATTAAGACTGCCCACCATAAGTGTTCACAGGGATGTAGAGAACTTGGAACTCTCATAACTAGGTAGAAAGGTAAAATGGTAAAACCACCACTTAGGAAAATAGTTTGGCAGTTTTTTGTATGTTTTTTTTTTTGAGCTGGTTGGAGTCTCACTGCATCACTCAGGCTGGAGTGTAGTGGCATGCTCACGGGCACCTCAGCGTCGACCTGCTGGGTTCAGGCGATCCTTCCACCCAGCCTTTCAAGTAGCCAGAACTACAAGCACACATCCTGCTAATTTTTTGACTTATTGTAGAGATTAGGTATAGCCAAGTTGCCCAGGCTGTTCTTAAATCCGTGGGCTCAGGCAATCCCCTCACCTCAGCCTCCTAAAGTGCTGGGATTACAGGCCTGAGCCACTACGTCTGGCCAGCAGTTTCTTTAAAACAGCCATTCTAGGCCAGGCTTGATGGCTCAGCCTGTAATCCCAGCACTTTGGGAGGCCAAGGCAAGTGGACTGTCTGAGCCCACGGGTTCGAGACCCACCCGGGCAACTTGGCGAGACCTCATCTCTACAATAAGTCCAAAATTAGCCAAGCATGGTAGCCCACACCTATAGTTCCGGCTACTTGGAAGGCTGAGGTGGAAGGATCACCGGAGCCCAGTAGGACGAGGCTGCAGTGGCCCGGAGCGTGCCACTGCACTCCAGCCTGGGTGACAGAGTGAGACTCCAACTCAAAAAAAAAAAAAAAAAAGTCATTCTACTCTTAGGTATACGTCCAAGAGAAATAATGCATATGTCCACACAAAGACTTGTATATGAACATCCTTGGCTGCTTGAATTTTAATAGCCAAAAACTGGAAGTGACTGAAAAACCCATCAACATTTTAAAGACAGAAAGCTGAGAAAAGCTAAACAACTTGCTCAAGATTATAAAGAAAATAAATGACAGGGCCAGAATATGAAGAATATTACAAAGCCCAGTGCTTTTTTTTCCTGCACATAACTGCACAATAAATGCTCAAATACCAACCAAATTAAAATCAGATAGGCCAGAATACAAGGTTGAGGGAGATAATGAACAAAGAGCACTTGACTTAGTAGTAGAGTTGCCAGGCTCGGTGGCTCAGCCTGTAATCCCACGCTTTGGGAGGCTGAGGTGAGTGGATTGCCTGAGCCCGCAGGTTCGAGACCTGCCTGGGCAACTTGGTGAGCCTCATATCTATAATAAATCAAAAAATCAGCCAGGTGTGATAGCACGCAGCTGTGGTTCCAGCTACTTGGAAGGCTGAGGCAGAAGGATCACCGGAGCCCAGCAGATCGAGGCCACGGTGGCCAGGAGCGTGCCACTGCACTCCAGTCTGGACGACAGAGTGAGACTCCAACTTAAAAAAAAAAAAAAAAAAAGAAGAAGTTAGGAGAGTTAGGAAATGAATTGAGAGGAGGATCCACCTGCTCAAAGACCTGTGCTAAAAGCAGACAGGGTCCAGATCCTCTTACAGAAGTTACAGAGAACACAGGCCTATAAAACCTCCTCAGCTCAAATCCCATAGGTGTGCCACCCAGCCTTCTGCTAACAGTAAACTAGATTTAGTCTCAGATCCAAGTTAAAAAGGAAAACCCTAATTCATATTTAGAGACTTATAAAAATAAAAAGATGTAATACAAACAAAGGCACAAAGTGACAATAGTTTAATAAACAAATTCTTTGTTTTGATGAGAGGATTTCTTATTTCCCTAAAAATAATAAAACCAGAGATCTAGTAAATGCAGCCAACTTCTGAACTCTATCCACCAAGGTCGATTTGTCTTTCATAGGCCGGAACAAATACTGCGCATTCAAGGGTGTGTGTGTGTGTGTTTCTAGAGGGGTGTAGATCATGCATCTACAGGCCCATGTACAGTTACCAGGAGTTTGCCCCCTTTCTTTCTTTCTTTCAATTCTATGTGGGGAATGTTGGCCAAAACTTCATTAGCTGATGTGACACTCTTGTGAGCACCATTTAAACCCTTTCTCTTTTCTGAGATACCAATTATATTGTCTTTAAGTAGAGATTTCTCTTGTTCGGTCTTGTTGGGAGCAATCAAAGCAGGTTACCAAGTTTCATGAGTAACTCTCCCTGATCCCCGTGTACCAACACTCCTAAACCATCATCACATGCAAGGGCACCTTCCTAAGCTTCTGGATGATTCCCTGCCACGACTGGACACAGCCCGTTTTTTACTCCTACCTCCCCCAGCAGCAAGGACTGTAAAGCTTATCATAACTGGTTTTCAAAAGTGGTCAGAGGCCTGGAGACTGCAGGGAGTGCAGTCTAGGCAGACACCCTCTGTTAGTTCTGGATCCATCATTTCTTCAGCTTCAACACTACCCTCAAACCTGAAAGGCATTTTAGACATCCAGCAACATAAACACAAACCAAAACAGTATCTTTAGAAAACTAACAACAGAAATTTGAAATAACTTTCCCTAAGCATCTATAATTTTGTATGGCCTCTTATTATTTAAGGAACATAACTAGACATAAAAATTTAAAAAGTTTACCCAACTCTGAAATCTGCTGAGACAGCCTGTATTCAAAGGGAGTCACTGGTTTGCTTTCACTTTGAAGTTTAGAGTATACTGCATGATACAGAACTGAAAGGATCACTTTTAAACTTAAAAATAATTATATTTTTATGGCATAAAAGTTGCTCCTAAACTTAATTTTACTAGTACCTAATACTTTATTTACTTACTTACCTTTTGACCTTTTGGTAGACACATATAATACACACATTTCCCCTACTAGAATTTTTTTTTTTCTCCAAAAGTGTCTGTCAAGTCAGTCTTTAATCAGCACACTTTTCCTCCACTCTATGGCCTCTGTTACAGAAACTTGGGGGCTTAAAACAAATCAAATTAAAAGACCTGAGACTCGTACCGAGGTTTGGCAATGCCCCTTTCAAGATCTAGACCCGAGTTTGGTCTCCTAGTCTCCACAGCAGTAGATCACCTGCACAGCTGAACTCTCTCTTCTGTTGAGGTCTAGCTTCTGCATTTAGGAGAAACAACTAGGAAAGAGCTCAACCAGAAAATAATCTTTTCCCATACCAAGGGCGGCGCCGGCCCATGTTTACAACAACTCCAGAGGCAGGCCTCCATATGAGTGTGCAGGAGACAGAAACTCAAATTTATGCACATGAGTTAACAGCCAAGCTGTAATGGCAGCCCCTAGGTCCATCCCCTCTACAAGCTCTGGTCCTCTACCCTCTCCATTTCACCAGGATGCAACAGCTTTTTTTTCATTTCCTTTCCAACCATCTTGCTCTCTGTGTAACTCCCTCCTTTTTTCTCCCTTCACAAAAGATGTAAAGTATTCCTTCAACTCGCCGTGTGTTCAAAGATCCTTTGTCCCTGAATATTCTCAGTAAAGGCATCACCTTTACAAGACTTTAACAACTGAGAAAAATAAGCAATTACTCTAATAAAGTCTTCAACTACATTATAAATATGCAAATAAGCTTTTGTGCCTTCAAATGTCTAACATTTTATCCTCAAGTAAAATGCATAGGGAACCGAACCTAAAAGAAGTCAACTGCAAGCATCAGCCTCTACAAGTGCATTAATTCTGTAGAACAAGGTTCAACATCAGCATTTCCTTCTCTGCTCTTCTTTTAAGCTTCCCTTGCTCTTTACTTGTAAACAGCAAACATAACAATCACCATTATCCATACTGATTGTTCTGAGTAAGCCACATGGATGAACTCATGTACAGCCCTGAACAACTCCATGAAGTGGGCTATATGTATTACACCTATTTACAAATGACAAAACTTAGGCATGGAGAGATTAAGTGAGTTACCCAGGTATGCTCAAAGGGACACTGCCAAGCCGGGAACAGAGCAGCCTGGCTGTAGGCGGCATTGTTAACTGTGGCACCGTGGTGCCTCCTCTGCCTTCCTTCCCTGTGACGCTGGGATTAAACCTGCTGGCAAGCCACTAGAGGGCATGGGCTGTGACCATCAGTCTTGCAACTCATTGCTGAATTTTTTAAAGGTATACCCTTCCCTCTACACTAGGCTCCTTGACAGTCATGGAAGAAACTGACACTGCATCGGATCCTTCAGCAGTGAGAAATCCTTGCTTTAAACAGTCATAAATACTTGCTGAATTAGCGAACCTTCCATTTACAAATTCTTGAAGATAAATGTAAGAAACTCCTGTCTCAGCCGGGCTCAGTGGCTCAGCCTGTACTCTAAAAAGAGTATTTTTTTTTTTTTTTTTGAGTTGGAGTCTCACTCTGTTGCCCAGGCTGGAGTGCTGTGACACACTCACTGCCACCCCAGTGAGACTCCAACTCAAAAAAAAAAAAAAAAATACTCTTTTTAGAGAGTCCTTCTAAATAATAAATCCTCCTTGCATTACTCAAAACAACCAGGAATCTAAAAATTAAGCTTAATTTAGGTAAGGGTACCACTTAGACAATCTAAGGATTAACTACACAGTATTTAAAAGAGCAATTTCAAACTGAACCTTTCTCTGAATTACTTAGTCCATCAATCTCAGCTTCCAGCAAGCTTTCCCCTAAGTAGAGGGAAATCCTACCATGGTCATCCTCTCAATTCTCAACAATTTCTTGGTTCCCTTTAATACATTTTTCACACACTTCACTCCTGAAATGCATTTCAAAACCTAGTGATTTTCGATTGGTCACTGCTTTGGAATATCAGCGTGACCAGAAATTATTTCAAGTTAGTTGCAGTTGGTGACTTCCAACACGAAGTTGCTTAACTCTTTCTCTTTTCTGTCATCGACCCCAATTATTTTCTGATAGTTAGGAGAGCACACACAAAATGAAAACTTCCTTTCCAAATATTTATCTTTTCTGTCATCATCTGGAAACACCACCAAAAAGTCTAGGCCGGGCGCGAAGGCTCACGCCTGTAATCCCAGCACTTTGGGAGGCCAAGGCAGGAGGAGCTCTCGAGCCCAGGAGTTCGAGACCAGCCTGGGCTGCACAGGGAGCCCTCGTCTCTACAACACATTTTTTTTAACTTAAGTTTGCATTTTTTCTAAATAAAAGAATCACCTCTTTAAAAGCTACAACATCTCAAAGGAAAGCTGCAATTTTTATATCTGAGGGGTCTGGTTGTTTTCGAACGTCTGCACGGAAGAAACAGGCTTTCTAAGCCGAGTCCCTCCTGCCGAGGCCACACCTTCTAACCTTCCCGTAATCCACAAACCAAATCGGGGCCGTCCAAAAGCCGCTGAGCTTAAGTTGGATCGCAGGTATGTCATCTCCCCACGGTCAAAGCCGGGGTCAGGGAGCCAGGAAGGGCGGCCGGGGCGGGCTCCCACCCGGCGCCCCGACACTCGGGAGGGAGCGCCTCGGGGGAAACACGCCTCCCGGGCCGGCACCCTTCCTTCCTGGGGGGTGGGGGTGCCGGGGGGTGGGAGCCCCTGCGGGGGGAAGCGCGCCGACTCCCACCTCCAAGCCCGCCCCACCGGCTTCCCCTCCCGACCGACGGCCGAGCCCGCGGGGGCCGGGCCGGTGTGTCGCGGCGCCGCTCCCCGGCCGCCCGGCGCCCCGTCTCCTCGCGGAAGCGCGGCTTCCCCCACCGCCCGGCCGCCCTCGCCCGCCAGCCCCGCCGCGGGCCAGGCCGCGCCCGCCCTCCCAGCCGCGCCCGCGGGCCGCCGCGAGGCCGCGCCACTCACATCCGTCCGCGTCCTCTTGCAGGTCCTCCTGGAGCAGCGAGAGGTCTGCGCCGAGGGAAGAGAGAAAAGGCCCGGTCAGCGCCCCCGGCCGGCGCGACGCCCCCGCCGCCCCCCGCCCGCCCGGCCCCGCGGCGCCTCCCCGCGCCGGGACCCCGCGCCGGCCTCCGCCCGGCCGCCCCCCGGGCGGCGGCGGAGGGTGGGCGCGGGGAGCCGCGGCCGCCGCCCGGAGAACAGGGGGCCACGTACCCGCCATCTTGCGTCGCCCCCTCCTCCGCGGCCGCCCGGGGATCCGGGGCTACATGGAGCGGCGCGAGCTGGGGAGCCGGTGGACGCGCGCGGGAGGGGCGGCGACGAGGAGGGCCGGGCCGGCGGGGGCGCGCGCGCGGGGCGGGCCGAGGGCCCGGGCCTGCCGCGGGCGGCGCGGCTCCCGGACGCCGGCGGCCGCGCCCCGCCCCGCCCCTCCGCGGCCCGGGCGGCCGGCGCACCGCCCCTCCGCCGCCCGCCGCCCGCCGCTCGCTTCCGCCAACCGGCCCGGCCGCTGGCGGCGCGCTCGCTCCCCGCTCTGCCCGAGCTCGGGACCCTCTCGCCGCGCGCTGCGGAGGGGCGCGCGCGCTGCCGGCCCCAGCGGCGAGTGCCGGAGCCCGGCCGGGCGGGGCCTCCCGCGGCGCGGACGCTTTATTGGGTCACCAGCCGCGCCCGCCGCCCGCGCCCCCTCCCCCTCAGGCGCTCACGTACGTCGGCGGCGGTCCGGGGCCGGGCCGGGGTCCCACCTCCGGCCTGAGGAGGCGCCGCCTCCCGCCCGCCCGGGGCCCTCGCCGAGTGGCTGCGAACAAAGCCCAGGGCCGGGCCGGAGGGGGGTTGAGTGACAAAGTCTTGCTCGCTCGGCGGCGCGTTCCAGGCTTAGGCGCCGGCTGTTTACCCGCGTCCCGCTAAGCCCTAGCTGGCGGCGCGGGAAAGTCACCAGCGTCCGCGTGGCAGGCCGGGGGTCCCATCTCGGGTCGGCCTTCCACTTAGTGGGCTTGGAGCCGTCTGCCCGGCGGACACCTGCTTCCCGGGGTTGCTGGGATTAAATGAAGAATGTAAGGAATGCGGCAGGTAACTTGACGTGCGGGAGGTGCTTGGCAGAGGTGCCTGCAAGTCGCTTTTTGGGGTCTGTTAAGTACTTTCCGCAGCACTTGAGGTGCTCAAGTCTCTCTCACGGATTGTATTATTCCTGTTGTTTGACAGAGTTCAGCGATTAGCTCAAGCTCCCACGTACAAAGTGGGGCTAAACCCAGGTTTTCCGACCCCACGTCACTGTCCTAGCTCCATGACCCTGCCCTACCTCGGGCTTCACCCACGGCCTCCAAAATGGACGTCTCCTGCGGTGGAGAACAAAACACCCAACTTGTATCCCTGATGCCACTTTGGGGTCCGGTCTCTTAGAAAAGAGAGGGAATTCTCAGTAATTAATCAGCTTATTCCTTTCTGCATTGTATTCTTCACTAAGGACAGTGTACTGGCACTTAATGCCGTGGAGGAATCAGAGACAAAGGAATCAGATCCTCTGAAATTCATAAATCAGTGCAGTAAAATGGGTTCTACACACAGCTATTCAAAAAAATTCCCTCTCAGACATGACTTACAAGCTAGACCACGTTACATAATATGTATTAAATTTCTGGGAGTGATAAAAATCACAATAGACTGTGAGAGGAAGTACCTATAGAAACCTAGAATAAACTTAGTTTAGCGTATGCATAACTTAGTTTGTGCCTCAGCATAGCCATTTTTGCTTAGTCTTTACCCCTGACACACTGAATCTAGCACAGGTTAGACATAGATAAATTTCCAATAGGCAGGTTTTAGGAAGCATTCAGACATTTTACTGTAGGCCAAACTGGCAGCCTACCCTACTCCCTTGGCAAATCTCCATCAGATGCAAGACTAGGATAGCCCAACCTTTCAATTCATGGTTTAGCATAATAATGTCTGTAAACTTTAGGGTTCCTTGTCAAGACATAAGATCAAGGATCATCCCTTGGCTGGTGGAAATCGCAGAAATGATAATAAAACCACCTTTTTGTCATGGAGTTTGTGGATTGCAAATGAACAAGTCTCTTGCAGGAAAGCCCCCTCCCCTTGTCTTCTCCCATCTAGCCACCACCTGAGAGCGTGAGATACTAATGTCTGGCAACCTCAAGATCTAAGACTCATGTGACTACAATCAACATCAAAAACCCACAACCCTGGACACTCCTTTGGGTAAAATCCCCCTGCCCCAAAGGCCCTTAAATATACCCATTTCGTGGCCCTTTGAGGTCACACTTGTCTCTGAGTGTCGGCCCCCTTTCTAATCTGTGAAAGGTGAATAATAAACTTTACTTCTTTCTTACTTGGTTGCAATCTCGTTATTCCTGCAGCTTCAGCACCAGCACCAGTCCACCTTGCTGTAAGTAGATCCTTTCATCTGGTGGCCCATAGGGGGGAAGCTCCTGTCCGCTACTCTTCTTGCTCTCCTCTCTTCAAACCTGTGTCTCCCTGTGGACTGTGCTAGAACTTGGTGGCAATGACAGCTCTGGCCAGGGCGGCTCCCTGGTGTGTCCAGAGACCCCAAAGAAAGGCAACAGACTGTGGGGCCCATTAGAGTGGGGGCCTAAGGTCTATTCTCTGCTTCCTCCTGTGGCCGAACTCTCTGAGCCTCTTTGTGGACCATACTAGATCTCAGAGGGTACTGACTATCTCTTCGCCAGGGCAACTCACTGGAAAGGAAAGAAGGCCCCCAAAGAAAGGTTCTAGACTGCCAGTGCCCAACTGAGTGAGAGGTGAGAAACCCAGCTCTTATCTTCCACTGACTAATCTCTGTTCTTTCTTTGCCTGACTACTAGACCACACAGCTCTGCCATCCACAGGATACATTGTTATGAAATTTAAGTAAGTGTACATATAAAAATGACTGTTATTCTTTGTTTAAATATCTCTCCTTCCTTTCTTAAAAACAAGGCCTCACTCTGTCACCTAGGCTGTAGTACAGTGGCTCCATCATAGGTCACTGCAGCCTTGAATTCCTGGGCGCAAGTGATTCTCCTGCCTCAGCCTCCCACGTAGCTGGAACTATAGGTGTGTGCCACAATGCCCAACTATTTTTTAAATTTTTTGTAGAGACAAGGTCTCTATATGTTGCCCAAGCTGGTACCAAACTCCTGGCTTCAAGTGATCCGCCTACCTCTGCCTCTCAAAGTGCTGAGATTACAGGCATGAGCCACCGCACCTGCCCTAAATATCATTTTTTATAAGGAGGAAACAGCATGCAGTTTATAGAGTAAATACTGGTTTTTTTGTTTTGTTTTGTTTTGAGTTGGAGTCTCACTCTGTCGCCCAGACTGGAATGCAGTGGCCGCTCCCGGCCTCCGCAGCCTCGACCTGCTGGGCTCCGGCGATCCTTCCGCCTCAGCCTTCCAAGTAGCCGGAATTACAGGCATGCGCTACCACACCCGGCTGATTTTTTTTTTTTTTTTTTCTTTTAGAGATGAGGTCTCGCCACCCAGGCGGGTCTTGAACCCGTGGGCTCAGTCAATCCACTCACCTCAGCCTCCCAAAGGCACGGGATTACAGGCTGAGCCACCGAGCCCAGCTAAATACTGGTTTTAAAACCAGGTATCTTTCAGAAAAGAGTAGAGAGCAAGAGAAAATTGAGTGTAAAAAGCATGTACTTGTGCTGAACCATGAATGATATCCTCACTGTAATATCTAAAAGCCATACTGCTTAAAGGGATCCATCGCAATTGTAATTCAACTAAGAAGATAAGCAAATATATAGTTCCTGAACAAAAAGAAAAAATAACAAACCGGGCTTGGTGGCTCAGCCTGTAATCCCGCTTTGGGAGGCTGAGGTAAGTGGATTGCCTAAGCCCGCGGGTTCGAGACCGCCCAGGCAACTTGGTGAGACCCCCCCATCTCTATAATAAATCAAAAAATTAGCCAGGCATGGTAGCGCACACCTGTAGTTCCAGCTACTTGTAAGGCTGAGGCGGAAGGATTGCTGCAACCCAGCAGGTCGAGGCTGCGGTCGCCAGGAGCATGCCACTGCACTCCAGTCTGGGCGACAGAGTGAGACTCCAAATCAAAAAAAGAAAAAATAACAGTTACTCCTTCTTTGCTACCTTTCCCAGAGAATACTGAGATTAAAGTTGCTGAGCCCTAGCTAACAAAGGCAGAATGTCCTTCCATATGGTAGGTTAACATTTGGTACATAAATCTCTTTTATGATGACTGAGAGTTATAGGTCTAACTTTCCTGGTTAGTTTTCTTCGTTTTAGGCTGCCCAGTGACTGAAGCATAATTGGTGCTCTGAAGATTTTGCTTTGCTGCAATGAGATCACCAGTGAGTATAAAGGGCTCATCTGGCTCTTTCCTCCTGATGCCCAGAATTGCTAAAGTGGTGGGTGTCAACAAGGTAAGCCGTGCAGTAGGCAGAACTCTCGTGGTTTGAGTCAACTGGAACTGGTTTCTGTTGATAGTTTGTGTATTTCTAACCACTTGTCGTTTTCAAAGTTCATGACAACTGAAGTCATACAAGGGCATTCTGCAGGGGAAGGAGAGAGAGATGAAGGTTTGGCCTTTAGTTTTAATTGTTTTATATTTCAGAAAATTAGACAAAAACTGATGTTACAGTCTGAAAGGGTCAACTGATGGCAAGGTGGGCCAACGCTGGCGCTAAAGCCATGAAAATAATGCAAGATTGCAACCAAGTAAGAAAGTAAAAAGAAGTAAAGTTTATTACTCACTTTTTACAGATTGAAAAGGGGCCGACACTGAGGCAAGTGTAGTCTCCAGAGGCCACAAAATAGGTATATTTAGGGGCCATTTGCTGAGGGGGTGGGGTAGGCTCTCAACTTGGCCAACAGTAGAATGTCTGAATGCTTCCTAAAATCTACCTATTGGAAATTTATGTAACTATGTCTAACCTGTGCTAGATTAAAAGTGTGTCGGGGTAAAATCTAAGCAAAAATGGTTGTACTGAGGCAAAAAGACTACGTCAAACTAGGTGTATTCTAGGTTTCTACAGATACCTCCTTTCATTCCCACCTCTTGCTATTTCAAAAAAAATTTTTTTGAGTTGGAGTCTCACTCTGTCACCCAGACTAGAGTGCAGTGGCATGCTCATGGCCACAGCAGCCTTGAACTCCTGGGCTCAGGTGGTCCTTCCACTTCAGCCTTCCAAGCAGCTGGAACTACAGATGCACACCACACCCAGCTAATTTTTTTTTTAATTTAATATGGAGATGAGGTCTCACCAAGTTGCCCAGGCTGGTCTCAAACCCCTGAACTCAGGTAATCCTCTTTTATTTTTGGGGGGGGGGTTGGGGTTTTTTTTGAGTTGGTCTCACTCTGTCACCCAGACTGGAGTGCAGTGGCCGCTCCCGGCCACCACAGCCTCGACCTGCTGGGCTCCAGCGATCCTTCCGCCTCAGCCTTCCAAGTAGCTGGAACTACAGGTGCGCGCTACTACGCCCGGCTAATTTTTGATGTATTGTACAGATGAGGTCTCGCCAAGTTGGCCAGGCCGGTCTCGAACCCGCAGGCTCAGGCAATCCACTCACCTCAGCCTCCCAAAGGCACAGGATTACAGGCTGAGCCACCAAGCCTGGCTAGGTAATCCCCTTTTAAATTCTCTTGTTCATTATTATTTCCTACTATTACAGGCTTGAGCCACCACACCCAGCTAAAAACTATTCTTATTTGTACTGGGAACAAGGACAAAGTTCAGGCTTCTGTAGCTACTTCCTGCTGAACATGCAGCATAGAGCTGTCCCTACCTGTCTAGAGCAAGAGGAGGGCATGAGAGGACAGGAGCCCATGGAGTTGTTAAGTATCTGTAGTATTTGTATCCAAAGCACTGTGTACAAGCATATACTACTAGAATTAACACTGCTATAATAGAGGCCATTATAGTTACTGTTATGGTATATAGAGGTTTTGATGTCTGGTAAAATGTATTTATAGTTACCCCAGTGAGCTTGCTACCCATTACAGGAGTCCAGGCAGTTTCCACTGTTGCACCAGTAAATTTCTGAGTCCATTTGTGTTTGTCCCCACAGC
This sequence comes from Cephalopachus bancanus, assembly GCA_027257055.1. Taxonomy (NCBI): domain Eukaryota; kingdom Metazoa; phylum Chordata; class Mammalia; order Primates; family Tarsiidae; genus Cephalopachus; species Cephalopachus bancanus. The sequence goes on along the minus strand of JAPVLO010000899.1, from coordinate 64,540 downwards.
TTGTCTTCAAGCTTCTTTGGATTGTGATAAGAATGTATATATGGTTAGAAATGGTTTTGTTGGTCATGCTTGGTGGCTCAGCCTGTAATCCCAGCACTTTGGGAGGCCGAGGCAAGTGGATTGCCTGAGCCTGCGGTTTGAGACCAGCCTGGGCAACTTGGCGAGACCTCGTCTCTAGATAAATAAATAAATAATAAAAGAAGGGGTTTAGTTAATAATGACTTTAACAAGGAAATACAGTTACTTGGACAAAGTCTGAAAACAAAGAAAAAATTGAAAACATTAGAGACGTTTAGTTAGGCTGTAGCTCAAATTGTAGGAAATAATAATGAACAAGAGAATTTAAAATAGGTAGAGAAACTGTTCCTTTTGTTTTTATAGTAGGTCTGATATTCCTTCACAGTGATTGATATGCTAGAGGGTGAAACCCAGGTAGCCTCTATTCCAGAGAGAAGGGAGATTGACATCTCTCCACTTTTGATGATAGTGGGATGGTATTCCCCTCTGACAGGGAAATATTACCTTAAAGTTTAACAAAAATAATTCATAATACTTTAAACAAAAATAAAAAGTTATCTTGTTATTCATTCTATGTTGGATTAATAATCCTTGTGCCTGGAAGGAGATTTTAGAGATTTTAGAGATTGAGCACTGAAAAGCACTGTAGCTGATCACAAAGAGCCAGGAGTAAAATCAGTTTACCTGGTTTGCAGGCAGTTCAGGAGGAGGATGTGGGGTAGATGTGGCTACTGAAGCTTTTCTTTCTTACCCCACCCTAGAGAGACTAATTGAGAACCTGAAGGGTTTAAATTAAAGGTTTTAAAAGCATAATGTTATAAAACAGGATTACAGGTCATTGTAAATTACTTTTTTGCAAGTCATAGTCTAAAGATTTTGAAAAGTTAAAAAAAAATAAAAAGTAAAATAATAAAAACAAACTTACTTTTTGTAACAAAGACGGGGTGAGGGGGACCAAGTAAGGTTTTTAGATATTGCAGTGAAGATATCATTCATGGTTCAGCACAAGTACATGCTTTTTGCATGTAATTTTCTCTTACTCTCTACTCCTTTCTGAAAGATACCTGGTTTTAAAACCAGTGTTTGTAAACTACACACTGTTTCTTCCTTATGAAAAATGATATTTAGGGCAGGCGCAGTGGAGCATGCCTGTAATCCTAGCACTTTGAAAGGCAGAGGCAGGAGGATCACTTGAAGCCAGGAGTTTGGTACCAGCCTGGGCAACATATGGAGACCTTGTCTCTAAAAAAAATTAAAAAAAAAAAAAAAGCTGGGCATTTTGGCACACATCTGTAGTCCCAATTACTTGAGAGGCTGAGGCAGGAGGATCACTTGAGCACAGGAGTTCAAAGCTGCAGTGACCTATGATGGAGCCACTGTACTAAAGCCTAGGTGACAGAGTGAGACCTTGTTTTTAAGAAAGGAAGGAATAGGCCAGGTGTGGTGGCTCATGTCTATAATCCCAGCACTTTGGGAGGCTGAGGTGAGAGGATCGCCTGAGCTCATGGGTTCAAGACTATCCCAGGCAACTTGGCGAGACTTCATCTCTACAATAAATCAAAAAAATTAGCTGGGTGTGGTGGTGCACATAGGTAGTTCCAGCTACTCAGAAGGATCCCCTGAACCCAGCAGGCAACTACACTCCAGCCTGGGCAACAGAGTGAAACTCCAACTCAAAAAAAAAAAAAAGAAGGAAGGAAGAAGGAGAGATCTTTAAACAAAGAATAACAGTCATTTTTATATGTACATTTACTTAAATCTCACTTAACCACATAACCTGTGAATGGCAGAGATGTGTGGTCCAGTAATCAGAGCATAACATACTCTGAATTGCTATTCTGCCACTGAAATGTGCAAGACAAGGAGTGTCGCAAGTCAGTTTTCTAAACATATCATCCAGTTATGTAGGTACTAAAGCCTGGATTTTTAAGAATAAGTCCTCTTCCAAATGATAATGAAAACTTAGGCAAGGTGCCTTGGAAATTAATACATTTGATTATCGAAAACACAAACAAACATAAAAAAATCATGGGGAAGCCGGGCTCGGTGGCTCAGCCTATAATCCCGCGCCTTTGGGAGACTGAGGTGAGTGGATTGCCTGAACCTGCATGTTACCTGCCTGGGCAACTTGGCGAGACCTCATCACTACAATAAATCAAAAATTAGCTGGGCGTGGTAGTGCGCGCCTGTAGTTCCAGCTACTTGGAAGGCTGAGGCGGAAGGATCGCCACAGCCCAGAAGGTTGAGGCTGCGGTGGCTGGGAGCGGCCACTGCACTCAGGTATGGGCCACAGAGTGAGACTCCAACTCAAAAAAAAACAACAAACAAAAACAAAAAATCATGGGGAAAATATTGCTAGTAATCAATACCCAAAAAGCCCATCTACCAGTGCTTGACATTATTCCGTTTGTTAATTTTTGTATCAGGGATTGAGCCTCTTACTTTTTGCTTCAGTAAATTCATTCCCAAAGAAAACACTTCCCAGAAGTATATAAAGGCACACCTACTAGTTACTGTCTTAAGTAATGAAAATAATCAATCTGAAAGTAGAGAAATACTTACATGATAAAAATACTTTTAAAACATATTGTGTTTTATTTGTTTATTTTTGAGTTGGGGTCTCATTCTGTCACCCAGGCTGAAGAGCAGGGGAATGCTCACGGCCACTGCTACCTCAATCTGTTGGGCTCAGGCGATACTTCCACCTCAGCCTTCCAAGTAGCTGGAACTACAGGCATGCGCCACTGTACCTGGCTAATTTTTTAACTTATTGTAGAGATGAGATCTCGCCAACTTGCCCAGGCTGGTCTCAAACCCCTGGACTCAAGACAGTCCTCTTGCCTCAGTCTCTCAAAATGCTGGGATTACAGGCATGCACCACCGCGACTGGCTGCAATTACATTTATTTACTTTTTTTTTTTTTTTTTGAGTTAGAGTCTCACTCCTTCACCCAGACTGGAATGCAGTGGCACGCGCACTCACAGCCACCCTAGTGCCGACCTTCTGGGCTCCAGTGATCCTTCCATCTCGGTCTTCCAAGGAGCCCAAACTACAGATGTGTGCTACCACACCCGGCTACTTTTTATTTTATTGTAGAGATGAGGTCTTGCCAAGTTGCCAAGGCTGTTCTCGAACCCGCGAGCTCAGGCAATCCACTCACCTCGGCCTCCCAGAGTGCTGGTATTACAGGCTGAACCCCGGGTCCAGCCTGCAATTACATTTAAAGTAATGTGGAAGAACCTACCACAATATCTACACAGAGTAGGTCCTAAGGAAATGTTTGTTTTTTTTTTTAATTTAATTTTTATTTATTTATTTATTTTTTTGAGTTGGAGTCTCACTCTGTCGCCCAGACTGGAGTGCAGTGGCACGTTCCCGGCCACTGCAGCCTCAACCTGCTGGGCTCCGGTGATCCTTCCGCCTCAGCCTTCCAAGTAGTTCCTCAGCTGGAACTATAGGCGCGCTGCCACATCTGGCTAGTTTTTGATTTATTGTAGAGATGAGGTCTCACCAAGTTGCCCAGGCGGGTCTCGAACCAGCAGGCTCAGGCAATCCACTCACTTCAGCCTCCCAAAGTGCTGGGATTACAGGCTGAGCCACCAAGCCTGGCTAAATACACATTTTTTATAAATGAATTTGGGTTTTTGGGGGTCCCCCCTTGTACTCTCTCATTTAATTCTGAAAACAGCCCTGTTAAGTAGATACTGATATTGCCATTTTAAAAATAAAGGAAACCAAAGCTCAGAAAGGTTAAGTATTTTGACAAAAATCAGATAGCAAACAGGGGGATTAGAATTCACACATTTGAATCCTGATTCTAAATAACAGTAATGGAGTTTGTAAATCATTATGTTCACAACTTTTCCATCAAAATAATGGTCCCTCAGCCAATTCCTATGGTGTCAAGAGAACTTCTAGTCCTTCAACATTATCATCTATAATTCCATATAGGCCATCACTATACCCTGCTGATTTTGTCACTGAAATGTTTTTTGTTTTGAGTTGGAGTCTCACTCTGTCACCCAGGCTGGAGGGCAGTGGCACGCCTCTCGGCTACCGCAGCCTCAACCTGCTGGGCTCTGACGATCCTTCCGCCTCAACCTTCCAAGTAGCTGGAACTACAGGCACACCCTACCACACCCAGCTAAGTTTTGTATTTGTTGTAAAGACGAGGTCTCGCCAAGTTGCCCGGGCTGGTCTCAAACCCACGGGCTCAGACAATCCACTAGCTTTGGCCTCCCAAAGTGCTGAGATTTAAGGCAGAGCCAGCGAGCCCAGCCTCTGAAATGTTTTGAGTCACCCATTCACTCTGTTTCTCACCCAAAATTCTGACCAAGGTACTAACCACTTCAGAAACATACTGGCAAATTTCTAACTAGTCTATTTCAATATATTCTGACTATAGTTTACCACCATTTTTTGCACAGTCTTATTGAGATATAAATCACATACTATAAAATATACCCATTTAGCGTGTCCAATCCAATAGTTTTTAGAATATTCACAGAGTTGTGCAACCATTACATCTAATTTCAGGACACTTCTCTAACCCCAAAAAGAAACATATGTCATTAGCAGTCACTCCCCATTGACACTCCACACAACCTAGTCCTAGGCAACCACCAATCTATTTTCTGTCTCTGTAGATTTGCCTGTTCTAGACATTAAATAGGTTCATATAATTTGTTGTTGTTGTTGTTGTTGTTGTTGTTGTTGGAGTCACACTGTATCACCCAGGCCGCAGTGCAGTGCCATGATCATGGCTCACCACAACTTCGACCTGACCTCCTGGGCTTAGCTGATCCTTCCACCTCAGCCTCCTAAGTAGCTAGGACTACAGGCATGAACCACCATACCTGGCTAATTTTTTTTAATTTTGTGCAGAGATAAGGTCTTGCCGTTGCCCAGGCTGGTCTTAAACTCCCAGGTTCAAACAATCCTTCCAACTCAGCCTCCCAAAGTGCTGGGATTACAGGCACTGATCACAGAACCAAGCAGGATTCAGAAAACACATGGCCTTTTGTGACCGGCTTCTTTCACTTAGCATAATGTTTTTAAGATTCATCTATATTATAGCATGTATCAGTATTTCATTCCTTTTTTTTCATCCTTTATTTTAATGAAGAATATTCCATTGTATGGATATATCACATTTTATTTATTCATTCATCAATTGATGGACATTTGGATTGTTTCCACTATTCTTTTTTTTTTTTTTTTCCCGAGTCTCACTCTGTTGCCCGGGTTGGAGTGCAGTGGTACACTCACAGCCACCCCAGTGTTGATCTGCTGGGCTCCGGTGATCCTTCTGCCTCAGCCTTCCAAGTAGCGAGAGCTACAGATGTGTACTACCATGCCCAGCTAGTTATTTATTTATTTATTTTATTGTAGAAACGTGGTCCTGTCAAGTTGCCTGGGCTGGTCTCAAACCCACGGGCTCAGGCAATCTACTCGCCTTGGCCTCCTAAAGTGCTGGGATTTTACAGGTTGAGCCACTGAGCTCCACCGACATTTTAGTTCTTAAGAGTAATGCTGCTGTAAACATTCATCTACAAGTTTTTGTGTGGATGCTTTTGTATGCTTTTAGTAATTTCTTTGATAAATACCTAGGAGTGGAATTGTTGGGTCATAGGTTAACTCTACTATCTTGATGCCATTTTGAGGAACTGCCAACTGTTGTCCAAAGCAGCTGCACCATTTTACATTCCCATTGCTAACTTAAGAGAGTTCCAAATTTTCCTAGTAAATGTGCTTCTTTCAAAGTTAAGCTGTCATTATTCACAAGCAACATGGTTGTCTATATGGAAGACACAATACTCTACAAATAAACTATTAAAATTAAAAAGTAAATTTAGCAGCCGGGCTTGGTGGCTCAGCCTGTAATCCCGCGCCTTTGGGAGGCTGAGGTGAGTGGATTGCCTGAGCCCGTGGGTTCGAGACCCGCATGGGCAGCGAGACCTCATCTCTACAATAAATCAAAAAATCAGCCGGGCGTGGGAGCGGCCACTGCACTCCAGTCTGAGCAACAGAGTGAGACTCCAACTCAAAAAAAAAAAAACTCAATAATTAAAAACAATTTTAGAATTTAATGCTATTTACAATAGCATTTAAAAGTTGAATCTCCAAAATAAATCTAGTGGCTAGGCTTGGTGGCTCAGCCTGTAATAATCCCAGCACTTTGGAAGGCCAAGACAAGTGGATTGCCTGAGCCTATGGGTCTGAGACCAACCTGGGCAACTTGGTGAGACATTGTCTCTACAATAAATAAATAATTTAGCCAGGCATGGTAGTACGTGCTTTTAGTTCTGGCTACTTGGAAGGCTGAGGCAAAAGGATCGCAGGAGCCCAGCGGGTTGACACTGGGGTGGTCGTGAGTGTGCCACTGCACTCCAACATGGACAAGGAGTAAGACTCCAACTCAATAAATCAATCAAACAATCTAATGAAAGATATGCAGAACCTTACACAGAAAACTACAAAACACTATTGAGATAAATTAACTTACTAAATTCTTAAGAAAATGTAAGGTTATGTCAAGACCATGGGTTAGAAATCTCAATTTTGTAAAGCTATCAGTTGTCTTATAGATTTATTTCTATATCCAGTTCATTCCCAATCAAAATCTGGGCAGGCCGGGCTGGGTGGTTCAGCCTGTAATCCCGTGCCTTTGGGAGGCTGAGGTGAGTGGATTGCCTGAGCCCGCGGGTTCAAGACCCGCCTGGGCAGCAAGACCTCATCTCTACAATAAATCAAAAAATCAGCCGGGCGTGGTAGCGCATGCCTGTAATTCCGGCTACTTGGAAGGCTGAGGCGGAAGGATTGCTGGAGCCCAGCAGGTCAAGCCTGCGGTAGCCGGGAGCGGCCACTGCACTCCAGTCTGAGCGACAGAGTGAGACTCCAACTCAAAAAAAAAAAAAAAAAAATCTGGGCAGGTTTTTTGCATGTGAGGATTTTGACTATCTGATTCTACAAGTATATGTGAAAATACAAAGGGCCAAACCAATAGTCAATAATTTCAAAGAACAACCTCCAAGCAGGAAGAACTTACTCTATTGAAATCTAGACTTACGTTAAAGCTACAATAATTCAGAAAGTGTGGTGTTGGAGTGAACATATAAAAAAATAGACTACTCGGAAGGCTGAGGTGGAAGGATCACCAGAGCCCAGTGGGTCGAGGCTGCGGTGGCCAGGAGCGGCCACTGCACTCCAGTCTGGGTGACGGAGTGAAACTCCAACTCAAAAAAAAAAAATAGACCAATAAAACAAAGTGAAGAGCCCAGAAACAGGCCCACACATATATGGATACCTGATTTATGACAACAATGGCCAAGTAGAGTAGTAAGAGAAAGACAAAAGTAGCACCATAAAGTTATGGGAGAAAGCCAATACTGGGTCAATTGAAGTGCCATATAAGAAAAAAATGAAAATCCCTACCTCACTTCATACACAAATACCAATTCCAGATGGATGGAGATGCAAATATGAAAGGTAAAATAATTAAACTGGGCTCGGTGGCTCAGCCTGTAATCCTGCACTTTGGGAGGCTGAGGTGAGTGAATTGCCTGAGCCCGCGGGTTCGAGACCCACCTGGGCAACTTGGCAAGGCCTCATCTCTACAATAAATCAAAAAATTAGCCGGGCATGGTAGCGTGCGCCTGTAGTTCCAGCTACTTGGAAGGCTGAGGCAGAAGGATCACCGGAGCCCAGCAGGTCGAGGCTGCTGTGGCCGGGAGCGTGCCACTGCACTCCAGTATGGGTGATAGAGTGAGACTCCAACTCAAAAAAAAAATAATAATAATAATAATAAGTAACCTTCAAAAGATAACATAGGCGAATGTCTTCTTGGCTTTAGGGTAGGGAATGCCTTCTTAAATACACATAATTCTATGAATGGAAAAGATAAATTGGATGATATTAAAATTAGGAATTTCTGTTATGCCAAGACACTCTTAAAAGAGTGAAAACACAAGCTATAAAGCGAAATATGTTTGCAACACACATAACTGACAACCGTTTATATTCAGAGTAAACAAAGAACTAAATAAGATAAAAAACCAACAACCCAATAGGCAAATAGACAATATGAACAGACAGGCTCTTTATAAGAGAGAATATCCACTTGGCTAATACACATATGTAAAGGTGCTCAACCTCACTTATCATCAGGAAAATATAAATTAAAGCCATAATGAGATGCCACAGCACACCCACCAGAATAGCAAAAAAATGTAATACAGATGATACCAACTATTATTGTTGAGGATGTGGAGTCTATTAGTTTTTTAATGATGCTGTAACAAATAGTCACAAACTTGCTGGCTTCAAACAACTCAAATGTATTATCTTACAGTTCTGTGGATCAGAAGTCTGATGTGGATCTCAACGGGCTAAAGTCAAGGTACCTGTAGGGCTGCATTCCTTTCTGGAAGCTGTAGAGGAGAACCCATTTCCTTGCCTTTTCCAGCTTCTGGATATCTCCCCTTTCTTTGACTCATGGCCTCCTTCCTACATCTTTAAAGCCAGCAATATTGCATCTCTCTGACCATTCCTTTATCGTCCCATTGCCCTCTGATTCTCTTCATTTCTTTCACTTTTAAGGATTTTATGATGACTTTGGGCTCAACTGTATAGACCAGGATAATTGCTCTCCCCATCTCAAAATTCTCAGTTTAATCACAGTTGCAAAGTCCCTTTTGCTAGGTAAGGTAACATATTCACAAGTTCACTCTATCACCCAGACTGGAGTGCAGTGGCCGCTCCCGACCACTGCAGGCTCAGGATGAGGACATGGACATCTCTGAAGAGATGGGAGCATTATTCTGCCTTCCACGTGAAAATACACAGCTTTCATACAATGCTCCTTGGAGTATAAATTAGTATGAGACTTTAGAAAATATTTGGCAATATGTACTAAAGCAGACAGAACCAGTGATTCAACAATTCCACTCCAAAAAAATGTGTACATATCACCATTATTTGGGGAAAAAACAAGACAATATTAGAATGGATAAATAAAAATGGGATATATTCATATTGTGAAATACTATATAGCAATGAAAATGAATGAACTACTTCTGCTCTTTATAAAAGGAATCTTGTAGACATATAATGTTAGCTGAAGATAGACACTGAAGAATACATTCTGTAGGATTCCATCTGTCCAAAATTTAAAAACTACCTTTGTGCTAGTACTCAATTTAGCAGTTACCTTGGTGATGGGGGTGAAAAATTATTGAAAGAGAACTGGAGCAGGGCTTCTGGGTCTTGGGAATGTTCCAATTTTTAACCTGAGTGGAGGTTGCATATGTGGGAACCTCTGTGATACTCTTTCATGAGGTGTCACTTGATTTGGGCATATTTTTTCTTGTGAAAGTTCAGATTTGAGGATGAAATCACAACAGGGCCAGGAAGCACAAAGGAAGAGATATGCTTGTATATCTGAATTAACAACTGTTTCCAAAAACTTTCTAGAAACCCCATAAAAAATCCTTTCATTCCTCCACTCATCTCCTGCTTTCCACAGTTTGCACATTTCACACATATACATGTATTTCTTGCCAGGGTTTCTCGCTAGACATTTTTTTTTTTTTTGAGTTGGAGTCTCACTTCGTCACCCAGGCTGGAGTGCAGTGACACACTCATGGCCAGCCACGCCAGTGTCAACCTGCTGGCCTCCAGTGATCCTTCCGCCTCAGTCTTCCAAGTAGCCAGAACTACAGGTGTGCGCTACCATGCCCATCTCATTTTTTATTTATCGTAGAGACGAGGTCTCACCAAGTTGCCCAGGTGGGTCTTGAACCTGCAGGCTCAGGCAATCCACTTGCCTCGGCCTCCCAAAGTGCTGGGATTACTGGCTGAGCCACCGAGCCCGGCCTAACTAGACATTCTTTAGCACTGAAGTAATTCAGATAAGATGCTCTTGAAAGAACACTTGCTCAGTAATGGTATCTCCATCAATGAACTGATGACAATTCTAGCTTTGAGCCTCTGGAATCAACGAACGCAGTTTCTAAGCAGTTGAGTGAACCTCTCCCTTTTTGCCAAAGAAAGCTTCCCTTTGCTCTTCCCTCATAGAGTTCCCTCATAGTGGTTTGTCATTTCATGCATCCGAATTATAATCCTCTTGTCTCATTCCTAAATAAATCATCATCTTTGGAGATATTTTTCTTTAATGTCTTACTTTTGGGTTGACATTCTGCATGCATATTTTACTTTTAATTTTTTTTTTTCTTTCTGAGTTGTAATCTCACTCCGGGCCCAGGCTGGAGTACAGTAGCACACACAGCCTCAACCTGCTGGGCTCTGGCGATCCTTCTACCTCAAGCCTTCCAAGTAGCTGGAACTACAGGCGTGCACTACCATGCCCGGCTAATTTTTTTAATTTATTGTAGAGATGAGGTCTCGCCAAGTTGCCCGGACTGGTTACTTTTAATTTATAAAATTTTATTAAGGAGAAAAATTTTTGCATCTTCCTTAAAATGACTTGTGTGACAAACTATAACCCAGCACTGACACCTAAGAGTTTCAAACATTCTGAGTTTTTCTCCAAACCATTGTTAGAAAAAACAATGAAGAAAAGGAGAAGGGAGAAGGGTGGGAGAGGAATAGAAGGTCTCACCAAGTTGCCCAGGTGGGTCTCGAACTCACAGGCTCAGGCAATCCACTCACGTCAATCTCCCAAAGTGCAGGGATTACAGGCTGAGCCACTGAACCCGCTTCACTATTTCTTGCTCTTCATTTCTTTCATCCCCTTCAAATCTTCAACCCTCAGAGGTATGCAAATAAGAAAAGAGTAAGTCAAGGTATCCCTCTTTGCAAATGACATGATTTTATACCTTGAAAACCCAAGAGAATCTGTCAAAAACCCTCTTGCACTGAAAAAGGACTTTGACAAAGTCTCGGTATAAAATAAATGTGCAAAAGACAGTCGCATTTCTATACACCAACAATAAACAAACAGAAACCCAAATAAAAAGCACAATCCCATTACAATAGCCAGAAAAAAAAAAATCAAATACCCTGGCATCTTCCTAACCAAAGACGTAAAAGACCTTTACAGTGAAAACTACAACACACTGCTCAAAGAAATCAAATATGACACAGACAAATGGAAAAATATTCCATGCACATGGATTGGAAGAATCAACATTGTTAAAATGTCCATCCTACCCAAGGCAATCTACAGATTTAACTCAATACCCATTAAATTATCAGCAGCATTCTTCTCAGACCTGGAAACAACAATACAGGAATTCATATGGAAACATAAATGACCACAAATTGCCAAAACAATCCTCAGCAAAAAAAAAAAAAAAAAAAAAAACAGGAGGTATCACACTCCCAGACTTTAAACTTTATTATAAAGTTGCAATAATCAAAACAGCCTGGTTGGTACTGGTACAAGACCAATGGAACAGGATAGAGGTTCCAGAAGCAAAACCTCAATTTCTCAACCAACTCATCTTCAACAAAGACTCCACCACCAATGACTGGGGAGAGGAGAACCTATTTAGTAAATGGTGATGAGAAAACTGGCTGATCACATGCAGAAGATTAAAACAAGACCCCTACCTGTCACCATACAAAAAAACTCTAAATGGATCAAAGACCTAAATGTAAAACCTCAAACTATAAGAATCCTAGAAAATGCAGGAGACATCCTTATGGAAATTGGAACTGGCAACCAATTCCTGATCAAAATCCCAGGTGCCCATGCCATAAGAGAGAAGATAGACAAGTGGGACCTCATCAAACTGACAAGCTTCTGCAGAGCCAAAGAAACCATCAAGAGAGTGGACAGACAGTCCACAGACTGAAAAAAATATTTGCCAACTGTATGTCTGACAAAGGTCTAACATCTAGGATCTACAAGGAACTCAAATGTGCTGAAAAGAAAAAAATAAACAGCCCTATTACCAAGTGGGCAAAAGATAGGAATAGACAGTTCTCAAAAGAAGACATATGAGTAGCCAACAGATAATGAAAAAAAGCTCAGCCTCACTAATCATCAAAGAAATGCAAATTAAAACTGAGATTCCACCTAACTGCAGTCCGAATGGCCATCATCAATAACTCAAAAAACAACAGATGCTGGAGAGGATGCGATGAAAAGGGAACACTTACACTGTTAGTGGGAGTGTAAACTAGTACAGCCTCTGTGGAAAACAGTGTGGCGATTCCTAAAAGATCTAAAAATCGACCTTCCATATGACCCCTACTGGGAATATACCCGGAAGAACTCAAATCACTCTATAAAAAAGATAGCTGCACACATATGTTTATCACAGCATTGTTCACACCAGCAAGAACATGGAACCAACCATGCTGCCCATCAAAAGAGGACTGGATAAAAAAGATGTGGTACATATACACAATGGAATATTACACAGCCATAAAGAACAACAAAATCATGAACTTCACAGCAACCTGGATGGACTTAGAGTCTATAATACTGAGTGATCTTTCACAGAAACAAAGAACTGAGTATCACATGTTCTCACTCATAAACGGACCTTGAACACTTATCATAATACTATCAGAAAAGGATTGGCAGTAGTGGGAATCTGCCGGGGGAGGCGGGGCACACCTCGTCAACAAGGGTACCTGCATAATGAACATCTGTGTACCGAACCCTGAATCGTAGCCCACATCTTAAAATCGTCAACCTACCTTCCCTTCATTGCAAGTTTAGAACTCTCAGTCTCTTCCTGCACCTCTGGCCCCTTGGGTAGTAACCACTGGTGAACTGGACGACGGCAGCATCCTGGTTAAATCAAAAGTACTTCGTCTCTAAACCTGAAACTTGAAAGAAAAATCCTTAATGCCAGCTGAATGACAACCACGCCATCTCCTTGTGACCCACACTTGAGCAGTGTGTTAAAGTGAGGAGGGGCTTGGATCATGCGACCAGGTGGCTGCCATGGATTCTGGCTTTGCCACTTCAGATCTGTGGACTTCAAGGAATTGTTTCACCTCTTTCTTTTTCCATGTGTTCTCTTTATAAGTTGGGAATCTCTATTGCCCAGGTTGGAGTGCAGTGGCACAATCACGGCTCACTGCAGCCTCGACTTCCTGGGCTTAGGTGATCCTCCTGCCTCAGTCTCTCAAGTAGCTGGGACTACAGGCACATGCCACCATGCCTGGCTAATTTTTTTATTTTTATTTTTTGCAGAGATGTAGTTTTACTATGTTGCCCAGGCTGAACTCAAGCAATCCTCCCACCTGGGTCTCCTCAAGTGCCTGGATTACAGATATGAGCCACCATGCCTGGCCTCCATTTGTTCTTTTATTAGTCATTCACTCAATACTTACAAGGGGATACAGTAATGAACAAACTACACATAATCCCTGCCCTCAGAAGGTTTATATTCTGGTTAAACGTTTCCCTTAATTTACATGATGAGGAAAGCAAGGTGCAGAGAGCTACTTGTTTAAGGTAACAACATTAATCAGGAGAAAAGTTGGAAGTGGAAGCCATGTCTTTTCACTTCTTATCTAGAGCTCATGATCCTGTCTTTCTCTGTTCCAGTCTAGCAGTTGTAGCTTCTGCTTGGCAGTTTAAAAAACAAGATTTAGTAGGATAAACACATATATTTATCCCGTGGTACCCATATGGGATGGTTCTGGGACCCCCCCCCATGAATTTATTTATTTATTTACTTACTTACTTACTTTTTGAGTTGGAGTCTCACTGTGTCGCCCAGGTTGGAGTGCAGTAGCACACTCATAGCCACCGCAGCCTCAACCTACTGGGCTCAAGCGATCCTTCTGCCTCAGCCTTCCAATTAGCTGGAACTACAAGCATGTGCCACCATGCCCAGCTGATTTTTTTATTTATTGTAGAGACGGGGTCTCACCATGTTGTTCAAGATGGTCTCAAACCCCTGAGCTCAGACAGTCACTCTCTTGCCTCTATCTCCCAAAGTGCTGAGAATACAGGTGTGAGCCGTTGCACCTGGCTCCCCTAATAAATTTTAAAATCCTTGGCTGCTCAAGTTCCCGATATAAAGTGGCTTTCTATTTACATATAACCTATGTATGTCCTCCTATGTACTTTAAATCATATCTAGATTACTTATAATACCTAATACAATGTAAATGCAATGTAAATAGCTGTACCGTATTGTTTTGTTTCTTTTTGTATTGTTACTTTTTAAAATATGATTGATCTGGAGTTAGTTGAATTGGTTCACCTCTTTCTGATTTGGTTTCCAAATTTGTAAAATGGAAATAATAAAAATGCCTAACTCAATGGGCTGTTGTGAGGACTGAAGGAGGTGATATCTATAATGTGCTGAGATAGTGGTTGGCCCTTGGTAAGAAATTAATAAGCAAACTCAAGACATAACATATTAAGTAATCATTCACTGTAAGCCTCCGAAATTACCAATACAAGGAGCAATGTTAGTAGATCTAACTGAATCCCAATTAATTTTGTCACTGATTGCTTTCTGTGTTTAGCTGTCCCTGCTCCTGATTAATGGAAATGATGTCTCCCAAATTTAATGGCACTTAGGATGGACTGGGATTCACAGGATTGTAGTGCTCTCGGTCTTATCTCTCTACCACTTTAGAAATAAAACAATGCATATATTGAATGGGAAGACATTTGACTCCAGCTTTTTAACTGGCTTCTGTTTTGATTTCAAAATGCTTGCTTCAGCATCATTTCTAGCATTCTGAGATTACACTACTCGGTGGTCATGCAAGTGTACAGATTACCATCGTATCTAATCAGGTTGGAATGTCAGTGACAGGAATACCCACGGCATGAAGTTGTTATTAATATCTGAAGATACCCTTTCAAATATAGTTAAGCACTTTAAATATAACTTGAAGTGAAATCTTATATTGAAATTCTGCCAATTAAAGTTTTATGTAAGTTTGCATTTATAGTTCCCAGGGAAAATATGAATAAATATTGCAATATTAGTGAATATTGGAAAGCTGTTATTTAAAATAATATATTTTTTTTGAGTTGGAGTCTCACTCTGTCACCCAGACTGGAGTGCAGTGGCATGCTCCTGACCACCGCAGCCTCGACCTGCTGTGCTCTGGTGATCCTTCCGCCTCAGCCTTCCAAGTAGCCGAAACTACAGGTGCGCACTACCACGCCAAGCTAGTTTTTGATTTACTGTAGAGATAAGGTCTCGTCAAGTTGCCCAGGTGGGTCTCAAACCCGTGGGCTCAGGCAATCCATTCGCCTCGGCCTCCCAAAGTGCTGGGATTACAGGCTGAGCCACCAAGCCCGGCTTAAAATAATATTTTAGATAGTCAATTTTTTTTTTTTGAGTTGGAGTCTCATTCCATCACCCGGGCTAGAGTACAGTGGCACACTCACGACCACTCCAGCATCGACCTGCTGGACTCAGGGAATCTTTCTGCCTCAGCCTTCCAAGTAACCAGAACTACAGGCACGCGCCACCATGCCTGGCTAATTTTTTGATTTATTGTAGAGACAGGACTCACCAATTTGCCCAGGTTGGTCTTGGACCCACAGGCTCAGGCAATCCATTCGCCTCAGCTTCCCAGAGTGCTGGAATTACAGGCTGAGCCACTGAACCTGGCCTAGATAGTCAATTTAAAAAATAATTATGATGTTTTGAGCCAATAAATTTCTGTAAAGATTTAATCACTAACATAAGGTAATATAATCACTAATCATATCATGATTCCAATCTTCTCAGAATGGTTATACTTGCAATTTTATTACTATTAAACACAATAATCTGTAAGAACTGTATTTGATTTTAAGTTTTAAAAAATTTTCTTAAGCCGGGCTCAGTGGCTCATCCTGTAATCCCGCACCTTTGGGAGGCTGAAGTGAGTGGATTGCTTGAGCCCGCGGGTTCAAGACCCACCTGGGCAGATGAGATCTCATCTCTACAATAAATCAAAAAATTAGCCGGGCGTGGTAGCGCGCACCTGTAATTCCAGCTACTCGGAAGGCTGAGGCGGAAGGATCACCAGAGCCCAGCAGGTCGAGGCTGCAGTGGCCAGGAGCGGCCACTGCACTCCAGTCTGGGTGACAGAGTGAGACTCCAACTCAAAAAAAAAATAAAAAATAAAAAATAAAAAAAATAAAAAATTTTCTTTATGCCAAAAGTCTTTTTTTTAAAGTCCTACTTGAAAACTCCTTATATCTCATGAAGAGAGACATAAAATCCAAAATAACGTACAATAAATGTTATAATGAAATATCTTTCATTCAGATAGACTTTAAAAGCATAAACAGTAGGAAAAACAAGAAGAGTTAGAGAAAAGTTAGGTATTCCAACATTTTGTTCCTTCGCATAACCTTAAAAATATATATGCCATATGAATACCTCCCCATAGATTTGAGTCCATAGAAACTCAACATCAAACATAAACAAAACATTAAAATAAAAAGCTTGTCAAAATGTTTGCTATGTTCCATCAGTCATTTCTTGGTAGTTGAAGACAAAACGTACTTTTGAGATTTTTTTTCAGTCTTGGTGTATAATTCCTTCAAGAAAATGCAGTACTGAAATCCCTTTCCTGAATTGTATTCTGTTGTGCACAAGACTAGTGTCATTGTCCAATGTGTCAGGGACAATTTAGTCTTGTGAACGTATGCTTGAGTGGCTATCAAAGTGATTTTGCAGGTGAAAACTTTGACAAATTTTGTTCCTACACTATAATGTCAAATTTTAAAACATTGATTATTAAAACAGGTAAAGGTAAAATTATAATTGAAATTAAATTTTTGATAATATGCCATTTATTTTTGTCCTCCAGAAGCTTAATCTGTGATGGTGATATTCAACTTTTCCTTTAGCTTTGACTGAATTGGAATTTCTCCCAGCTTTGGTCAAATACTGTTTATAAATTTTGGCTATCTGGCATTTAGTCATGATATGTATTTAGTGAAATTCTCAAACCATAAATATATGTAAATATATAAGTTTATATACAGTTAATATACATATTGAATAAATACAGCACACATTTACATGCTTCTTAAATGACTTATCTATAACTTCTTATATTTTTCTTGAATCTTTCCATTCAATATAACAAAGGCTACAAGCCTATGTCAAGATGAACTATTTTAATATGTATTAAGAACTCACTTGTAAGAAGTAAGATCCCTTAAATGGCAGTGAAAATTATTTTAGGGCAGGCTTGGTACCTCAGCCTGTAATCCCAGCACTCTGGGAGGCTGAGGCGAGTAGATTGCCTGAGCTCACAGGTTCGAGACCAGCATGGGCAACTTGACAAGACCTCGTCTCCACGATAAATAAAAAAATTAGCCAGGCATGGAGGTGCACACCTATAATTATGATTACTTGGAAGGCTGGGGTGGAAGGATCTCTGGAGCTCAGCAGTTCAATACTGGGGTGACCATAAGCATGTAACTGCACTCCAGCCCAGGCAATGGAGTGAGACTCCAACTCAAAAAAAAAATTATTTTATATTTTTAATAGGCAAAGGACTTGAATAGACATTTCTACAAAGATGTACAAATTGCCAATAAGTACATGAAAATATGCTTAAGACCACTAATTATTATTTGAAATGCAAATCAAAACCACAGTGAGCTATCACCTCATACCTGTTAAGATGGCTATTATAAAGGACAAACAAATAAATAGAAAATAACAAGTATTGGTGAGGATGTGGAAAAGCTGGAATCCTTGTACATTGCTGGTGGGAATAGAAATGGCAAGCTGCTATGGAAAACAGTATGTCAGTCCTCAAAACATTAAGTATAGAATTACTGAATGATCCAGCAATTTCACTTCTGGATACACATGCAAAAGAACAGAAAGAAACTCAAACAGATAATTGTACACCCATGCTCATAGCAGCATCATTCACAATAGCCAAAAGGTGGAACCAATACAAGCATCCATCAACAGATGGATAAATAAATAAAATGTGGTGTATCAGCCGGGCTCAGTGGCTCAGCCTGTAATCCCACGCCTTGGGAGGCTGAGGTGAGTGAATTGCCTGAGCTCGCGGATTCGAGACCCGCCTGGGCAACTTGGTGAGACCTCATCTCTGCAATAAACCAAAAAATTAGCCGGGTGTGGTAGCGCTTGCCTGTAGTTCAGCTACTTGGAAGGCTGAGGCAGAAGGATCACCGAAGTCCAGCAGGTCAAGGCTGCGGTGGCTGGGAGCGGCCACTGTACTCCAGTCTGGGCGACAGAGTGAGACTCCGACTCAAAAAAAAAAAAAAAATGTGGTGTATCCATACAGTGGAATGTGACTCAGCCTTAAAAAGGAAGGAAATTAGCCGGGCTCGGTGGCTCAGCCTGTAATCCCGTGCCTTTGGGAGGCTGAGGTGAGTGGATTGCCTAAACCCGCGGGTTCGAGACCCGCCTGGGCAGCGAGACCTCATCTCTACAATAAATCAAAAAATCAGCCGGGCGTGGTAGCGCATGCCTGTAATTCCGGCTATTTGGAAGGCTGAGGCGGAAGGATCGCCGGAGCCCAGCAGTTCGAGGCTGCAGTGGCGGGGAGCGGCCACTGCACTCCAGTCTGGGCGACAGAGTGAGACTCCAACTCAAAAAAAAAAAAAAGGAAGGAAATTCTGATACATGCTACAACATGGATGATCCTTGAGGACATAATGCCGAGCAAAATAAGCCCATCACAAAAGGACAAATACCATATGATGACACTCATTTGAAGTACTTAGAGTTGTCAAATTTATGGAGACAGAGAGAATGCTGGTTGCCAGGTGCTGGAGGGAGTGGATAATGGAGAGTTAGTGTCTCATGGACACAGAGTTTCAATTGAGGAAGATGAAAGAGTTCCACTGGGACAAGCACACTCCTTTAGATGATCCAAGCCTGGAAAGTCTACAGGGACGAAGGGTGCATCCACACCAGAGACCTCAAGGGAGAACCCAAGGTCAAAAACCACATGCAAATACCAAGACCAAATGGGCCTTACGTGGATCAAGCGTGAGAGGGAGTTAAATCAGGAACTGGCAGGAAATGGCAGGCTGAAATGGTAACAAGCCTGGCTACATCTGTAGTTTACATCAATGTGTTATCTCACTACATGTCTTTTTCTCTCAATTCAAGAAATGCAGAAGAAACTGGGATCACTTGGAACACAGATGAAGTGTTGGGAGAGAAAAGGGTTCAGCAGGTATTCAAGTGGGGGACCCATATGAAAGGCTGCTTCTTACTAGCCAAAGTCCTATCTTTAGATGTTATTCATCTTAGTGACAGATAGATAGGGCTGTTAACAGTCGATACAACCAACAAGCACATAGAGAACCTACCAACTGTTGCATGCAGTTAGTGCATTAGGGAGCAGCTTTGGGCTGAAGGCTTTATGGATCCCACCACATGAAAGCTGGAAGCTGCAGCCCCTCTACATGCAGGAGTTCCTACAGGTACGGTCTCCTGTCCTCTGCTTAAAGCTTCTCTGCCACCTGGCCTCTCTAGTCTTCATCCCATAGCTTGCACCTGGAGGCTTCCACTTGCCTTAGCTCTGGGTATCTGATCCTAGTTCTGAGCAGGCCAGGTCTCAAGGTTGCTGCTGTGTCTTAGGTCTATGCAGGCCTCTGGACTCAGGCTCTGAAACACTGTAAACCAATTCAGACCAGTATGCCTGGGATCCTACTCATCCTTCTAGAACAGGGCTTAGCATCTTTTGTGTCAAATAGTGCCAGTGCTCACTGGACACACTGAAGGACAAATAAACTTTCACTTTTATCTTGATTCTCAGGAAATCCTATCCTCCGATGCAAGCAAACGCCCAAGGAACCAGGCTTATTACATGAGTGTCATTCATACCTACAGAAAAATATTTACAGAGTGCCTTCCATTTGTTCCAGCATTAAGTTACGTGGGGAAAAGGTTTTAAGGAGCTCACAGTCTGGAATGATAAGTAAAACAACTGTAATAAAATGCAGCTGGGCACGGTGGCTCACGCCTATAATCTCAGCACTTTGGAAGGCCAAGGTGAGAGAATTGCCTGAGCCCATGGGCTCAAGACCAGCCGGGGCAACCTGGCAAGACCTCATCTACAATAATTCAAAAAATTAGCCAAGCATGGTGGTGTGTGCCTGTAGTTCCAGCTACTTGGAAGGCTGAGGCAGAAGGATCACCTGAGCCCGGCAGATCGAGGCTGTGGTGGTCATGGGCATGTCACTGCACTCCAGCCTGGTGACAGACTCTGACTCAAAAAAAGAAAAAAAATGCAGTAAGAGCTCTGCTAGAAGGAAGCAGAGGATGCTCTGGGAACACATTAGGTGAATCTGAAAATATTGGGCAGACAAAATATTTGGTGAGAGATCTTAAGAGAAACATGTCATCTTTTATGAATGCTGAGTCCCTAGAAGCAGGTGTCAGTTTGCTGGGTCCACCCTGTGTGAGGGAAATGGAACTGGGGGGAGAAGTTTCAGCATTTGCCTCAGGTATGAGCAGGTGATGGGGGTTCTGATCATAAAGTATCGAATATAAAGTGACCTATTTCACTACTACCCATTTGGGAGCATCTAGGGGGCCCCACATTTTGCCTCTAGCTCCCTAGTCAGCTAAATACAAGTCAAACCCTAAATCAGCTCAAATACAGTTTCTGGCCGCCGGTGAGAGTGCTGGTATTGGTTACCTTATCCTTCAGCTTTCTCATGAGATTCTCCCAACACCCCCTGGCGTTGGTGTTGTTGATAACAAAAGAACTGTACATCAATGAGGCAAGGACTGTGGCTGCCCCCATTTTATAGACAGGATAACTGAAGCAGACAGAGCACACATGACTAGCCTAAGGTCTTTCTGGTCATTGTATTTAGATTCTGAAGTACAGCAAGAATTGGTAACTTCTCCAGAAGTGTGTTGTTGGCTGCATAAAGGAAGTATCACATCCTTCTACCTCTCTCAACAAACAAGACACTGAAAATACCAACTTCTCAGGTTTCCCCAAAATTACAAGCTTGATGTCAACAGAGAGTTGTAGCTGCATCAAAAATTATACAGTTTTTGGAGTCACAATCACCCAAGTGAATTTATGAACAGGGGAAACATAACTGAGGACTCCAAGCCCAATTCAGAAGAGCAAAAAGGATAAGAAAAAGAAAGGCCCTGGAGGCCATGGTAAAAGGTGCCCCAGTGCCACTGTTGGTTTTATCTATCTGTACAGGGAGTATGTGGGTGTGTTGGACTGACCTAAAGGAACAAAAGGGGGTTGCCAGAGTTACATAGACCAGGGTTCCAATCATGGCTCCCCAGTAATTTAGAGTCACTTTTTTTTTTTAGTTGGAGTCTCACTCTGTCGCCCAGGCTGGAGTGCAGTGGCATACTCACGGCCACCCCAGCGTCGACCTCCTGGGATCCAGGCGATCCTTCCGCCTCAGCCTTCCAAGTACTCAGAACTACAGGTGCGCCCTACCATGCCTGGCTAATTCTTTATTTATTATAGCGACGAGGTCTCACCAAGTTGCCTGGAGTTGGTCTCGAACCCAGCCTCCCAAAGTGCTGGGATTACAGGCTGAGCCGCCGCTTTATTTTACTCAGCTGTGAAATAAGACTAGTATTGTTATTTGGGTCGATGTAACAATCAGTCCTGATTTAGGAAGACAGTTACGTGGTACATGACACATAGTAAGTGCTCAGCAAATGCTAGTTTGTTAATTTCATTTGCTCGTGTTTGCTCGCCTCTGTTAGGACTGCCACCCTGGTGTTCACAGTATTACAGGTTATTGTGGGTTTTTTTGAGTCTCACTCTGTCACTCAGACTGGAGTGCAGTGGCACGCTCCTGGTCACCGCAGTCTCGACCTGCTGGGCTCAGGCCATCCTTCTGCCTCAGCCTTCCAAGGAGCCGAAACTACAGGCATATACTACCATACCTGGCTAATTTTTGATTCATTGTAAGAGACGAGGTCTTGCCAAGTTGCCCACTCGCCTCGGCCTCCCAAAGTGCTGGGATGACAGGCTGAGCCACCAAGCCTGGCCTACAATATTATTACAGTGTGACTCCTCAGAATTACAGAGTGGCCCAGGACACAGGGGTCTGCGGCCAGGTCAACAAGACTGCTGCTTAGAGACTATTTCACATCCTCATTAGCTATTACTGGGTACTATTTACAAAGAGCCTTTAATGACTGTCTAACAGTGCCAAACTGCCAAGGGCCCAATAAAAGTTATATATATTTTTTTCATTCTTGCTTCTTCTTGCTTATTCACATGGCTTTTAGAGTCTTGAAATAAACTCTGGATTGGAAAGAGATGCATTATCTTTCAAAGTGAGATAAATGCTTGGATTAGTCAGGGTACTCCAGAGAAACACAGCTTACAGGAGGGGAGGGGAGGAAGAGGAGAGAAGAGAGAGGGGAGAGGAGAAGTTTTAAGGAATTGGCTTATGGGAGTGTGGAGGCTGGCAAGTCCAACGTCTGCAGGATAGACCAGCAGGCTAAAGAGGCCAGAAAGTGGTGGTGCTGCAGGTGGTCTGAAGACAGTCAGCTGGCAGAATTCCCTCCTCTCCAGGCAGGGTAGATCAGTCCTTCTATTAAGGCCTTCTACTCCTTGGACAAGACCTATACACTTTTTAGAGGGTGGTCTGTTTTACTCTAAGTCTACTAATATAAATGTTAGTCTAATCTAAAAACACACCTTCACAGAAACAGCTAGAGTTATGTTTGACCAAATATCTGAGTACCATGACTGAGCAAGGTTGACATATAATATTAACTGTCACAGTGTTTAATATGTAATTTTTATTTTTTTGAGTTGGAGTTTCACTCTGTCGCCCAGACTGGAGTGCAGTGTCACGCTCACGGCCACCGCAGCCTCGACCTGCTGGGCTCCGGCGATCCTTCTGCCTCAGCCTTCCAATTAGCTAGAACTACAGGAACGTGCTACCATGCCTGGCTAATTTTTTTGACTTATTGCAGAGATGAGGTCTCGCCAAGTTGCCTAGGCGGGTCTCGAACCCACGGGCTCGGGCTCAGGCAATTCACTCACCTTGGCCTCCCAAAGCACGGGATTACAGGCTGAGCCACCAAGTCCGGCCAATACGTAATTTTTGATTGTGAGATATCTAATGTTATATTTTGTATAGTCCTATTTAGTTGCACAAAAGTGACCTGCTGTCAGTTCTATTCTGAGTCATCTGATGTGACAGCTTTCCAAACAACAGACATATTTAGAGTTTTGTTTTTTGTTTTTTTAAAGGGCTGGGCATGGTGGCTCATACCTATAATCCCAGCACTTTGGGAGGCTGAGGTTGGAGGACAGCTTGAAGCCAGGAGTTCAAGACAAGCCTGGATAACGTAACGAGTCACTATCTCTACAAAAAATTTTAAAAACTAGCCAGGAGTCCGGACTCCATGGCTCAGCCTGTCATCCCAGCACTTTGGATGACCAAGGCAAGTGAATTGCCTGAGCCCACGGGTTCAAGACCCACCCAGGCAACTTGGCGAGAGCTCATCTCTACAATAAATAAAAAATTATCTGGGCATGGTAGCATGTGCCTGTAGTTACAGCTACTTGGAAAGCTGAGGCAGAAGGATTGCCGGAGCCCAGTAGGTTGATGCTGCAGTGGCCGGGAGCGACTACTGCACTTCAGTCTGAGTGACAGAGTGAGACTCCAACTCAAAAACAAAACAAAACAAAACAAAAAAAAACACAAGCCGAGCTCAGTGGCTCAGCCTGTAATCCCGCGCTTTGGGAGGCTGAGGTGAGTGGATTGCCTGAGCCTGTGGGTTCGAGACCCGCCTGGGCAATTTGGCAAGACCTCATCTCTACAATAAATCAAAAAATTATCCAGGCATGGTAGCGTGTGCCTGTAGTTCCAGCTACTTGTAAGACTGAGACGGAAGGATCACCGGAACCCAGCAGGTCAAGGCTGCAGTGGCTGGGAGAGGTCTCTGCACTCCAGTCTGGGTGACAGAGTGAGACTCCAACTCAAAAAACAAACAAACTAACTAAAAACACATTAGCCAGGTGGGTGGTGTGCACCTATAGTCCTCGCTACTTGGGAGGTTGAGGCTGGAGGATTGCTTGAGCCCAGGAGTCAATGGTTACAATGAACTATAATTGTGCCACTACCCTTCAGTCTCCACCAAAATGACACCTTGTATCTGAAAACAAAAACAAAAGTCTGAATTTTATTTGTCTTTCCTGTAACTTTCTATCTAAAATTTACCCTCAAGTAGTCTATAGTAAGTTCCTTATTTTTCATGATAATAAGAAAATAAGACCCATTAGAACAAGAATCTTTCTATCTCTTTATTACTGTAGCCCTAGGGAGCTGCTTGGCAAAGTTTGGGCACTAATGAAATATTAATGAACAATGAATCTATGGCTATGGAACTAAGCAGATACAGAAAGTACAATTAGAAAAATGTGATTAAGGTATCACATGTGTGTTTTCTATGGTGAAAGCTGTTTAATCTGAAATATTTCTTTTTTGCCTGGAGATTGGAGATCAGCCTTACTGAAGCAATAATTTTTTTTTTGTTTGTTTGGAGTTGGAGTCTCACTTTGTCACCCAGGCTGGAGTGCAGTGGCACACTCACAGTCACCCCAGCATCGACCTGCCGGGCTCAGGCCATCCTTCTGCCTCAGCCTTTCAAGTAGCCAGAACTACAGGCGCATGCTACCATGCATGCCTAATTTTTTATTTATTGTAGAGATGAGGTCTCGCCAAGTTGCCTGGGCCGGTCTCGAACCCATGGACTCAGGCAATCCACTCACCTTGGCCTCCCAAAGTGCTGGGATAACAGACTGAGCCACGGAGCCCAGCCGAAGCAATAATTATTAAGTAAAATATGAAGATTGTGCCCAAATATATCCCGCATGGAATCTTTCAAATGTCTGGACTGACATACCAAACACTGAAATAATTTACCTGTTTCTAGTGAGAAGTCTCATTCATAAGTGAAGCCAGCCCAGGGACTTATTAGTGGGCAACTGCACAGGGCACAGGACTGCCTTTCCCCAAACATCTCTCTGATGGCTACCTCAGGCATAAAATATTTAAAGTTCCACCATTTGCAGTGTATCTAAGCTTCTAGCATTCTTTTTTTTTTGTTGGAGTCTCACTCTGTCGCCCAGACTGGAGTGCAGTGGCATGTTCCCGTCCACCGCAGCCTCGACCTAGTGGGCTCAGACAATCCTTCTACCTCAGCCTTCCAAGTAGCTAGAACTACAGAAGCGCACTACCATGCCCAACTAATTTTTTGATTTATTGTAGAGACAAGGTCTCACCATGTTGTCCAGGCTGGACTCGAACCCTGGGCTCAGGCAATCCTCTCACCTCAGCCTCCCAGAGTGCTGGGATTATAGACTTGAGCCACCGTGCCCAGACAACTGCCTAGCATTCTTAATCAAAATGTAAATATCTCACAAAGAATAGCATGTTAAAAATACCATTTTACAAAACTGTAGACAACATTATGCTTCATGGACAGAAACTGGAAGCATTCCCCATAAGAACTGGAACAAGACAAGGTTGCCCACGCTCACCCCTCCTATTCAACATAGTGCTGGAAGTCCTAGCCAGAGCAAGAAGGCAGGGATATCCAAATAGGAGGAGAGGAAGTTAAGCTACCTTCTTTGCGAACGATATGATTCTATACCTAGAAAACCCTGGAGAGGCCTGAGTCCGCAGGTTCAAGACCAGCCCAGGCAACTTGGCAAGACCTCATCTCTACAATAAATTTTTTAAAAGCCAGGCGTGGTAGTGCGAGCCTGTAGTTCCAGCTACTTGGAAGACTGAGGTGGAAGGATTGCTGGAGCCCAACAGGCCATTGCTGGGATAGCTGTGAATGTGCCACTGCACTCCAGCCTGGGTGACGGAGTGAGACTACAACTCAAAAAAAGAAAAGAAAAGAAAACCGTAGAAAGTCTGTCAAAAACCTCTTCACACATAAACGACTTCGGTAAAGCTTCAGCATACAAAAATCAATGTGCAAAAGACAGTTGCATTTCTATTACACCAGCAGCAAGCACGCTGAGAACCAAATAAAACACAATTCCATTCACAATAGCCACACACACACACACACACACACACACACACACACACACACACACACACAATGAAATACCTTGGCATCCTCATAACCAAAGAAGGAAGGACCTTTACAATGATAACTACAAAACGCTGCTTAAAGAAATCAAGGATGATACAAACAAATAAAAATAATCCCATGCTTATGGATTGGAAGAATCAATATGATCAAGATGTCCGTCCTACCAAGGCAATCTACAGATTCAATGCAATACCCATCAAATTGCCAACATCATTTTTCACAAACCTGGAAATGACTATTCAGAAATTCATATGGAAGCAAAAAAGAAAACGAATAACTAAAGCAGCCCTCAGCAAGAGGAAAAATGCTGGAGGCATCACACTTCCAGACTTTAAACTTTATTACAAGGTTGCAGTAACCAAGGCAGCATGGTATTAGTATAGGAGTAGGCACATAAACCCATGAAACACGACAGAGAATCCAGAAATAAAACATGGTCTCTCAACCAGTTCATCTTTGACAAAGTCGTCAGTGACATATATTGGGGAAACCATATTTAGCAAATGATGCTGGGACAACTGCCTAACCACATGCAGGAGGCCTGTACATATCATCATATATAAAAATTAACTCAAGCCGGGCTCGGTGGCTCAGCCTGTAATCCCGCGCTTTGGGAGGCTGAGGTGAGTGAATTGCCTGAGCCCGCGGGTTAGAGACCCGTCTGGGCAACTTGGTGAAACCTCATCTCTACAATACATAAAAAAATTAGCCGGGCATGGTAGCGTGCGCCTGTAGTTCCAGCTACTTGGAAGGCTGAGGCAGAAGGATCGCTGAAGCCCAGCAGGTCGAGGCTACAGTGGCCGGAAGTGGCCACTGCATTCCAGTCTGGGCGACAGAGTGAGACTCCAACTAAAAAAAAAAAAAAATTAACTCAAAATGGATCAAGGGCTTAAATGTAAAACTCAAACTATAAGAATCTTAGAAGAAGACGTAAGAAACACCCTCCTGGACATCAAAGTAGGCAGTGAATTCATGGCCAAGTTCTCAAAAGCAAATGCAACAAAGCTAAGATAGACAGGTGGGACCTTACCAAACTGAAAAGTTTTTGCACAGCAAAAGAAACTGTCAAGAGAGTAAAGAGATAGCCCATGAAATGGGAAAAAAATATTTGCAAGCTATGCATCTGACAAAGCCCTATCATCCAGGATCTACAAGGAACTCAAACAAATTGAAAAGAAATAAACAAACACCACCATTAAAAAGTGGGCAAAGGCCTAGCTCAGTGGCTCAGCCTGTAATCCCAGCACTTTGGGAAGCCGAGGCAAGTGGATTGCCTGAGCCCGCGGGTTCAAGACCAGCCCAGGCAATTTGGTGAGACCTTGTCTCTACAATAAAATAAAAAAGAGTGAGGCGTGGTAGCGCACATCTGTAGTTCCAGCTACTCGGAAGGCTGAGGCGGAAGTATTGCTGGAGCCCAGAAGGTCGATGCTGGGGTGGCCGTGAGCGTGCGTGCCACTGCGCTCCAGCCTGGGTGAAGGAGTGAGACTCCAACTCAAAAAAAAAAAAAAAAGGGCAAAAGACATGAACAGATACTCCTCAAAGGAAGACATACAAGCAGCCAACAAACGCAGGAAAAAGTGCTCAGCTTCATTAATCATCAGAGGAATTCAAATCAAAACTACAATGAGATACCATCTAACACTGATAAGAATGGCTATCATTAATTAATCAAAAAACCAACAGGTGCTGGCAAGCCTGCAGAGAAAAGGGGGTACTTCTACACTGTTGGTGGGAATGTAAGCTAGTTCAACCTCTATGGAAAGCCATGTGGCTATTTCTCAAAGAACTAATAATTGAGCTTCCATGTGAACCAGCAATCCCTTCCCTGAGAATATACACAGCAGAACATAAATCACTTTACCAAAAAGACACCTGCACGTGCATATTCATTGCAGCACTATTCACAATAGCGAAAACATGGAACCAATCCAGTTGCCCGTGGAAAGTGGACTGGATAAAGAAAATGTGGTACATATACATGATGAAATATGATGCAGCCCATAAAGAAGAACAAAATCATGACCTTCGCAGCAACTTGGATGCAGCTGGAGACCATCATATTAAGTGAACTATCACTGAAACAAAGAACTGAGTGCCATGTGTTCTCATTTATAAGTGGACCCTGATCACTGGTCACATGAGCACAAGGGTGAGATCGGCAAATGCTGGACACTGCCAGGAGGGGGAGGGAGGGAAAGAAGAGGGAGGGAAGCATGGGGCAACACCATGGGTGTCTTGCACACTGTCGGGGAGATAGGGCCAGCTAGAATCCCAAACTGCGCCTGCATGCTACCTACTTAGGTAAGAAATTCCCACTTGTACTACCCCACAACTTTTAAATAAATAAATAATGATGTCATTTTAGTACTGGGGAGGGATCAATTCCATCCGTCAGTCATCAGTTAGCAAGATGTCCATATGTCTTCTCCTCAGTTTTGGGTTTTCCAGTTTTTGTTTTTGTATTTGAATTGGAGTCTCACTTAGTTTGCCCAGGTTGGAGTTCAGTGGCACACTCATGGCCAGTCCAGCATCGACCTCTTGGGCTCAGGGCAATCCTTCTGCCTCAGCCTTCCAAGTAGCCAGAACTACAGGCACACGCTACCACGACCGGTCAGCTTTTTTTATATATTGTAGAGATGAAGTCTTGCCAAGTTGCTCGGGCTGGTCTCGAACCTGCGGGCTCAGGCAAAACATTTGTCTCGACCTCCCAAAGTGCTGGGATTGCAGGCTGAGCCACTGAACCTGGCCGTTTTCCAGTTTTAATAATGTGGAAGTATCCATGATCATTTCTGCACATCAACTGCAGAGGAAGAGGTTTCATTTTGTTTCTTTTTCCCCCTTATACATTTAGTTAGAGTTATGTAAGAAATAATCTAATTGGTTTCTCCATTATGAAAGGGAAGAACAACATTCAGAGCTCCCTGTGCTCTGGAAAGAGTCATGGCTGTGGAATGCAGTCGAATGGCTTTCCGCTGACATGTTCCTTGTGGTTGCCGGGGTACTCACCCATGTTTATATACTTATAAAAAACGACCTAAGGAATGAAGAATAAGCCACACCAGGGATTTGGTGATCATTTTCACAAACCTTTTAGCTTTTGCTTTCATCCGTCCTTCCAAAGTCAAAACCATATACTATTTAACAGAAAGTGTGACCAAGAAACAAACGTTTATATAAGTTCAATATTTGGGCTGGCCTCGGTGGCTCAGCCTGTGATCCCAGCACTTTGGGAGGCCGAGGCAAGTAGATTGTCTGAATCTGCAGGTTCGAGACCAGCCCGCGCAACTTGGCGAGAATTTGTCTCTACAATAAATCACAAATTAGCCCGGCATGGTAGCATGCGCCTGTAGTTCTGGCTACGGAAGGCTGAGGCAGAAGGATACCGGAGCCCAGCAGATCAAGGCTGTGGTGGCCGGGAGTGTGCCACTCCACTTCAGTCTGGGCGACAGAGTGAGACTCCAACTCAAAAAATAATAATAATAAATTCATATTTGTGTTGTTGGATTTTGATGGAATATTATAATTAGAGCAAACCTTACACTGGGAAATGCAGTTGAGAAAATAAATAAATAGGCCCTAAACCTATGAGAATAGTTTAATGTTCCCCATTTGTGTATTGAGGTCTATAATGACTATATTTCACTTATAATACCCACTGTTCAAGTTATAACCCCAGGATGATACAAAAATTTGCATTTTTCTCATGCCTGTAATCTCAGCAACTTGGGAGGCCCAGGCAGGAAGATTGCTTGAGCCTAGGAGTTCAAGACCAGCCTGGGCAACATAGAAAAACTTGTCTCTCAGAAAAAAACACACACAAAAACCTTACATTTTTTGTCTGAAAAACTTACATCTATTTGGCTCCTCAGACAAAATTTTGCTATACTAGCTTTAAAATGACTCAAAGATACAAATTGTACCAGGCAAAGTGGTTCACGCCTGTAATCCCAGCAGTTTGGGAGACTGAGGCAAAAGGATTGCCTGAGCTCAGGGGTTCGAGACCAGCCTGAGCAGCATGGCGAGACTTCATCTCTGCAATAAACCAAAAAATTGCTGGGTGTTATGATGCATGCCTCTGGTTCCAGCTACTTGGAAGGCTGAGGCAGAAGGATTGCTTGAGTCCAGAAGGTCGGGTGACTGTGATTGTGCCACTGCGCTCCAGCCTGGGTGACAGAGTAAGACTTCAACTCAAAAATAAAAAATAAAAAAAGACACAAATGGTTTAGCAACAATAAAATCATATTCTCTTAGAAAAACATTTTCATTCCCTAATTCTATTTTTTGGTACCAGAGGTTGAAAATTTATAGACAGAAACTAGTGCCTTTTCTTTGGTACAACTAGAAGCATACAACAACACCATCTCTGGGACAGCTGCTATTATGTCTCCTAGAGTTATGGTGAGGATTCGATAGAACGATCTGTTAAAGTTCCCGGCAAGAGATCCAGCATAGAATAGCCACTCTCCAAATATTAACTTCCTTTGCTTATTCTAAGGGATTTAAAATTACATATGGAGCCGGGCTCGGTGGCTCAGCCTTAATCCTGCACCTTTAGGAGGCTGAGGTGAGTGGATTGCCTGAGCCCGCGGGTTTGAGACCCACCTGGGCAGCGAGACCTCATCTCTACAATAAATCAAAAAATTAGCCGGGCGTGGTAGCGCATGCCTGTAATTCCAGCTACTCGGAAGGCTGAGGCGGAAGGATCGCCGGAGCCCAGCAGGCCGAGGCTGTGGTGGCCAGGAGCATGTCACTGCACTCCAGTCTGGGCGACAGAGTGAGACTCCAACTAAAAAAAAAAAAAGAATTACATATGGGGCCAGGCTCAGTGGCTCAGCCTGTAAACCCAGCACTTTGGGAGGCCAAGACGAATGAATTGCCTGAGCCCACGGGTTTGAGACCAGTCCGGGGAACTTGGTGTGACCTTGTCTCTACACTAAATAAAAAATTAGCCAGGCATGGTAGCACGTACCTGTAGTCCTGGCTACTTGGAGGGCTGAGGTGGAAGGATTGCAGTAGCCCAGCAGGTCGAGGTTGCTGTGGCCAGGAGTGTGCCACTGCACCCCAGCCTGGGTGACAGAGTGAGATTCTAACTCAAAAAGTAAAATTTAAAAAAATAACATATGGAAAATTGGAATACTTGTATAAATGGGAATTTTCATGAATCAGGCAAGATTCTTCTATTACAGTAGTTTTCATGTGTCTGTGCTTTTAATCAAATCAAATCTCTTAAGCAGTTTTCTATGAAGAAACTAAAACCCTTTTGTCCCCTCTTCTGACAAGTCCCAGCTGTGCTGAACTCAGCCTATAGTATAAAGATCATGTATGCATTACTGCCCTTTTGTTAAGATCAAGATTGCATTATATTCTACACATTCAAAGGTGCATCTATAACGCAAATGTGCTGATAATTAGAACAATGAGCATTATTTGCCAGGCAGAAATAGAATTATCTTCTCTAAACTGACAGTTTTCTCAGGAAATGATGTATTTTAGAAGTCTAATAAATCACTCACAGAATTATATACATCCACTGTAAATCAATGAGTCAACAAGAATTTCCTTTAAAATTGTTAACAGTTTTACAGTAGAAAAATATACTTAATCGTAAGTATAAGTATTTATACTTACCCAGAGCCACAGGTACTTGAGGAAATCTCCTGCCCCTAGCTGTTTTCTTCTCATACTTCTCTTATATTAAATTTTTGGTGTGCCTCTGTTCTGGTGGATGGATCACTTACAAACCTACTCTGTGTTTCCTAACAATTCATTTCACTAAATAAAGGCTTGAACCCCTATTGGTCAGCATGCTTTCACCTCCTGTTATAAAGCCACCACACTCTCTGTGTCCTCTCTTTCACAAACATGCACTGTTTCTCATGGTCCAGCCCCAGCTTCTACTTCCAGAATTCAGGGCCAACAGTGTCAGAGCTGCACTTGCTGGAAGTTACCTACGTAATTCGAAGATGCCATCTCTTAGAATGCTTAAAAATGGAAGCTGCTAACATGAGCTTCTCTCAAATAACAGACAAAGAAACGAGGCAAGATATCACTGTCTCCAACTCTGTAAAATAAAACCTAGGTGCTTTCACCGATAATAGGCTGGCACCAACATGCTGTAACTTGGGACACCAAAAACAAGCCATTTATATCATCCACAAAAGAATATTGACTCTTATGCCTTTAAAATGGGTGTTACTGGCTGGGCTTGGTGGCTCAGCCTGTAGTCCCAGCGCTTTGGGAGGCCGAGGCAGTGGATTGCCTGAGCCCATGGGTTCGAGACCTGCCCAGGAAACTCGGCGAGACCTCATCTCTACAATAAATCAAAAATTAGCCGGGCATGGCAGCTCATGCCTGTAGTTCCAGCTACTTGGAAAGCTGAGTCAGAAGGATCGCCCAGAGCCCAGCAGGTCGAGGCTGCAGTGACTGGGAGCGTGCCACTGCACTCCAGTCTGGGCAACAGAGTGAGACTCCAACTCAAAAAAAAAGAATGGGTGCTACTGTTTGGCATTCACAATGATCTTTCCTGATTTGTCCTTTGTATAAAATTTTTCCTTTGCCTATTGTCCTCACTTATGCCTCTTGGACTCTTTTAAACTCTAGTTGATAATGGTTCTTTGCACAATTACAGGAGTCTCTTTCTACTCAATTGCATGAGTTGCTGAAGTTAAACCACAAAAGTCTACTGAGCTTGGACACCAAGGACAATGAAGTTGCTGGATATCTCTTGTGCTCCATTGACTCCTTTACAGTCAGGAGGATGTAAATGCTTAGTACTGAGTGTGTTCTAGGAACTTCAGTTGTTAGGAGCAGTACTGCAGGCAGTACAGTCAGACAGTCCTGGGCAATCTCAAAGCCTAGGGCAAACTATGCAATGAGTGACATTGTTGTTCCCACATTTTTTTTTTTTTTTGAGCCAGAAAGTCACACTTGCAGTGACTCGGAGTTGGCAATGAGCACTAGTAGGCTGGACAAGCTAAAGGACCTGCTGGGAGTGAGGGCGTCCTGGCTGCTATGTTCAGTCACCTCCTGGATCCTGCAAATGGTAACTTGTGCTGATGCCAAGAAGTGGTTCTGGAGCTGTCCATCACATTGCAGTGTCCTAAAATTAAAAATTTTTCCAGGCTAAGGATGCAATAAAGAAGTATAAGCCGGGTTCGGTGGCTCAGCCTGTAATACCATGTTTTGGGATGCTGAGGTGAGTGGATTGCCTGAGCCCAAGGGTTCGAGACCCGCCTAGGCAACTTGGCAAGACCTCATCTCTATAATAATTCAAAAAATTAGCCGGGCGTGGTAGCACGCACCTGTAGTTCCAGCTACTTGGAAGGCTGAGGCAGAAGGATCGCTGGAGCCCAGCAGGTCGAGGCTGCAGTGGCTGGGAGTGGCCACTGCACTCCAGTCTGGGCGACAGAGTGAGACTCCAACTCAAAAAAAAAAAGTATAAAACCGTGGCTGGGCGCTGTGGCTCACGTTTATAATCCCAGCACTTTGGGAGGTTGAGGTGAGAGAACTGCCTGGGCCCGTGGGTGCGAGACCAGCCTAGCCAACTTGGTAAGACCACAGCTCTACAACAAATCAAGAAAAATCAGCCGGGCATGATAGTGCATGTCTGTAGTTCTGGCTACTTGGAAGGCTGGGGTGAAGGATTGCCTGAGCCTAGCAGATTGAGGCTGCAGTGACTGGGACCGTGCCACTGCACTCCAGCCTGGGTGACAGAGTGAGACACTGACTCTGACTCACAAACAAAAAAGTATAAAACCTAGATGTTGTAGGATGTGTAACCCCATTTTGAAATACAGTTGTGAAGGGACAGCATAGCATTTATGAAGTGTCTATTGTATCTGAGACACACACTACATTTAGTGTCCTCAATGACCCTGCGAGGAAGTACTGCCTCTACAGTGATAGAAGATTGGTGAGAAAAATTGAAGCTTGGTGCAGTTAGGTCGCTTGCCAATGTCCAGAGGTAGCAAGAGTCACAAGGAAGTTCTTACCCAGACCTGTCTGATTCTGAGGCCTATCACAGCTTTAATCACTAGGAGCATGACTAGGGACCTGGAAAGGGAGGAAGCCCTCCAATGACAGAATTCAGACAGAGCTTCCTTTGCTATCTCCTTCCATTTCCATTTTCTCTTTCCTATTTTTAGCACTGGCAGTGCTCAAACAAGATCTTGAACTGTCTGCTCAAGTTTTCTGGGCCCGAATTTCCCCACCTGCAAACTTAGGGATCATCCTGGCGACAACACATTCACTGACCCAAACCAAGGCTGTTGTGGCAGAACTCATGAGTGGCCTTGCTTGGGTACAGACAAACTCCACTCTATGTGGCCCTGACTCAGGGCTTCTTGTACTGATGTGATTTCACAGGGACCCTCTCTGGGTCATCAATTTGGAACGCTGTATAATACAATCTGAACTGGATCATTGTCTGCCTAGCTCTTATCTCGTTCTTAAAAATGTATGAAATTTCTTCTTTCTGTAACAAGTACTATTTTGTTTCAGACCAGTTTGAAGCAAAAGAATGTACTGATAATGGCATAGGGCCAAACCAATTCCACTCTGTGGGCACAAGTTGCGTGGTGCCCTTATCTCGGCATTGCAACTACCCCTGAACCAACTGGGCCTTTCTCACGACTCCAGATCGTGGGAGGAGGGACCTACATGTGCAGAGGCCAGAACTCCTGTGCTGTTGCTTAAGATTGTTCTCAAGGAGTGAGAAGGAAAAGAGTTCTGCCGGCTCATCACCAGACCCATGGAAATCAAACTCAGGGTAACTTTCCCTACAAGAAAAGTGCTGATTCCCTATAAGAAAAGTTTCCACCTAAGACAATGACATAGGCCAATATAAATGTACTTTTGTTTTTATGATGCTTGGGTTAGACTTTACTTGATTTTTTTCAGTTTTGATTTTTTTTTTTGAGTTGGAGTCTCACTCCGTCACCCTGGCTGAAGTGCAGTGGCATGCTCACGGCCACCTCGGCATCGACCTTCTAAGCTCAAGTGATCCTTCCACCTCAGCCTTCCAAGTAGCTGGAACTACAGGCCTACACTTCCACACCCAGCTAATTTTTAAGTTATTATAGAAATGAGGTCTCGCCAAGGTGCCCAGGCTAGTCTCAAACCCATGGATGCAGACAATCTACTTGCCTCGGCCTCCCAAAGTGCTGGGATTACAGGCTAAGCCACCGAGCCCAACCTTGTCTCTGACTTTAAATCAAAAGCTAGGAATGATTAAGCTTAGTGAGGAAGGCATTTTGAAAGCTGAGACAGGACAAAAATGAGGCCTCTTGACCCAAACAGTCAGCTAACTTGTGAATGTAAAGGAAAAAATTCTTGAAGAAATTTAAAGTGCTACTCCAATGAACACACTGTTATAGCTGGATAGCAAGAAAGGAACCACCAACACACAGCAAGTTTCAAATTATGAGTCCTTTATCGATGCTGGCAACTGAGAGTGGACTAGTGTCCAAAGAACTCTCGGCCCCAAACAGAGTGAGTAGTGGGTTTTTAAAGGTAAACATTACATAAGCTGTACAGTTCGATTGATGTTTCTTGGCAATACATTTGATTAGTAAAGGGTATGGATGGTTACAGAATTTATGCAACTAAGGAATTTCCAACCACCAAAAGGTACAGGAATGTGGGTGTGCAGGATGATTATGGGAAGGTTACATCAGGGAGTTATTCCTAAGTTAATATGGAAGATCTGTTACAAAATGGAGTTACTTATGTCAAGGAAGTTATTACAGGTTATTATAGATTTTTCAGATCAGATACTTCAACACAAATGATAGGAAAGTGAAACAGCCTTATTGCTGATATGGAGAAAGTTGGAGTGGTCTGAATAAAACATCAAACCAGCCACACCATTCCCTTAAGCCAAAGCTAAACCCAGACCAAGGCTCTAACACCCCTCAGTTCCATGAAGGCTGAAAGAAGTGAGGAAGTTGCAGAAGAAAAGTTGAAAACTGGTTCATGAATTTTAAGAAAAGACACCATCTCTAATAACACAACAGTGCAAGGTGAAGCAGCATTTTTGCTGCTGATAAAACTGCAGCAAGCTAAGATCATTGATGAAGGTTCTACACTGAACAACAGATTTTTGATGTAGACAAAACAGCCTTCTGTTGGAAGAAGATACCTCCTAGGACTTTCCCAGCTAGAGAGAAGTCAATGCTTGGCTTTAAAGCTTCAAAGGACAAGCTTTCTGATTAGGGGCTTATGCATCTGGTGACTTCAAGCTGAAGCCAATGCTCACTTACCCTCCGAAAATCCCAGTGACCTTAGAAATGAAGCTAAATCTTCTCTGCCTGTGCCCTAGAAATGGAACGACCAAGCCTGGATGACAACATATCTGTTTACAGCATGGCTTATGGAATTTTTTTTTTTTGAGTTGGAGTCTCACTCTGTCACCCAGGCTGGAGTGCTGTGGCTGCTCCCAGCCACCACAGCCTCGACCTGCTGGGCTCCAGCAATCCGTCCGCTCAGCCTTCCAAGTAGCTGGAACTACAGGCGCGCGCTACCATGCCTGGCTAATTTTTTGATTTTTTATTGTAGAGATGAGGTCTTGCCTGCCCAGGCAGGTCTCGAACCCACGGGCTCAGGCAATCCACTCACCTCAGCCTCCCAAAGGCGCGGGATTACAGGCTGAGCCACTGAGCCCAGCTAGTTTATGGAATATTTTAAGCTCCCTGTTTAGACTTACATCTCAGAACAAATATTCCTTTCAAAATAATACTACTTATTTATATCACACCTGGTCACCCAAGAGCTCTAATGAAGATGTGCAAGGAGATTAATGTTTTCATGCCTGCTAATTCAACATCCATTCTGAAGCCCAAGGATCAAGGAGTTATTTCAAAAAAAAAATTTTTTTTAAGTTATAGTTGGGTAAAGTAATTGAAAACCTTCTGGAAAGGATTCACCATTCTAGATGTCTTTAAGAACATTCATGGAGGAGGGCAAAATATCAGCACTAACAGTAGTTTGGAAGAGACTGATTCCGGCCCTCATGGATGACTTTGGGGGGGTTCCGGACTTCATGGAACAAGTCACTGCAGATGTGGTGGAAATAGCAAGAGAACCAGAATTAGAAGAGAGGCCTGAAGATGTGACTGCATGGTTACAATCTCATGATCAAACTTGAACGGATGAGGAGTTGCTTTTATGGATGAGCCAAGAAAGTGATTTCTTGAGATGGAATCTACTCCTGGTGAAGATGTTGTGAGCACTGCTGAAATTACAACAAAGAATTTAGAATATTACACAAATTTAGTCAATAAAGCAGCCGCAAGTTTTCAGAGCACTGACTTAAATTTTGAGAGAGGTTCTGTTGTGGGTAAAATGATATCAAACAGCGTCACTTGCTACAGAGAAGTCATTCATGAAAGCAAGAGTCAATCAATGTGGTAAACTTCATTGTTTTCTTAAGAAATTGTCAGTCAGGCTCGGTGGCTCAGCCTGTAATCCCATGCTTTGAGAGGCTGAGGTGAGTGGACTGCCTGAGCCCGCGGGTTCTAGACCCACCTGGGCAACTTGGCGAAACCTCATCTCTACAATAAATCAAAAAAATTAGCTGGGCATGGTAGCGCATGCCTGTAGTTCCAGCTTCTCGGAAGGCTGAGGCGGAAGGATCGCCAGAGCCCAGCAGGTCGAGGTTGCGGTGGCCGGGAGCGGCCACTGCACTCCAGTCTGGGCAACAGAGTGAGACTCCAACTCAAAAAAAAAAAAAAAAGAAAGAAAAGGAAATTGTCAGCGGGGTGTGGTGACTCATACCTATAATCCCAGCACTTTGGGAGACCGAGGTGAGGGTATTGCCTGAGCTCACGGGTTCAAGACCGGCTCAGGCAAATTGGTGAAACCTCATCTCTGCAACAAATAAAAAAGTCAGTCTGGCGCGGTGGCGCATGCCTGTAGTTCCTGCTACTTGGAAGGCTAAGATGGAAGGACCGCCTGAACCCGGCAGGCAGGTCACGGCTGCGGTGGCCGTGACAGAGTGAGACTCCAACTCAAAAAAAGAAGAAAGAAATTGTCACGGCCAACCCAGCCTTCAACAGCTACCACCCGACGAGTCAGCAGCCATCAACACTGAGGTAAACTCCTCCACCAGCAAAAAGATCAGGACTCGCTGAAGGCTCAGATGATCATTAGCCTTTCTTAGCAATAAGATATTTTTAAATCAATATGCGTACAGTTTTTTTAGACATAATGCTATTTCACACCTAGACTAATGGTATAGTCACTCAGGCTGTAATACAGTGGCATGATCATGGCTCGCCACAGTCTTGACCTCCTAGACTCAAGCAGTCCCTCCCACCTCAGCCTCCTGAGTAACTGGGACTATAGTATAGTTACATGCCCCCACACCCAGCTAATTTTTGTCATTTTTGTAGAGACAAGGTCTTGCTATGCTGCCCAGGCTGGTCACAAACTCCTAGGCTCAAGCAATCCACCCTCCTCGGCCTCCTAGAGTTCTGGGATTACAGGTGTGAGCCACTATGCCCAGCCAGACTAATAGTATGGCGTTAACATAACTTTTCTATACACTGGGAAACAATCAAGTTTACGATTTGCTTTATTATGATATTTGCTTCATTGTGGTGGTCTGGAACTGAACATGCAATCTCTCCAGAGCATGCCTGTACTCCAGAGCACCTCTGCCTGAAAATTAGTCATTCACCGATATTTGCTGAGCTTCTACTCTGAGCAAGCCTTGATGTTCATCAGCACAGAGCATAGAAAAAGAGAGACCACAGTTCCGTCTGCAAAAAGATAAACTTTTGGGGGGGAAAGTGAACAAAACAAGAGCTGTCATGGGGAA
The DNA here is from genome assembly GCA_027257055.1 of Cephalopachus bancanus. NCBI lineage: Eukaryota > Metazoa > Chordata > Mammalia > Primates > Tarsiidae > Cephalopachus > Cephalopachus bancanus. The sequence continues at coordinate 25,690 of JAPVLO010000899.1, read as the reverse complement.
CATATCATGTGATGTATTAGTAGAGGAAAGAGATAAACAAGTGATTTAGATGTTCTGAGGAGAGATGGACCCCTAACAGATTTCATTTATTCAAGCACCGATTTCTTCACTCATCTAGTCAAACAGAGCTTTAAAAGTGAGAGCACAGGCCGGGCTCAGTGGCTCAGCCTGTAATCCCAGCGCTTTGGGAGGCCGAAGTGAGTGGATTGCCTGAGCCTGCAGGTTTGAGACCCGCCTTGGCAATTGGCAAGACCTCATCTCTACAATAAATCCAAAAATTAACCAGGTGTGGTGGCTCGTGCCTGTACTTCCAGCTACTTGGAAGGCTGAGGCGGAAGGATTGCCGGAGTCCAGTAGGTCGAGCCTGTGGTGACTGGGAGCGTGCCACTGCACTCCAGTCTGGGCGATGGAGTGAGACTCCAACTCAAAAATAAATAAATAAATAAAAGTGACAGTACAGCCTGATAAGTGAGATCCTATACCCCAGCCTTTTGGTGCTAAGGAGATTTCAGGATGAGTAAGAAAGAGGGCTGCCCCTTGGACTTTCATAAGACAAGCTAAGTCATATACACAAATAACTATAATTCAGGGTAGAAGGTGATAAGTACCACAGAGAGGCAGAGAGAAGTATTTTGGGACTTCAGGACACAGAGGTAGAACTCAGAGTTCAGAGCCAATCCAGGGACGCCCCATCAAGCAGATATTTAGTCTGGCCTTGACAAACTGGCAGGATCTGGACTTGTGGAGTTGATTAAAATTGCTTTAATCAATGGCACCTAGACAACTTATTTTTAGATGGATCATTGATATTTGGAATATGTTTTTCATAGAAACAATATTATGGTCTTTTGTCTCCTGGTCTGTCCACAAAAGCTCATTTAACCTATGATGTACCTGAGGAGTATTATAAATACATTTTTTCAACTAGAGACACATGCCACATAATATTTCCATCAACAACTGGGCACATACACAGCAGTGGTTCCATACGATTATAATACTCTGTTTTTACTGCATATTTTCTACATGGAGATATGTTTAGATACACAAATGCCTACCACTGTGTACCACTGTATTCAGGATAGTCACTTGCTGTGCAGGGTTGTAATCTAAGAGCAATAGGCCATACCATATAGCTTGGGTGTATAGTAGGCCACACCATCTAGGTTTGTGTAAATGCAGTCTGTGATGACCACCCAATGACTAAATGGTCTCGAGTATGCTGCATTTCTGGGAAACCCCTTCAGGTCCCCTTTTACTGTGGGAGCTTTTCTGTTTTCTCAATAAATCCTACTTTCTCACCTTAAAGGGAAAAAAAAAGCTGCATTTCTTAGAACACATCATATCCCCACCATCAAGCAACACATGACTGTATATGTAACTGTTGTGCCAGGGTTCCTATGGGACTATCAAGCTGTGTTCTCACTTTTTTTTTTTTTTTTTTTGAGTTGGAGTCTCACTCCTTCACCCAGGCTGGAGTGCAGTAGCATGCCCGCTGACAGCCACCCCAGTGTCGACCTGCTGGGCTCCAGCGATCCTTCTGCCTCAGCCTTCTGAGTAGCCAGAACTACAGGCACACGCTACCCATGCCCACTAATTTTTTTTTTATTGTAGAGACGAGGGCTGGCCAAGTTGCCCGGGCTGATCTTGAACCCTCAGGCTCAGGCAATCCACTCGCCTCGGCTTCCCAAAGTGCTAGGATTGTAGGCTGAGCTACGGAGCCCGGCCATGCTCTCACTTTCAAAGCTCTGTGCACAGTCTCCGGCTGCCCAGCCTGGAGAGCAGGGGTCCCTCTCCTCAGCCTCCTTCCCTGGCTGTAGCCCCTCAGGTTGCTGCCAATCCACAAGGACATTGAAGGCGTCTGCGATGGGTGAGATTTGCAAGGGAGGATCCGGGTGGTGGGGCCTGGAACTGACACAAATTTGGGGGGCCTATTTAAGAAAAGGAATTTAGAAATCACTTATTTTGCCAGTTTTACAGAGCAGCCTCAACTTGCTGGGCTCAGGTGATCCTTCCGCCTCAGCCTTTCAAGTAGCTGGAACTACAGGCGTGCACTACCATGCCCGGCTAATTTTGTAATTTATTGTAGAGATGAGGTCTCACCATGTTGCCCAGGCTGGTCTCGAACCCGCGGGCTTAGACAGCCTTTCCCTTCGGCCTCCCAAAGTGCTGGGATTACAAACTTGAGCCACCACGCCTGGTGACAGTGAGACTCCTACTCAAAAAAAAGTTTTTAAAATGGTGCTCATGCCTGTAATCCCAGCATTTTGGGGGTGCTGGGGTGGAAAGGATAGTTTGAGGCGGGGAGTTCAAGACCGGACGGGGCATCATAGCAAGACAACCCTGTCTCAAAAAAAATTAGCCTGGTGTGGTGGCAGGCATCTGTAGTTCCAGTCACTTGGAAGGCTGAGGTGGAAGGATCGCCTAAACCCAGCAGTTCAAGAATGTGGTGACTGTGAATGTGCCACTGCACCCCGGCCTGGGCGACAGAGTGAGACTCCAACTCAAAACAAAAAAATTAAATTAGCCACTGTGATATGTATTAGACTGAATGTTCTTTTTAAGGAGATCCAGGACTAAAGATATCCAGAGAAGAGAGTGGCTGGTTTAATAAGAACCATATATGTGACCAAGATACTGTTCAGACACATTTGTCTAAGCAAACTGGAAACTGTTCATTCATGCTCCCAACACCATCAGTTTACAGCTTAAGCTCCAGATTTCCCACTACTCAGGAAGCACTCTTGCTGATTTGGGGTGAACTGCCTCTTGAATAACACACAAAATGCTATACACTTACAGTTTATTGCTATTGGCCCAGCACAACCCTGGATTTATTCTCCACTCAGCCCCAGGGACCCAGCTATGTCACACGTGACCAAGGGTTGGGGTCTTAGCATCCAACACAGACTCGCCTCCAACACTGTACTGGGCACAGGAGACACACAACGGAGAATGGAATTCCACAGCTGGAATGGAACTTAGAGGTCATCTATTTTTTTTTTTTTATTGGTAGCTTATCTTTTCGGTGAAGAAAATGAGGCCTCAGGATGGACTGACTTAAAAAAGAGTTATAGGTAGTGTCACAGGCCAGATGAGAAGCAGATCTTTGAGGAGCCAAACAGAACCTATTCTGTTTTCTTCCCAAATCACCACTGGTAACATGTATAATTCTTCTAGAAGAGTAGATGTTTTTAACAAGGTCAATGTCACTTATGTGTTACAAGTCTAGAGCCTGATTATAATAGAAGAAAGAAAGTCCTTTGTTCCAAAAGTATAAGCAAGATAAGATGTGGTCAAATAAAGTAACACAACAAGGGTAATGATTAAGCCTGCATTCAGAATAAGCTGTTTTCATGAGCTCAGTCCAAGCTTAGGCGGGGGTCCTCCTAATTGTTCCCAGATATGGTCGTGGGGCCAAACAGGAGGGTATCCCTCCCACTAGATGTGGTAGGACGTGGGGGATTGATGAGGGAACCTGCCCCCCAGCATGGGTCCCAGCCTGCCAGCCTCAGGAAACAATGGCATGCAGATTCGTTGCTGGAGGGCAGGACTAAAAAGCACCTTCCCTCAAATCGCAACAAAAGGAAAGAAAACAACGCACTTACTTTGTGACATTTTTGAAGGAACAATAAGTGCTACAACTCTTCTTTTTCAATCCTGTCTTGAACTGGGAGGCGGTCTCCCTCCTAGGGAATGGCCGTTGGATTCAGCACCATCACCAGTTGGCTCTCACATGAGCAGACATCTGAGTAAGCTGCATGTAGTATAATGAAAAAGGTCTCCTGAGTGAAGGGTGTTCAGATGATTTATACATTTTTAATTCGTAAGATTGATGCCTCGTTGAATAATGATTCATTTTCTTGTATTAAATAATACAAAAATGAATTCTGGCAAATGGGTGTCAGACACAGAAATTATGTAGGCTGTTTAATTCAGTTTTACATCATTTGACCTTGATATTCTAATTCATTGCCACATTCAATGATCTTTCCTGAGAGGTACTGATTTATTACTATTACTTTTCTTCCCATTTTTTTTTTCTCCCTTCCTTTCTTTATAGTACTCCTGAAGCAATACTAGGGAGTTATTTTTAAAACATAGCTCATTATGTGTGTCTGATCAACAGCAAAGTAATTTAAAATTTTAAATAAAGTAAATCTGAGAGTTCTTATAAACCTCACCATGGAAACAGAGAGTGAATTGTTACCATGGAGACATTCGTAGGTCCACTATGCCTGGAGTTATTATTACCATATACAGTCAGCCCTCCACATCCATGGGTTCTCTATCTATGGATTCAACCAACCGTGGACAGAAAATATTCAGAGAAAAAAAAAATCCCATAAATTTCCAAAAAGCAAAACTTGTATTTGCACACATTCAGTACGACGTTGAATCTACAAGAGTGAAGTGATGTGTAGCCACTGTATTTGGTATTATAAGTAATCCAGAGATGATTTAAAGCACATAGGTGGGTGTGCATAGGTTATATGCAAACCTGAGCATCTATTGATTTTGGTATCGTTGGGCAGGGGTGTGTGTGGAGTAGGTGAAAGGCGGTAGGTCACACCTGGAACCATTCCCACAGATACGGAGGGACTACTAAATTTAGATACCAGCATGCATCCAGTGTAGTATGTAAAACGTTTTAAGTTCCTCCCTGAAGGCATGATGAAAAGAAAGATGAAATTAGTGTTAAACATGCTTCATTGCACTAGAGTCTCCCCATCCTTATAAGGAGATGGAAACTGGCAATTCTCAGGCTCCACCCCCAAGTTCCTGAGTCAGTGTGCCGCAGAGGCAGGGTGTCTGCATTTTTTTTTTTTTTTTTGAGTCAGGGTCTCACTCTGTTGCCGAGGTTGGAGTGCATTAGCATGATCACAGCTCATCACGGCCTTCAGCTCCTGTGCTCAGGTGATCCTCCTGCATAAGCCTCAGGAGTAGCTCGAACTATAGGCACACACCAACCACCATGCCTCGCTAACGTACTGTTCTGGGTTTTTTTGGTTTTTTTTTTTTTTTTTTGAGTCAGGGTCTCACTATGTTGCCCAGGCTGGTCTCAAGCAATCCTCCCGTCTCTGCCTTCAGAAGTGCTGGGATTTACAGGCGTGAGCCACTGAGCCTGGCCAGGGCAACTGTATTTTAAACAAGTTTCTCAAGTGACTCAGAGACCTGCCCAGTAAAAGGGGACCTCTCCCCTGAGTGACAAAGAGAAATTCGTAACTCTGGGAAGCTGGTCATCAGGAATGGTGTCCTAGTTTTGTCTTGATTAAATCAGAGTTCTTGTTGATCTGTCAGAGATTTCCTTTGACTTTGGAATTAGTATACAATTAATTAAAATTACTAAAAACCTAGTTCTTTCTTAAGCATTCAAGTTCAATTCTCACATCTTACTCTATTTACTAATGTAACACACTTTAGTTACCACCTTTAAAGGGGCTTTTACAATTTATATTCCCTTAGATATTTCAAACCGTACAATACACTTTATTTTTTTAAAATACCTCAAATTAGGCTGGGCTTGGTGGTTCAGCCTGTAATCCCAGCACTCTGGGAGGCCCAGGTGAGTGGATTGCCTGAGACCGCGGGCTCGAGACCTGCCCCGGCAACTAGGCGAGACCTCATCTCTACAATAAATCAAAAATTAGCCGGGCATGGTAGTGCAAGCCTGTAGTTCCAGCTACTTGGAAGGCTGAGGTGGTAGGACAGCCTGAGCCCAGAAGGTTGAGGCTGTGGAGGCCAGGAGCATGCCACTGCACTCCAGTCTGGGCGACAGAGTGAAACTCCACTCAAAAAAAAAAAAAGAGGAATATTATTTATTCTCACCTAACAGCATGATAGTGAACCAGCCAGACTGACAGGGAGGCTCTGCTCCACATGGTCATTTTGTGACCCAGGTTCCTCCATATTGTTGCTCTGCTACCCCTCAGGGCTTCTTTTTTTTTTTTTTTCTGAGTTGGAGTCTCACTCTGTTCCCCAGACTGGAGAGCAGTGGACGCTCCCGGCCACCGCAGCCTCGACCTGCTGGGCTCCGGCGATCCTTCCGCCTCAGCCTTCCAAGTAGCTGGAATTACAGGCATGCGCTACCACGCCCGGCTGATTTTTTTATTTATTGTAGAGATGAGGTCTTGCTGCCCAGGAAGGTCTCGAACCCGCGGGCTCAGCCTTCCAAAGGCGTGGGAGTACAGGCTGAGCCACTGAGCCCGGCTCCTCAGGGCTTCTTGATCTGGGGTTCCCAGACCATGGATAGAACTCATGGACTCCATATTCTTGAATAGAAAAAATAATTACATCTCTGTTTTGTATTTAGTGTTTTCTTCAGTTATGAAAGTAGGCAACAAACCATAGTACTAATATAGCAGTATTTAAACATTTATCACAAATAGAAATAATGAGGCTAGGCTCGGTGACTCAGCCTGTCATCCCAACATTTTGGGGTTCAAGACCAGCCCGGGCAGTTTGGCGAGAACTTGTCTCTATAATAAATTAGCTGGGCATGGCAACATGCGCCTATAGTTCCAGCTACTTGAAAGGCTGAGGCGGGAGGATTGCTGGAGCCCAGAAGGTTGACCCTCGGTTGGCTATGAGTGAGCCACTGCACTCCAGCCTGGGTGACGGAGTGAGACTCCAACTCAAAAAAAAGGAAAAGAAATAATGAGTATTTTTATAACAAATTACAATTATCTTGAAATAGTCACCATTAATTTAAAATTATGATTAATTATTAGACCTGACCTGCTGCTGCTTGTTATTTGATACATTGCTAAAGCACGTATATTCTGACATCACAAATTTGTTTTTAAACATTTTAAATATTTTCAAGTATATTTCAAAATAATTCTCAGAATATTCTTTTTTTTTTTTTTTTTTTTTTGAGTTGGAGTCTCACTCTTTTGCCCAGACTGGAGTGCAGTGGCCGCTCCGGCCACCGCAACTCGACCTGCTGGGCTCCGGTGATCCTTCCGCCTCAGCCTTCCAAGTAGCCGGAATTACAGGCATGCACTACCGCCCGGCTGATTTTTTGATTTATTGTAGAGATGAGGTCTCGCTGCCCAGGCGGGTCTCGAACCCGCGGGCTCAGGCAATCCACTCACCTCAGCCTCCAAAGGCGCGGGATTACAGGCTGAGCCACCGAGCCCGGCTTCAGAATATTCTTTTATTTATTTTCCTTTGTTTCTTTTCTTTTTTTTTTTTTTTGAGTTGATGACTTTACTCTGTCACCCAAGCTGGAGTGCAGTGGTACAATCATGGCTCACCACAGCCTCGACATCCTAGGCTCAGGCTACCCTTCTGCCTCAGCCTCCTGAGTAGTTGGGAAGACAGGTGCACACCACCACGACTGGCTAAATTTCAGAATATTATTTCGATTTATTTATTTGTTTACTTTTCTTTTTTTTTTTTTGAGTTGGAGTCTCACTCTGTTGCCCAGACTGGAGTGCAATGGCCGCTCCCCGGCCACCGCAGCCTCAACCTGCTGGGCTCTGGCGATCCTTCCACCTCAGCCTTCCGAGTAGCCGGAATTACAGGCATGCGCTACCACGCCCGGCTAATTTTTTGATTTATTGTAGAGATGAGGTCTCGCCTGTCCAGGCGGGTCTCGAACCCGCGGCTCAGGCAGTCCACTCACCTCAGCCTCCCAAAGGCTTGGGATTACAGGCTGAGCCACCGAGCCTGGCTGTTTACTTTTCATTTGAGTTATAAGCTATGCAAAATAAGATGCATAAAATACACAAATTTTAAGCGTGTACTCAGTAAAAGTATACATTATGTATATGTTTGTTTAATGGTATCAAAATATAGAACATTTTCATCACCCCAGAAAGCTTCTTTGTGCTCCTTATCATTCTTTTGTGGTGACTCCATTGCAAAGGTAACTATAATTCAGACTTCTGTTAGTAATCATTAATCAGCATTGTCTGTTCTTGTGCATGTAAATTAAAACATTCAGTGTGTATGCATTTGTGTTGGCTTCTTTCACTCAGCACAATTGCTGTGAGATGCTCCTGGGTTTTTGTGCATATTGGCAATCTATTCCCTTTTTTATTGTCGTGTAGTTTTCCATTTTAAGGATAGACACAATTTATCTGTCGTTTTTCTGTTGATGGACACATGAGTCACTCACCACAAAATGCTCCACACAAAATGTAAATAAAGCTACATTTTTTTTTTTTTTGAGTCAGAGTCACCCAGGCTGGACTGCAGTGGCACGACCGTCATTCACCACAGCCTCGACCTGCTGGGTTCAGGCGATCCTTCTGTCTCAGTCTTCAAAACAGCTGGAACCACAGACATGCACCACCATGCCAGGTTATGCACCACCATGCCAGGCTAATATTTTGTAGAGATGAGTTCTTGCCAAGTTGCCCAGGCTGGTCTCGAACCCCTGGATCCAGGCAATCCTCTCGCCTCTGCCTCCCAAAGTGCTGGGATTACATACGTGAGCCATCACGCCCGGCCTGCGGACATTCTTATACATCTCTTTGGCACTCTGCACTCATTTCTCTTGGGTAACAGCCTATGAGTGGAATAGACGGGTCACAGGGCAGTCAAGTGTTACGCTTTAATAAATACTGCCAAACTGTTTTTCAAAGTGGTTGAATGAAGTCATACTCTTAGTCACAAATTAATCTTATGGTTTCTAGTTACTTTACGTTGTTACCAATACCAGGGATTATCAGTCTTTTAAACTGTATCTACTCCAGTAAGTGTTTTGTGGTGTATTTTATTTTATACACTTAAAAATTTTTCTAGAAGCGATCCGTAGGTTTCACCAGATAGTCTAAGGAGTTCATGGCACAAAATATTTCAGGGCCCCGGCGTTAGATCCTAACATTTATATGCCTGGTCAAAGTAGGGCCCTTTGGTTTTCCAGCTGGAGAGGACAAAAGGCAAAAGTCCAGATCAAGCAAATAGCTTTTCAGCAATGAGACAAGCTGTTCATTGCTTAGTCACTTAGCAGCTTAGTCACTTGGCCACACCTGGCCTCAAGAGTACCTGGGAAATGCTATCTCTATTTGAGCAGCAATGTGCGAGCTTTAAACTCTATTAATATGGAAGAAAGGGTGATAAATTACTAGCAGGATTCACCACAAAATGCTGTTTACCAGGCCTAGAGATTGGGAAGGAAGACTTTCACAGTCCCACAAAGGGACCGACACCCAGGCTGAGGAACAGCTGAATCAGTTGAGCTGCTCTATCTTGTCTTTAGTTGCCTGGGCCTGGGGCAATTTCCTGGGAAAATCAGGCACAGTTTCAGGTTCTTTGCTCAGCCTGCCCCCCCAGGCAAATGTGTAAAGTGATCCAGTCCATGAGGTTTTTCTTTTCTTTTCTTTTCTTTTTTTTTTAAGTTGGAGTCTCACTCTGTCACCCAGACTGGAGTGCAGTGGCCACTCCCGGCCACCGCAGCCTCGACCTGCTGGGCTCCGGCGATTCTTCCGCCTCAGCCTTCCAAGTAGCCAGAACTATAGGCGCGTGCTACCATGCCTGGCTAATTTTTGATTTATTGTACAGATGAAGTCTCACCAAGTTGCCCAGACGGGTCTCGAACCCGCAGGCTCAGGCAATCCACTCACCTCAGCCTCCCAAAGCACGGGATTACAGGCTGAGCCACCGAGCCCGGCTCCATGAGGTTTTTCAACAATGGATATATGAGATACTATGTCAGATGGTGTTGATAAATAACTATGGAGGGATAGTGAGTGGGGTAGTTTAACTTGGGTCTTGGAGAAGAATCCTGAAGGAATAGGTGTACTGATAGCCTGAGTCATACCTTTGTCAAATGCTCTGGGTGATATTTTACTCTTTAACACCATTGCCCAAAATATGCTGACACTTTTTTAGGAAGTTGCCATAGTGTCTCAATCAAGGCCTCTCATGCATGAGTGGACTTTTCCTCATTTCTCTGACTGTGCAACCATAATAGGTTTGTTTCCCAGTACCCTTGGCAAGTCAATTTGCCAAGACACCAGGCAGCAGCAGAGAAAGAGATTTATCATAGGGCTGCCAAACGGGGAGACAGGAGGAACCTCATGTCTGTCTCCCCAAAGAGTTTGGGCCAAAGGGACTTTAAGGGTTTCAGAGTGGGCCAAAGCATGCAGATTGTTGATTGGTCAAAATGTATGTGTGAATCACGGGATAGGAGATGAAGAAACTGTGTTCTCATGCTGATTTGGTTCCTCTGTCTTCAAACTGGTTGGTCAGCTGTTCTACTGGAATTCAGGACCTGAAAAACATCTTAAACAAAAGCCTAATGATTCTAACGTCAGAAATCCCATCTATAGGAACATGGTAACCTGCTGAACTGTATTGATGCGGAACAAATGAGTTGGCCCAAACTCTCCATTGCCTGGGCAAGAATACTAGAAAAGTCCGTGCACAGGGAGGACATTGTCGATAGCTTCAGATGGGAGGAAACTGTCAACAGCTTTAGAAATCATTTCCAAGGTGTGATTCCTCAGCAGTCTACTGGCAGACTATGTTAAGAAGATAACTTCCTAGCCTGGCTCGGTGGCTCAGCCTGTAATCCCGCGCCTTTGGGAGGCTGAGGTGAGTGGATTGCCTGAGCCCGCGGGTTCGAGACCCACCTGGGCAGCGAGACCTCATCTCTACAATAAATCAAAAAATCAGTCGGGCGTGGTAGTGCATGCCTGTAATTCCAGCTACTCGGAAGGCTGAGGCGGAAGGATCGCCGGAGCCCAGCAGGTCGAGGCTGCGGTGGCCGGGAGCGGCCACTGCACTCCAGTCTGGGCGACAGAGTGAGACTCCAACTCAAAAAAAAAAAAAAAAAAAAAGAAGATAACTTCCATTGACAACACGATGTAATGGAGGAAAGACACAGCAAGTGAAGTGTGGGAGAGAGACAGTCAACAGATGGCATTTACTCACTTGCTTCAAATTCTTCCCTAAAACTAATTTCACTAGAATTAGAAGTTAAGAATAAAATGTTGATTGGAAAAAATAGGACAAAATACAACTGGATAGTAAATCAAATATCTGGGGTGCGTGTGGGAGGGTGGACTTTTAAGTTTAGAAGAAATTACATAGAAAAAGATGTTTTATGATATTTTGAAATCCAATATTCGCCAAAAAAAAAAAAGGAAAAAATGGGATTGGAAAAAATAGCACAGGTCAGTGAGAAGCAAATTATTTGTCTTAGATAAGGTTCTCCACACACAGCCTCAGATACAGCTTTGCATACAGAAAGTTTGCAGAGGGTTCTGGAAACAGTACCTGCGAGGGAGTGAAGTCGGCAGGACTGGGCAGAAGGAGGAGCTGCCTGTGAGGCTAGAGTGACTGAGTCCTCAGAGAGTCTTTCAGAATTGTCTCAAATTGAGTCAAGGGGTTGCCTTCACTGAACCTCTTCAGGTGCCCCCAACAGGGAGCCTAACCTTGGTCAAGGCGGCTCCCTCTCTGAAGACATCACCTGAGAGAGAAGCAGCTATTAAATGTTAGCACTCATTCTCCTGGGGAAATGAGAGCCTAGTCTTCAAGGGGGCTCTGGGCAACTCACCCTGGCATTTGCTATCATTATCTAAATGGGTGAAATTGATCTAAAAAGCAGTGAGTAATGCATACGTTAATAAGAAACATGAATAGACAATCCACGATTTAAGTGAGAAAATGTCAAATATCACCAGTAATCAAAGAAGTTACAAAGTCAGACATAAATAATAAAATATAATCATTTGCCAATTCAAATACACCAAATATAACAAGGAGTCTTGGCTGGGCTCAGTGGCTCAGCCTGTGATCCCAGCGCTTTGGGAGGCCGAGGTGAGTGGATTGTCTGAGCCCGTGGGTTTGAGACCCGCTTGGGCTACTTGGCAAGGCCTCATCTCTACAATAAATCAAAAATTAGCCGGGCGTGGTAGCGCGAGCCTGTGGTTCCAGCTACTTGGAAGGCTGAGGCGGAAGGATCGCCTGAGTCCAGCAGGTGGAGGCTGCGGTGGCCGGGAGCGGCCACTGCATTCTAGTCTGGGACTCCAACTCAAAAAAAAACAAAAAACAAAAAAAAACAAGGAATCTTAGAGGAATTGTGGGGCTGCCCATACACATTCCTGGTAGGGTCTGTACACAGTGACAACTGTTTCAGAAAGCAGTCTGGCATTATATGCATATATCAAACCCTTAAACGTGCTCTTGCTCTTTAACCCAGAAATTTCTACAACCAAAAAGTTTCCCCAGAGAGATATTGCAGTATTTGAAAAGGCTAAATGCATAAAGATATTTGTTATAGCATTATTATTACTGTAAATAACAGACATCTATTTTCTCACGGTGCTGGAAGCTGGCAGTCTGAAACCTGCACAGTCGTGCTCTGGCAAGGGCTCTCTTTCAGGCTGCAGACTGCTGACTTTTCATTGTATCTTCACATGGAAGAAAGAGAGGGCCAGCTCTTGGCTTCTTCTTATAAGGACACTAATCCCACCATGGGACTCCACCCTCTAGATCTAAAAACCTCCCAAAGACTCCACTTGCTAATTCCATCCTACTGAGGGTTAGGTTTTCAACATATAATTTTGGGAATATACAATATGCACTATTATAATATGTTATAATATTATTTATAATTGCAAAAATATATATAACTTAAATGTCTTATCATAAAGACAGAATTTTTTTTTTTTTTGAGTTGTGGTCTCACTCCATCACCCAGGCTAGAGTGCGTTGGCATGCTCATGGCCACCCAGCATTGATCTGCTGGGTTCCACCAATCCTTCCACCTTAGCCTTCCAAGTAGCCGGAGCTACAGGCATGTGCTACCACGCCTGGTTAATTTTTGATTTATTGTAGAGACAGCTCTCACCACGTTGCCCAGGCTGGTTTCGAACCCGTGGGCTCAGGCAATCCACTCGCCTCAGCCTCCCAAAGTGCTGGGAATACAGGCTGAGCCATCAAACCTGGTCAAGACAAAATTTAATTCACTATAGTTATGTAGTTATAGAGACATAGGTTTAAAATATACTATTTGCCGGGCTCAGTGGCTCAGCCTGTAATCCCGCACCTTGGGAGGCTGAGGTGAGTGGATCACCTGAGCCCGTGGGTTCGAGACCCGCCTGAGCAACTTGGCAAGACCTCATCTCTACAATAAATCAAAAAAATCAGCCGGGCGTGGCAACACGTGCCTATAATTCCGGCTACTCAGAAGGCTGAGGCGGAAGGATCACTGGAGCCCAGCAGGTTGAGGCTGCAGTGGCCGGGAGCGGCCACTGCACTCCAGTCTGGCCGACAGAGTGAGACTCCAACTCAAAAAAAAAAAAGAAGAAGTTACCTATCTGGTACAATATTCAGTCTCTGAAGAATGGGCCACCTGAAACCCAATCTCCAAGCGTAAGCAGTAGGTCCATGTAACAGACATGCACCTGTACCCTCTGAATCTCAAATAAATAAATTTTAAAAAATTCTTTCTTTTTTAAAGTTGAATAATATTGTGTTGTATGAGTATACAGCATTTTATTTATCATTCATTCGTCAATGGACACCTGAGTTGTGTCCACCTTTTGGCCATTGTGGATAATACTGTACAAAATAAATGAAGTGCTCCATTTACATTTTATAGCTCATTGCCAGCATGAATGAATTGCTGCCCTTTTCCTTTTTAAACAACATTACCATAATTTGTTCCTTTTTTTTTTGAGTCAGAGTCTCACTCTGTCACCAAAACTGGAGTGCAGTGGCACGCTCACGGCCACCCTAGTGTCAACCTGCTGGGCTCAGGAGATCCTTCCACCTCAGTCTTCCAAGTAGCCAGAACTACAATCTCACACTACCACACCCGGCTAATTTTTGATTTATTGTAGAGACGAGGTCTCGCCAAGTTGCCCGGGCTGGTCTCAAACCCGCAGGCTCAGTCAATCCTCTCATCTCAGCCTCCCAAAGCGCTGGGATTACAGGCTGAGCCACCAAACCTGGCCAGAATATACCAGTGTCTTTAAGTTACAAAGCCAACTTGGCAAGACCTCATCTCTACAATAAATCAAAAAATTAGCCAGGTGTGGTAGCGCGCGCCTGTCGTTCCAGCTACTCGGAAGGAAGGCTGAGGCGGAAGGATTGCCGGAGCCTGGCAGGTCGAGGCTGCGGTGGCCGGGAGCGGCCACTGCACTCCAGTCTGGGTGACGGAGTGAGACTCCAACTAAAAAAAAACCAAGGTACAGAGCACTGAGGCGAGATCTCAGCAGAATTGGAGGAGCACAGACCGGACCTGTGACTCTGACCTTGGGGAATATGAGTTTAACTTGGGATTAGGTCCTTTTGTGGGGGTGAGGGGCACATAGGAGTTCAGGTGTGTTAGATGGGGCATCTCTGAACAGATGTTTATCAATAAAGAGGACACTTTCTCAAGGTCTGTCTCCAGGGGTCATGTCTGAACCAAGTGATTTCGTATAAGCTGGACACACTAGTGACTGTTTCTTTTTGTAATTCTAAACCAACCTGACCCAAGGAGAGGTCTGGCCTTTCCTGTTGGCTACTGGCCCCTAAAATGCCCTGCTTGATAGGAGTGTCATTGTTTGCCTGGAGGCTCTGGCCACCAGACAGTCTAACAATGTGATTTATGATGGGGAATTTGAACTACGGGGTATCAATTCTGTCTCCAGCAGAGACTGGACACCAAAGATACCGGTCCAACCTCTGAAAGAGGTGGAGACTAAAGGCCAACCATATCGGCAGTATGGGATCAACTCCCAATAAAAACTCGGGGCCCCTGAGGCTCTGGTGAGCTTCCCTGGTTGGCAGTACTCCATGTATGTTATCACATCGCAGCTGGAAGGGGTGCACACCGCCCATAACAAACACAGAGAGGACGGCCAGAAGTTCCTGGTATAGACTCCTTTCTGGACTCTGCTCTTGGTCGATCTGAATCTGCCTCCTTTCTCTGTAGTAAACCACACCATGCGTATAGCAGCTTTCAGAGAGTTCCGTGAGTCCAAGCCAGCAAATTATCACAACAGAGGGTGGCTTTGGGAATTCCTCTAAACTTGCAGTTAGTATCAGAAGTAAAGGCAGTCTCATGTGGGGACTGTTCCCTCCAACTGGACAGCAGCCAAACTTGCACCCAGGTTCTGAGCATCATCCAGACAGAGATTCTGAGGAGAAAGTCCATGCAGCCTCTACTCAGGTGCTCAGAGCTGCCCTGTCTCCTCCCCTTTCTGGTTACCTCTTCCTTTTATTCTGCAATTACCAATATATTTCAAATAAATTACATTGATCTTAAGCTGTCTCAAATTGGGTTCTGTTATTTGCAATTAAAATATTATTATTATTATTACTCTGTCGCCCAGGCTGGAGGGCAGTGGCATGCTCATGGCCACTGTAGCCTCGATCTGCTGGGCTCAAACAATCCTTCCACCTCAGCCTTCCAAGTAGCTGGAACTACAGGTGCACACCATCATGTCTGCCTAATTTTTTTTTTGTTGTTGTTGTTGGAGTCTCAATCTGTTGCCCAGACTAGAGTGCAGTGGTACACTCCCAGCCACCGCAGCCTTGACCTGCTGGGCTCCGGCAATCCTTCTGCCTCAGCCTTCCAAGTAGTTGGAACTATAGGCATGCACTATCACGCCCGGCTAATTTTTTTTTAATTTGTTGTAGAGATGAGCTCTCGCCAAGTTGCCCAGGTGGGTCTTGAACCCGCGGGCTCAGGCAATCCACTTGCCTCAGCCTCCCAAAGAGCGGGATTACAGGCTGAGCCACCGAGCCCGGCTGCAGTAGTTTTTAAATATACTTAAAGGCTCTTTGCTCTTTCTGCTTGACAGACAACCACATCTCTCATGCAGCACCAGCTGCATCTCTGAGACGGCATGGCAAAGATGAAGGCCAGAGTGAACTGATTTGGTCATATTGGGCACCTCGTCACCAGGGCTGCTTTTAACTCTGGTAAAGTGGATGTTGTCGCCATTAATGACCCCTCTGTTGACCTCAACTACATGGCCTACGTGTTCCAGTGTGATCCCACCCACAGCAAGTTCCACTGCCCCATCAATGCTGAGAACAGGAAGCTTATCATCAATAGAAATTCCATCATTATCTTCCAGGAACGACATCTCATCAAAATCAAATGGGGTGACACTGGCACTGATTATGCAATGGAGTCCACCCGTGAATTCACTACCATGAAGAAGGCTGGGGCTTACATATGGGGGGAGCCAAAAGGGTCATCATCTCCACCCCTCCATTGATGCCCCCATGTTTGTGATAGGCGTGAACCACGAGAAGTACCAGGACAACCTTACGATCATCAGCAATGCCTCTTGCCCCACCAATTGCTTAGCCCCCTGACCAAGGTCATCCACAACAACTTTGGTCTCATGAAGGGACTCATGACCATCGTCTATGCCACCACTGTGTCTATGCCATGGATGGCCTCTCTGGGAAGTTGTAATGTGATGGCCACAGGGCCCTACAGAACATCATCCCTGAGTCTACCAGCGCTGCCAAGGCCATGGGCAAGGTCATCCCTGAGCTGAACAGGAAGTTCACGGTCATGGCTTTTCATGTCCCCACCACCCGTATGTTTCTTGTGGACCTGACCTGCCATCTGGAGAAACCCATCAAATATGATGACATTAAGAAGGTGGTGAAGCAGGCATCCAAGGGTCCCCTCAAGGGTATCCTGGGCTACACCAAGCACCGGGTTGTGTCCTCCGACTTCAACAGTGACACCCACTCTACACCCTCGATGCTGGGGCTGGCATTGCCTTCAACGACCAATTTGTCAAGCTCATCTCTTGGTATGACAATGAATTTGGCTACAGCAACAGGGTGGTGCACCTCATGGTCCATGACCTCCAAGGAGTAAGAGCCCCCAGACCACCAGTTCCAGCAAGAGCACAAGAGGAGGAGAGAGACCCTCTGCTGCTGGGGAGTCCCTGCCACACCCAGTCCCCAACCACACTAAGAATTTCCCCTCCTCGCAGTGTCCATGGCAGATCTCCTGAGAATGGAGAGGACACAGGAGTCGCACCTTGCAGGGTACCATCAACGAAGTCCCCTGTACTCAGACAAAAAATAAAAAAAGATACATACTCAGATATCTGATAGGCCACTTCCCTCATATTATTCTTCAGATCTTTTCTAACTCTTTTTTTTTTTTTTTTTTTTTTTTGAGTTGGAGTCTCACTCGGTCGCCCAGACTGGAGTGCAGTGGCCGCTCCCGGCCACCGCAGCCTCGACCTGCTGGGCTCTGGCGATCCTTCCTCCTCAGCCTTCCGAGTAGCCGGAATTACAGGCATGTGCTACCACGCCCGCTGATTTTTTGATTTATTGTAGAGATGAGTCTCGCTGCCCAGGCGGGTCTCGAACCCGCGGGCTCAGGCAATCACTCACCTCAGCCTCCCAAAGGTGCGGGATTACAGGCTGAGCCACCGAGCCCGGCTCTTTTTCTAACTCTTATTGTTTCTTTATCTTTCCTATAAAATTTAGAATTAGTTGACTTTTATTAGTTTATTCATTTTATTAATTACATCGGTTTTGATCACTCATTTTTTAAAGAAAATTCTATTGCATATACGTTAAATTTTTTGTCACCCAAATATCCCCTATTAACTATGTTTATATTCCCTTACCCCTTCCTAACAAAATGTGTATTGATTCTCCTCTTGTCTTCTTGGTTACATTTGCACACAAATTCTCTATTTTGTTCAGATACTTGGATATGTCTATCAAATGTATTGCTTTGTGTTTTCAAATTTATCCATTTTTTTTCTTTTGACTCTATAATTTCTTCCCTTTGTTCTTTTTAGGCAAAAAATAAATTAGAAGAGAAAGTGATTATATATGAGAAATAACGTGTTTTCCATATAAAAGAAAGGTATTTTTCTTTCATTTACTCACTAAATACACCTATGTTTTAAGTTAGGTGCTAGCCTAAATAAAATAGCAACGTCCTTTTTATAGGGAAATAGAAATTATTCCAGCATATAAAACTATCAGAGTCCTAGGAATGCTTTTCTGGAACATTCCAAAACTGAATTGGCAGGCACTGGCTTTTTTCTGGCTGTCTTCATCACCACCTGGTTGGTTTCCCTAGTTTCTGGTCTCTCTCCCTTTAATGGAATAACAGGGTTCTTGGGACCAGGTTAATAATTCACATGTATTGTCCTGAGATGCCTTAGTCATAGTGTTCTCTCACACTTGTTTCTTCAGAAACCTCTAAAGCCACGCCCTAGTGAGGTAAAAGGTTTTAGAATCAACAAGTCAAGCAGTTCTATAGCTACCAAGAAATGTGATTGGATACTAATAATGGAAACCTCTTAGCCAGATGGCACTCTCTCACCTCTGTGCAAGGATATTACCATTTATTTTAGTGTGTGCTTCCTCAAACAATTTAACCATTTCCCTTATGTGTAGAACATGATGTCAACCAGAAATAAAACTTCTTACTCTAGAAGTTTATAAGGCAGTAAAAAAGATGTTCCTTCCACCCCTGAGTTTCTGTAACACAGATGTTTCCTTCTCATGGCTTAATGCGGGCACAGTGGACCCAATGAGGGCGTTTTAGCTTAGAGTCACTGCCATCTAATGTTAGAGGTTAGAAATCACCCGAGGCTGGTTCAACCCCTTTGCAAAGGGAGAGCAAGGAGATTGCACAAGGACACGGGGATTGCACAAGGACACGGAGATTTAGGGAAAGAGCGTGGTTCTCGTGACATCTCCCGACCTCTGGCCTTCCCCTACGTTTCGTGTTCCTCATCTGTAAAATCTGGGCAATAACAGCATTGATAGATATTATTATTGTAAATATTAAAGGAGATAATATATATAATGTGCTTAGTAAAGTCACTGGTATATAAAAATTTAGTAAGTGTGGGCTTACATTTTAAAAACCATATATCCTGGAATCTCCAACACTTCAATAGTTGTGGTATCCTAAAATCAGATAGCAAAAAATTAGAATACTCTTGAATTGCAGAATTTTAAGTACTTTTAGCTTATCTCATGAAACCCATGGGCCGATTGTAGTACTTCGATCTAAGAAATGTCTAGAGGTAGAAATCTGGCAGCAATCAGAGCTGTATTTCACAGCAAACCCACAGTTTGTACTTAGATGTCATATCCGCTTGCATATGATTTAAGACAGCATAGATTTTTATTCAATTTACATAATACTGAGAAAAAGGTTGACTTCCCATGCAAAGAGGATGATATTCTGAGTTGGTGGCTTGGGAGTGCTGAGAAGATGGTGGGGTCATTAGAGCCCCCCCGCATGAAAACTTTTGCTTCCACCACTGGACACTATCTTTGAGATTTCTCTTAAGACAATTCAAAACAGCAACACTTATTTTTCACCAAAGCTTTAAATAAATTCAGTCCTGGTTCATTTTACAACTTATCTCTTATTCTCCCCACCCTCCAACATGAGTTCAGCAAGAGAATTTCAATATGACATTGATAGGGTTTTAACCTTGGGGAAGCTACTGGTGACTTCTCAACATTCATTTGACATTGAGCAATTTTTAAATCTTTTACTGTCTGGACTAAGGATCAATGGACTTTTGGTCCTAGGGAATTTTCCTCTTCAAAAATAATAGACAACGCCAAGGTCTACTGAAAACGTGGAGGAAATGAAATCTAGCTAAAAATGGGAATGTTAGATGTTAAAAAAGAAATACAAGATCTATTCAGATATGATAAGAAGAGGAATACTGGCCTGAGGGACTCGAAATAGCTTTTGGCCGGGCTCGGTGGCTCAGCCTGTAATCCCTTGCCTTTGGGAGGCTGAGGTGAGTGGACTGCCTGAGCCCACGGGTTCGAGACCTGCCTGGGCAACTTGGCGAGACCTCATCTCTACAATAAATCAAAAATTAGCCAGGCGTGGTAGCGCATGCCTGTAGTTCCAGCTGCTTGGAAGGCTGAGGCGGAAGGATCGCCGGCACCCAGCAGGTCGAGGCTGCGGTGGCCGGGAGTGGCCACTGCACTCCAGTCTGGGCAACAGAGTGAGACTCCAACTCAAAAAAAAAAAATAGAAATAGCTTTTGACTACCATTTTCTGTTTTTAAACGGGATACCAGCATGGCTCACACTGATGCCATTCAAATATTCTCTTTTTCCACATGGATGAGAATCCAAAAGAATTTGCCGTGGATTTATGGCACAAATGGACAATGCCTATGCCTCCATGTTGAAGTCAGACGAATAATCGATTTTGGCTGCTTATATTTGGAGTAGGGTGGGGAGTGGACAGTGGATTTGGCAAGATATAGCACAATTTGTTAATCCATTTGCCTGCTGATGGACACTTGGGTTGTTTCCAATTTGGGACAATTACAAATAAAGTGCTATGAACATGTGCTTTCATTTGTCTTGGTAAATATCTAGGAGCAGAATGTCTGTATCATAAGACGGGTGAATATTTCAGTTTCTAAAAAACTGCCAGGCCAGGCACGGTGGCTCAAGCCTATAATCCCAGCACTTTGGGAGGCCAAGGTGAGAGGATTGCCTGAGCCCACAGGTTCAAGACCAGCCTGGGCAACATCGTCTCTACAATAAATCAAAAAATTAACTGGGCGTGGTAGTGGGTGCCTGTAGTTCTGGCTACTTGGAAGGCTGAGATGGAAGTATCACCTGAGCCCAGCAGGTCGAGGCTGCAGTGGCCGTGAGCGTGCCACTGCACTCCAGCCTGGGCGACAGAGTAAGACTCCAACTAAAAAAAAAAAACTGTCAAATTCTTTGTCTTCGGGGTTATAACATTTTACTTTCCCATCAGCTGTGTACAAGGGTTTTATTTACTCCACCACAGCTTCACCAATACTTAGAATGATCAGTCTTATTTTTAATCATTCTAATAGGTGGGGGGGCATTTGCATTACCATATATACATATACATGCATATATAGAGAGAGAGAGAGACAGAGCCAAAAAAATTTATACACATTTTAAGAAAGGATAAACTGTATTAAAATTATAATACTTGGCTGGGTGCAGTGGCTCAAGCCTATAATCCCAGCACTCTGGGAGGCTGAGGGGAGAGGACTGCCTGAGCCCACAGGTTCGAGACCAACCTGAGCAACATGGTGAGCCCTCATCTCTACAATAAATTACAAAATTAGTTTGGTGTGGTAGTACACACCTGTAGTTCCAGCTACTTGGAAGGCTGAGGTGGAAAGATCACCTGAGCCCAGCAAGTTGAGGCTGCAGTGGCTGTGAGCAGTGAGCCACTGCACTCCAGCTTGGGTGACAGAGTGAGATTCCAACTAAAAAAAAAAAAAAATTGCCGAACTCGGTGGCTCAGTCTGTAATCCTGCGCCTTTGGGAGGCTAAAGTGAGTGGATTGCCTGGGCCCGCGGGTTCGAGACCCGCCTGGGCAGCGAGACCTCATCTCTACAATAAATCAAAAATCAGTCGGGCGTGGTGGCGCGCGCCTGTAATTCTGGCTTCTTGGAAGGCTGAGGTGGAAGGATCGCCAGAGCCCAGTGGGTCGAGGCTGCGGTGGCCGGGAGCGACCACTGCACTCCAGTCTGGGCGACGGAGTGAGACTCCAACTCAAAAACAAAAAAAAATTATAACACTCAATATATACTGATAACAAAAGATGAATACAAGTCATGTTTGACTTCTGCAATTACAAGAGGTGCTCCAGGTGGCTATTATGAGCATTCAGATACTTCTTATTACAGTAAACTAAAAGTAATACATTAATAACATCATTTAAAATGTAAACACATTTAAGTATGATGTTCACTCAAAAGATGGTGTCAATCATATTAATGCTAGTGTCACAATGTGACAGGCAGTCAAAGAAAATGGTGGACGCACGGTTGAGTGAACTTTATAATACACATTGTGACTGTAATTCAATTCAGCTTCGAAAAGCAATACATAGATAACATCTCCTAAAATGTGTATACATATTTTTGGTCATATATATATTAGAAACAAGGTCTCTACTCTGTCTCTCTGGAGTGCAGTGGTGCAATCATGGTTCACTGCAACCTCAAATTCCTGAGCTCAAGCAAGCTTTCTGCCTCAGTTTCCTGAATAGCTGGGACTATAGGTGCACACCAACATGCCTGGCTAATTTTTTTTAAAGCATTACCTTAGTGTGTAGCGATGCTGAATAGCTTTTCATGTGCTTATTTGTTATTCATATCTTCTTTGTGAATTTCAGGTCTTTTGTCCATTTTTAAATAGTTTTCTTACTGAGTTTTGAAAGTTTTTAAATATTCTATATATGAGTAATTTATCAGATACGTGATTTGCAAATATTTTCTCTGAGTCTGGAGCTTCTCTTTTCATTCACTGTGGTGTTGTATCTAAAAAACCTTCGATTAACCCAAGGTAACATAGATTTTCTTCTATTTTTCTAAAGGTTTAATAATTTTAGATTTTGTATTTAGGTCTATGATCCATTTTGAGTAAGCTTTTGTATATGGTGTGAGGTCTGAAACAAGGTTCCCTTTTTTAAAAATGGGGGTCTCCAACTGTTTAATACCATCATTATTGTTTCAAATGGTATTGTTTTCTGTTCTGAATTGCCTTTGTGGCTATATAATTGCTTCAATATCATTATTATTGTTTCAAATGATATTGTTCTCTCTTATGGATTGCTTTTGTATCTTGGTCCACGTATGTGTTAGTCTATTTCTTTCTTTCTTTCTTTTTTTTTTTTGAGTTGTAGTCTCACTCTGTCACCCAGACTCGTGGCACGTTCCCGGCCCCCGCAGTCTAGACTCGCTGGGCTCCGGCGATCCTTCCGCCTCAGCCTTCCAAGCAGCCGGAATTACAGGCGCACGCTACCACGCCCGGCTGATTTTTGATTTATTGTAGAGATGAGGTCTCGCCAAGTTGCCCAGGCAAGTCTCAAACCTGCAGGCTAAGGCAGTCCACTCAACTCAGCCTCCCAAGGCGCAGGATTACAGGCTGAGCCACCGAGCCTAGCTGTGTCAGTCTATTTCTGAACTGTTTTGTTCTATTGAACTATTTGTCTATCTTTATATCAATTCTATGCTGTTTTGATTACTGTCACTGTAAAGAAGTCTTCAGAGCAGATAGTGTTAGTACTCCAACTTTCTTTTTCTTTTTCAAGGTTGTCTTGATTAGGTAGGTTCTTTGCATTTTCATGTGTCTTTTAGAATCATCACTGTCTACAAAAATCTCCTGTTAGAATTTTGATTTGGATTATGTCAGATTTACAAATCAATCTAGGGAGAGTGGACATCTTTTTTCTGTTTTGTGAGTTGGAGTCTCACTCTTGTTGTCCAGGCTGGAGTGCAATAGCACGCTCATAGTTACCCCAGTGTTGATCTGCTAGGCTCCGGCCATCCTTCTGCCTCAGCCTTCCAAGTAGTGAGAACTACAGGCATGCGCTACCATGCCTGGCTAATTTTTTATTTATTGTAGAGACGAGGTCTCGCCAAGTTGCCCTGGTGGGTCTTGAACCTGTGGGCCCAGGCAATCCTCTCACCTTGGCCTCCCAAAGTGCTGGGATTACAGGCTGAGCCACCGAGCCTGGTGAGAGTGAATATCTTAATACTGAATCTTCCAGTCCACGAACAAGGTATATTTCTCCATTTAGAATTGCTGGGGTTACAGGCTGAAGCACCGAGTTTTTATCAAGAGTGGATGTTGTATATTATTAAAGATGATGAGTTAAACATGTCAGTTCCTCCAAACACTGACTGAATTTCTGTTTACTTGTTCTGCCAGCTATGGAGAGAGGCTTTTGAAATCTCTAACTGTAATTGCAGATCTATTTCTCCCTGCAAGTCTCTCAATTTTTATTTCATCTGTCTTTAAGCTGTTATTATGTATCTAAATGTTTAGTATTCTGTTCTCTTTATGAATGGACTCTTTTATCATTATGAAATTACTTCCTTTATCCCTGTTAGTACTTTGCTCTGAAATCTACTTTGTCTGGTATTAATATAGCCACTTCATCTTTCTTTTGACTGACATAATATTCTTGTATCTCTACCCATTATTTTAATTTTAACTCTGTGTTTTTATATTTAAAATGTGTTTCTTTTTTTTTTTTTTTTTTTGAGTTGGAGTCTCACTCTGTCGCCCAGACTGGAGTGCAGTGGCCGCTCCCGGCCACCGCAGCCTCGACCTGCTGGGCTCCAGCGATCCTTCCGCCTCAGCCTTCCAAGTAACGAGAATTACAGGCATGTGTTACCACGCCCAGCTGATTTTTTGATTTATTGTAGAGATGAGGTCTCGCTGCCCAGGCGGGTCTTGAACCCGCGGGCTTTGGCAATCCACTCACCTCAGCCTTCCAGAGGCACGGGATTACAGGCTGAGCCACCCACCAAGCCCGGCTAAGTGTGTTTCTTCTAGGCAGCAAATAGTCAAATTTTGTTTTATTTGTAATCCAATCTGAAAATCTCAGCTTTGGAATCACAGTTTCTAGATCATTTGCACTTACGGTGATAATCAAAATTATTTCCTTAAATCTGTCATTTTGTCCTTTGTTACTTGCCCCATTTCTCTTTGTTTCTTTTTTCCTCTCTTCTGCCTTCATTCGCATTGAGTATTTTTATTATTCTCTTTTACCTCCTTTGTTGGCTTATTAGCTGTAACTCTTGCTGTGTTATTTAAGTGATAAACTACATTTTAGGGTTTACAGTATACATCTTTAATTTATCACAACCTATCTTTTTTTTTTTTAATTGGAGTCTCACTCTGTCGCCCAGACTGGAGTGCAGTGGCATGCTCCCGGCCACCACAGCCGCAACCTGCTAGGCTCCAGCGATCCTTCTGTCTCAGCCTTCTAAGTAGCTGGAACTATAGGTGCGTGCTACCACACCCGGCTAATTTTTTGTTTATTGTAGAAACGAGGTCCCGCCAAGTTGCCCAGGCTGGTCTCAAACCCGTGGGCTCAGGCAATTCACTTGCCTCAGCCTCCCAAAGTGCTGGGATTACAGGCTGAGCCACCGAGCCTGACCAGTATACATCTTTAATTTATCACAACCTACCTTTAAGTATTCATGTACAATATTAAATAGAATACTTTCATTTCTTCCTTCTGAGCCTTTGTGTCATTATTGTAAAACATTTTGCTTTTAGACACATTTTCTGCAATGTATTATTTTTGCCTAAATAATCATTTATCTTTTAAAATAGTTAATAATAAAATAGTAAATATTTTCCCATATACTAAACCATACCTGGTCTCTTTATTCCTTTGTGTAGATCTGAATTTCTGCCTGGTATCAGGTTTGGTTTTTTTAACATTGAAAAAGGTTTTATTGAAATTTTTAACCTAAGCCCACGGGTTCAAGACCAGCCTGGGCAACTTGGTGAGACCTCATCTCCACAATAAATCAGAAAATTAGCCAGGCGTGGTGGTGCATGCCTTTAATTCCAGCTACTTGGAATGCTGAGGCGGAAGGATCACCTGAGCCCAGCAGGTGGAGGCTGTGGTGGCCATGAATGTGCCACTGCGCTCCAGCCTGGGTGACAGAATGAGACTGCAACTCAAACAAAAAAAAAGAAAAAGAAAGAAAGAAAGAAAATTTTAGAGTATACAAAAGTATAAAGAACTGTACAGTGAACGCCCATGTATCTAACCCATGCATCTCTCACTCACTTTCAGTGGTTACCAACACTTTTGCATCTCTTGTATTTTCCAGCATGCACAAGTTTTACATATAAAAAATAGATAAAATTATAAAAATAAAATACTTGTGCCCAAGCCATACTGCAGAACTATGGAGACAAAATCTTGAGGTCAGGACTCAGGAATCTGCATTTTATT